>OY755240.1:45689132-46147688 GCA_963576725.1 Azorinus chamasolen | reverse complement strand
GATAAATAGAGAATAATAGGTTAGTGCCGTAGATGGGACGCTTTATCCGACGAGGGGAGAAAACGTTGAGGCGAGGCTTGCCGAGCCTCAACTGTTTTCTCTCCGAGTCGGATAAAGGCGTCCCATCTACGGCACTAACCTATTATTCGATTTATCCAGTCAATATAGTTAAAAGTCTTTTTTATAGACTCATAACACTCTTGAAATAATTTACATTGAAAATGCAGTTTTTCGATCAACGGATCCCTCCCTTTTCACTTCCATTTAGACGTAAATAGATCTAATGAGCTACCGCAGAGGAATATAGTTTCGATACTTGTATTACTAGAAGGGAAACGTGGTTGAATTTGAAAAATAAGATGATTTGAATCGAGGGTCGATAAGTTATTTCAAACAGACATGATCTATATATTCTTTGGTCAAATTCGAGTTACGTAGTCTCGGTTTCTATTTTTAGATTCTACCTAACGTCACTCAGAAATCGATGGAACTGAACAGGCTATATTTAGGTTTATGACTATCACCGCCCCAGTAAGAGTTTATCAATCAAATAATCATGAGAGTGAAAAGAAAACATTTACTATTTATCTGTCAATCTTTGCTTCCAGGTTTGATTTTATCAAAACGGGTTTTGCCAGCGGTGGATTAAATTAATAAAAGTGATAAATCAACGTCATTTTGTATGTGGCCTCAGTGGCGTAATCGGTAAGGGCGACGTCTCTAGAGAGATTAGAATTAGTTTTTGTAGGATCAGGCGCGGGTTCGAATCCAGCTGTAGCCAATTATTTTTATTTTTTTCTCATTTGAATAATTCTTCTGGTGACCAAATAGATCTGTTAGATCTATTCCATCAACATGTTTATGAATATTTACAGAAAACTAAAATAGTTCCATGGTTATAGAATCATTACGCCTATCTACTAACCTAATAAACCTTCCACTACCGGAAGTAACCTAATAAACCTAAGTTTATTTGCACCCCCTTTATTATGTCACTAGAGAAGCCTGGTGACTGGATAAATAAAGCATTTTCTCCTATGGAGCAAATGCTCTATTTATCACAAAGGTTTCAAAAACATGACTTTTATAGAGACATCAAAATTAGTCAATACATGTATGAGGTAATGGGTTAACTTTACTAGATGATTTTTGAATAACAAACTCTACTCCTAATCTAGGTCTACCAGGTTTGCAGATACATGTTTACAGCATTAAAAGGGAAATATGAACAATAGTAGTGTGCAGGGAATTAAATTGAGTTACTTAGCCGCGTAAATGGGGGGGGGGGGGCTTTATTTGGTGTTCAGTAGAACCTGCCCTAAGCGCTAATGAAAAAGAGGACAATGGTTGGGGTCCTGGCAAACATACTGTTCTTCATCAGGATACTGGTTAAGATTTTTGAAAGCGTATAGTTCTCGTCAGCTTAGGACATGTTCTATTGTATTAACCCATTTGCGCCCACGATCCCATATAATTATGTGATGTGGGCAAACAGTGTAGACTCTGATCAGACACCGCATATTGCGGCATCTGATCAGAGTCTACACTGTTTGCTGATAGGAAATTCAATATAAAACAAAACAAAAATGAAAATTTAGACCAACCATCCCGTAGATAAAAGATAGACTAATCCAATATATAAGCATGGAAGAAGTTCGTAGGTGTATCTAAGGGCCCAGTCCCACTAGGCCCTAAGACCCCTTAAGACCTGTTTACGATTGCTAGCGACCTCTGGTCGCCTATATTCGTACGAAGGTCGCACGACAAGTCACTGTTAATCGCGGATGGTCTTCAGGAATCGTTGGTAATCGTTTCCAATCGTGCGAACAATTTCAGGCGTATTTCAGCCGTAGAAAACCTGTGTTCTTTGTTGAGACATGACACTTTTACCTACCGAACCTATCTCCGCATGCCCCCGGATATGTTTGACGTACTTTTGGCAAGGGTGGGGCATAGAATTGCAAAGATGGACACTAACTATATATATGTTATAACCGCAAGTAAGCGAGGATCGATCTTATTTGGTTGAAGCTTAGCGCACAGAGGTCGCCAATGGAAATAATATGGAAGTACGGGTCTAGATAAGGTCTGGGACAGGTCTTGCGGAGCGAGGCTTAATTGCAAAAGAGCGAAGCTAGATCGCACGTATCGAGCGAGGATCGAGCAGGGGTCGAGCAACACGACCATTCGCGCGACCAATTCTCGCTCGAGAAGACTGAGCCTAGCTCATCCCCGCTCTAGTTTCGATCGTCCCACGACCAATGCGTTCTTTCCTCGATCTTGCTCGCTCTTTCGACGCTCTCCGTGCGACTTTTAGGTCGAGGCTCGGTTTTTTGACATGTCAAAAAACCGAGCTACGATCTGTATTTCCGGGAGACCAATCCTCGACCATGTGCGACCACGGGAGACCAAGACACGACCAACCCTCGGTCAACTGTCGACTACGTGCGACCTGCGGCGACCAAGCCACGCTCCGAGATCGCAGCTCAGTCTTCCGGGAAGATTTCTCGGTGAAATGACCCCTTTAACTGATTCTCTCCTATTGAAGCATTATTGTGCCTATGTAAAAGTCATTTCTTGAAACCATTGTGATAAATAGAGCATTGACTTAACGTATGCACTCGTTCACTGCCAATGTCGCATCTGTGAATACCTATGCAAACAGTTTAGATCCCGATGAGACGCCGAGTGAATCGGTGTCTCATCGGGATACAAACTGTTTGTTACTATGAATGGATTTGAAACAAATATGAAGAAAACTATTAAAGAGACGAAAATTGTAGTAGACGACAAAGTTTGCTGACGACACAATTTGGCAGCGAAATAGTTAAGCTGCATGCCTTGACAATGTGTACATGCATTTTGAATAAATAATAAATATATATTATTATTTTGGGGAGATGTTTCTGCAAAAACCCATATGGCAATGTAAGCTTCGTGGAAATACTTTATGAAAAAAATAAAAACAGATATTAACCCTTTCCTTCATATAAACGTGTTTTCGCGTATTTGCAAACAGAGTAGACCCAGATCAGACGGCTCCTATCAGGAGCCGTCTGATCAGGGTCTGCTCCGTTTGCTAATGGAATTTGAATGAGTTGTTTATTTACGTTATAATATGGCTACAAAGTTCCATCTTCCATATATCGTCATAACTATTTTGTCCATGAATATTTAGTATATAGGTATCGACATTTGGACCAAACATGGAAGAGAGAAAGGGTTAAAGACAATGCAGTAACATAATCTAAACCTCTAACCCGAACGTTTAATGTAGTAACAATACCGATCTTTCAGTCAACTACAGTAGAACCCCTCTAATGCGACCACTTAATAAATAAACATGGGTGTTGTTATAAGCAGGTGGTTGCTTAATGCAGGGCAAACGTAATGCAGAAAGCTCCTTTAGGAGCTTTCTGCATTACTTTTGTCCTGCATTAAGCCACCACCTGTCTCTACCACCCAGAATTATAGCTCTTTTTGGTAGTCGCATTAGAGGGGTTTTATTCTAATTTAGCTTAAAGCAGGTTGAAACTCATGCAGAAAGCTTTCTTTTGGAGCTTTTTGCACGATGTTCACTCTGCATTAAGCAGCCACTTTCCTAAAAAAAGGGATCGACATTGTTTTTTATTAAAATTCCATTTAAGAGAGGCTTTACTTACATTGTATTGTGTGTCAAATGAGAGCATTTTATTGGTATATGTTATTATGTTATTAGCATGACTGGGGTAAATTAACATACATGTAGTAAAGGGACAGCATGTTTCCATAGCTACCAAACACTGCTACAAGTGACACGCCTAAATATTTGCATTTCTTCAACCATTATGTCCAATAAGTTGACTAAAGGCATTGGTTGTTTGTTATCTTAACCCTTTCCTCCATAAGCTATTTTAGATTCAATCTCTTTGAATAAATCTACTGAAAACGAGCATTTACTAGAAAAAAGAAAAAAATGGAATTGTGTAGGTTTGAAACCATTGTGATAAATAGACCATTTGCTCCATAACTTGACGAGAAAAAGACAGAATTAGTTCGACATTTTGTAATAAATACACGGTTTTATAATGTGATAAATATTGGTGAGCAAACCCTTAGTCATAGTGTAAAGGTCTTATGTAGCTGTAAATAAGGTATGTTTAACCCTTTCCTCCGTCGGCTATTTTTAGACACTGCCTCTTTGACTCAATCTACCGAAAAGGAGCATTGACTAGAAAAAAGAAACATTTTGGAATTGTGTAGGTTTGAAACCATTGTGATAAATAGACCATTTGCACCATAGGAGCAAATGCTCTATTTATTACAATGGTTTCAAAAAGTGACTTTTGCAGATGCGTCAAAAGGCGTCAATATGAGGAAATGGGTTAACCCTTTACTCCATAAATACGCATTTTAACGCCTAAATGCAAATAGAGTAGACCTAGATTAGACGGGTCCTATATGACCTGTCTGATCAGGCCTGCTTTATTTGCTTATGGAATAATATAGATATGAGTATACAAGTTCTGCCGTGCGCAAAATGTCATTTGTTCATGTGCCATTAAAAACACAATTTAGTTGATATTCGTGATGTCATAATTTCGTATAAGAAAATTGTTAACCAAAAGGGGATACCAAATGCAGAAGAAAGTTTTGATGTTGGCGATTCTCATAGTTGTTTTCCTATTAACCATTTCCCTATTCAATATTCATGTAAGAAATAATGTTATTGTGAAAATATTTATAAGCTTAAGTTTTTATAATGTAAACTTTTCAAGGGAATTTGGTTTGACAAAATCTGTAGAATCAGAGCTATATTGTGCAATAAGCAAACAGAGTAGACCCTCGTCAGATGGCTTCTACAGAAGTCATCTGGTCTGTGTCTACCATGTTTGCAAATGCGTAAAAATGCGTTCATATGAAGGAAGGGGTTAAGGACGATTCACCATTTTGGTTATTCAGATTAAGAACTAGTGCAGATGTCCAGTGCGTGTTTTATGTCAAACAGTATGAATGGAACCCCATTATGAGAATTTGAAAACAGTCGAGAACGAGAACTGACCACCACATTAAGTAACTCATTTTCATACATATTACAAAATTTAAGTTTCCATCTCATTAATTTTATTAGACACTAACTGCCAACTTTGGCACAGAGCACAGAAAGGTGAATGTACTGTGGCATTAACGATTACAAAACGATGCATGTCGGGAACGCACCTTAGTGTCCAAGCTGTTTAATACTCGGTAAATACAGTAGAACCCCTCTTAAGCGGGCGTTCAATTTAGTATAAATATCGGTCTTGGAGACAGGTGGCAGCTTAATGCAGGGTGAAAGTCATACAAAAAGCTCCTCTAGGAGCTTTCTGCATGACTTTCATCATGCATTGAGCTGCCACCTGGCTAAAAGTATCTACATTCCTCTCTATCAGAATTCCGGTTTAGAGGGGTTTTACTATATTTGTGTTCAAAGGCTTGATCGAATCAAGAAAATAAACATTAAACCGGACCCAACTTTGAAAAGCAATTATTATTATTGTTTTCACAGCGGAGCTTATAAAGGTTAAGTCATATATTCCATGTTTTATCTGTAATCCCATCACTGCGTGCATCGTTCTGTTAACCCTCCCATGTTCTATGTTATTCCATGTTTTATCTGTAATCCCATCACTGCGTGCATCGTTCTGTTAACCCTCCCATGTTCTATGTTATTCCATGTTTTATCTGTAATCCCATCACTGCGTGCATCGTTCTGTTAACCCTTCCCATGTTCTATGTTTACCTACTGAATATTCATGGAGAAAATAGTTATAATGAAATATGGAAGGTGAACTATTGTAGCCATTTTGAGAAAGTAAAGAAACGGGTCTATCAAATTCCATTGACAAACAGAGCAGACCCAGATCAGACGGTGTGATCGGGGTCTACTTTTCGAAAATAGACATGAATGAAATGCTTAACTAGCTATCTAATACCTTTGTTTTATTAACTTGACGAGAAAATGACAGAATTAGTTCGACATTTTGTAATAAATACACGGTTTTATAATGTGATAAATGTGGTGAGCAAACCCTTGGTTACAGTGTAAAGGTCTTATGTAGCTGTAAATAAGGCATGTTTAGCCCTTTTCTCCATAGGCTATTTTTAGACACAACCTCTTTGAATCAATCTACCGAAAAGGAACATGTACTAGAGAAAAGGAAAAGTTTAGAATTGTGTAGTTCTGAAACCATTGTGATAAATAGAGCATTTGCTCCTATAGGAGCAAATGCTCTATTTATCACAATAGTTTCATAAAGTGACTATTACAGAGGTATAGAAAGGCGTATTCATGGAGGAAAGGGTTAACTAAGTTTAATGTCCATATAAAGAAATATTACTTACTTTAAATCTGTCATCAGCTCCATTTTATTGTACCATACTCAAGTTGAGCGTCTTGTTCAGTGTGGTTACCAGGGCTATATCTTGACTACGCAAGCCATACTTACGTGCTAATTGACGTCGATACCAAGACATGTGTTACTATGGTAATGACAAAATAAATTACAAATGTGCTAAACTGTTAATGGAACATTTGCTATAGTTTTATGGGTTTTTTTTTTATAGCTTTCTCGATTGTTCCGTTCCAGTTTACCATTATATAACTAAAATATCAAAATCGAGTTTGAAAAAGCAGTTAATCAAATCGAGTTTGAAAAAGCAGTTACTCATTAGCCTTCTGACAAACTTTTAGTCAAAAGAACCCATGTCTTCTAATCCAGATAGCGAAATTGAATGTCTCCGTTTCTTTCTCAAAACATAGTCTGGTGACAAACAGCTTGGATACTGATGATTCGCCGAGTTACTCGGCATCTCATCAGGATCCAAACTGTTGACAAAAATACAGACACCCGTAGCATGCAAATGGCTATACGTAAAAAAAACATTTACTGTATACGCGGTCATTTACATGTATTTATTGAACATAGAAGTCATAAAAGGCAGGTGGTTGCTTAAATGCTGGGCAAAAGTAATACAGAAAGCTCCTATTGGAGCTTTCTGTATTACTTTTAGCCTGCATTAAGCAACCACCTGCCAAATACACCCATAATTAACCCTTTTTTATGGCTGCTTAACCCATTACCTCATAGGCTAGTTTTAGATCCAACCACTTTGAATAAAACTACCGAAAAGGAGCATTAACTAGAGAAAAGGAAAATTTTAGAATTTGGTAGTTTGAAACCATTGTGATAAATAGAGCATTTGCTCCATATAGGAGCAAATGCTCTATTTACCACAATGGTTTCAACAGGTGATTTTTATAGAGGCGTAGAGAGGCGTATTTATGGAGGAAAGGGTTAAGACAGGTTCTACTGTAAGTGCGTAACGAGACAATGTGCTTTCGGTTCTGTGAAAATAGTTTAAACTCAGATCAAATGAATCATGGTATATACTATGTGTCTAACTGGATGATGAAATATGTAATGGAAAGCATGTACAGCGAATTCGGATATAACGAAACACTGCTTAGTACGAAGTAATATTAATTTCTTCACTTTTTCATTCTTAATCTGTTTGCGCGGTAGTGGCAAATTAGAGATAATCAATCAAATAGTTCGGATCCAAATGAGACGTTTACTTGCTCCTGAAGAAGCCATATCACCAGTATCTGTGCTGTTTTTGGAACCCAGCGATGTAAATGTCTTATTCCAACAAGTATTTTGTTTGTTGTGCTCCCTCAACACGATAAATGGATGAGATCCAACATAAGATCTGGAAGGGATTTCCTTAGCCATTTACTTACAACGTTTTTGCTAACAGAGCAGATCCAGATTAGACGGCCTCTGTAGCGGTCTGATCAGGGTCTGCTCTGTTTGCTTATGAATGTACATAGATCTGATTGTAAAGTTTCTGTCATGCCAAACACGTCCTGTAAGCATAAGATTTATAAATAATCAGCTGATTAATTGATATGTCATAATTTCTTACAAGAATATTACGGAGTAAAAGGTAAAAAGCATATGGGGAATAAATGGGCTAAGAATATGTAAATACGGTAAAATCTCTCTAAACCGGGCGTTTAATTAAGTGTAATATCGGTCTTGAAGACATATGGCAGCTTAATGCAGGGTGAAAGTCATGCAGAAAGCTCCTGTATGAGCTTTCTGCATGACTTTCACCCTGCATTAAGCAGCCACCTGCCTAAACATATCTCAATTCTTCTCTGCAAAAATTGCGTTTTAGAAGGGGTTTACTGTACAGCAATAGCTGCAATACTGATATTAGTTTTATTTTATCTTGGCCGGTTTTGTTTTAGATAAAGTAATAAATATAGTGAAAATAATTGGAACTCAATGTGATTCAGATTGTTTATTAGTAGAACTCAACCTTATTTATGTTGTTAGTAAATATCAGACGAAGTTTTCAAAATATGGATGTTTGATTTAGTTCAGCAGCGTCCAGTACGTATGTCTGTTCGATACCGCTATCTGTGGGTTTATATAAGGGAGACGACTGGTTAAGTTTATTGCTGTCCAGGTAGTAGAAGTTGTCTCCCATATAACGGCATATTTTCTGAAACGGGACTTTTAGCGCTAAATACTTTCCGTCTGCAAAAAATGCTTTAGGTTTCAGAATAGAAACAGTTTAGAACCTGACTATTTGCAAAGTTAATCACAGAATCGCCAGTGCAGCGAGTACTGTGTATGCGCTTTCCCGCGACTTCAATGGTGCAAGAAATAAATACGGTGGAGCATTGATTGAACGGTTTTCTCCATAAATACGCCTTTTACGTCTATGCAAACAGAGTAGATCCAGATAAGACGGCTACTATATGAGCCGTCTGATCAGGATCTGTTCTGTTTGCTTATGAAGTAAATTAATATAGATATGGTTCTACAATTTCTGCCATTGCCAAAAATTCTTATGTCCATGGGCTAGTATAACTATTAATATATTTAATATAATTCCATTATTTCTTGGGAGAGTATTGTCACAACCAGTAGCAGTAAAACTGACATGTTATTTAATACATCAGTTTAGCAACAGGAAGTCGTACGAAAAGCAGTTTATTTAACAACTGTATGAAACACTTGATCAGCAGAATAAGGGTTGGTCCGATTTTAGTCACTTAAATATAATTGTTATTGGAGAGGTCATTAGACCTCTCCACGGTGTTGGAAATGGATGTCGGTGTATTCTGGAATGGTTTACAATTTATTTCCAGAAGTTTTGAATGGGGACGGTAAAAAAGTACCATCGTGGCTATACGCATGCGCGAGTTTTGGTTGTATAAGAAATACGCAGTCATCATGAGCAACCGGAAATCGATACTTACATTACAAGAGGCTAAAACGTGGTTGCATTTGAAAAAATAGATCATTTGAATTGAGAATGTCGATATATTAATTCAAATAGACATGATTATTTTCTCCCGCTCTCTGAATAAAATTCGAGTTACGGTCGTCTCAGTTTCTAATTTTAGATAGGCCCACTCATAAATCGATGGAGCTGAACAGACTATTTAAGTAAATGACAATTCCCGCCCCTTTAAGAGCTTCTTAATCAAATTATCATGCGAGTGAAAAGAAAACATCTACTATTTATCCGTTAATCTTTGCTTCGTGACTTGATTCTTATCAAAACGCGTTTTCCCAGCGATGGATTAAGTTAATAAAACGGATGAATAAGCAGTAATTAACGCTTTAGACGCTGTTGCTCAGTAGGTTAGCCCGAAGACTGTCTGTGTTTTAAATTTATTTTTGTATAACCATGCGTCGGTTAGAATCTACCAATAGCCAAAACAGTTTTCTTCTCTGTTTTCTTTTCTCTTATTTGTATATTTTCTATTAATCCGTCAACATAAACATATTTACAGAAAAATAAAATAGTTCCATGGTTATAGAATCATTATGTCTTAGAAACGTCTACTAACCTATTATACCTTCTACTGCCGAAAGTAACCTTAATAAACTTAAATGTATCCGCACCCCCTTTATTACGTCACTAGAGAAGCCTGGTGACTGATAAATTACAATACACGATATATACAATAGTTATTTATAAATACCTATTTACGCTCCGGTGCCAGTGTTCTTCTGTAAAACAGCAAAGTAGACACTTAGACACTTGTCAAACGGCGCCTGTACATGTATATAACAACTGTTTGATAAGAAATTGTTGCAGACCTCTCTTTGGCTTCTTTTTAAAGGAAGCCAACTTGTATATGTACGTGCCTAACCTTGCTTATTGTGTGTTACATAAGTATGCAATGGAATGGAATTCAATAAGCGCCTAGTTTCCATTCCAATCCTTCTTTAACCCTTTGCATGTTCTATGTTCATTGCAAAATTAAATACCTGCTGAATATCCATGTACAACATAGTTATAATGAAATATGGAAGGTGGAACATTGTAGCCATATTAGAAAGTAAAGAAATAGATTTGTCAAATTCCATTAACAAACTGAGCAGACCTTGATCAGACGGCTCCTATAGGTGCCGTCTGATCTGGGTCTATTCTATTGCAAATGCGTGAAACACACATTTATAAGAAGGAGTGGGTTAAACTCACTGTATACACATGTGTGAAATCAATAATTACGTTAAACTCTTTACTCCATGAATATTCATGTAAGAAATAATGACATCCTGAATATTAATTAGATTAATTGTTATAATAGCAAATGGACATATGAATTTTGGGCCATGGCAGAAACTATAGAATCATAGCTATATTACACGACAAGCAAACAGAGCAGGTACTGATTATACAGGAGACGTCTGATCTGGGTCTACTCTGTTTGCAAATGCGTAGAAAGGTGTATTTATGGAATAAAGAGTTCAACTAATGTAACAATTGCTCCTTGCAGAAGACGCAGTCTCAATCTGCTCGATACATTCAGTGACAGCCAGCCTTGTGCTTAACCTCGGATGATAACAAGACAAGGAAGGAAGACAAACACTACTTTTTAACATCATCTAATTTGCTTCAAGCGGAAGACATTTTAAATAACAGTTATCACTTCAACGAGAAGATATATCTCTTAATTCATTTGGGCATGTACTCCGTAAAGGAGCCGTCTGGTCTGGATCTGCTCTGTTTGCATATGCATATGTGTAAACAACGTTGACACTATCCAGACATGTATCCGATCCACTGTGGCCAGTATGATGGAATCTTTTCTGTTCAGCGTTTAACTCTTTCGGCGCCAAATTTCTAATTGTCGTCTGCTAACCAAGTTTGTTAAATCATTCGGTAAAAGAGGAAATAAGATAAATAAATGCAAATTTCAAAGGAATAAAGCACAGATATAGAAGTAGAGTTTGAGACAAAACGTGAAGTCCCTGATCAGACGCCGCCTTGAAAAGGCGGCGTCTGATCTGGGACTGCACTATTTGTCGTGGTGCTTTTTGGCGACATTGGCGGTGAAAGGGTTACACGTGTCCCCTGTACAGTTAAATCTTTACCTGATAGACCCCTCAAACGACGTCTGTATATAGTCGTGAACCTTTTGTCTCACAGGGGCGCATTTTGACAACATTTGCAAACAGAGTAGATCCAGATCAAACGGTTCTTGTAGAAGCAGTCTGATTAAGGTCTTCTCAGTTCCATTAAGGAGGAATATTATAGATATAATTCTACAGTTTTTACTATGGCCTGTTCTTCTGTCATATACCATTTTTAAAACTCCATCTAATTAATATTTATGAGGTCATTATTTCTTACATGAATATGTGTCAAGTAACATTTTAGACAGCTGAGTATTTGATGACGAACAGACGTTAGGCAGAAAACTGCCATGGCAGCTTTCTGTATCAGTTTCTGTATCAAAACCACCTGCTTTTAGATACACTGACTTTCGTGACTGACAAACACTGATGTAAAACAAATAACTGATGACGATTGTTACTGGGGTAACGTAGATCACCTCGGAGAGTGATGCAGCCAAACACGAACGTTGGTCAAGCTGAGGCCCGTTGCCTGCCTCTCTGGAATAGGCGCCAGCTGGAAAAAAGCACAATCAATAATATACTATAAATAGACAGGGGTAATTCTGAACGCACGAAATAACGGAATGAACGGAATGAACCTCTATAGGAGTGTAAACCATTCGCTTGCTGAAATTTAAAATACATTTCTCCTTCTTTACCCATGCCCTGTTGTATAATTATATATATCTTTACTTATACAAGTATTTCGCTGTGCAATCACTGCTGTGGAGAGCGCTGGTTGCACAATCAACTTGTAAATAGTGCAGACCCTGATGAGACAGCTCCTGCAGGAGCTGTCTCATCTGGGTCTTCACTATTTACAGGTAGGTATATTGACGTGATTAGCAAGCGAAGGGTTAACACCTGAATACAGCAGAACCTGTCCTAAGCAGCCATCAAAAAAGAACATTATACACAAATAACTCAGTTTTTAATATTTCGGCCGTAGCCTTTTTCAAGAAATAACACGTAATTAAAACTTCACTACATGTTTAGCATTGAAGAACCTTATGGTGCTTACATACTAAACATGTAGTGAAGTTATTTCTTGAAAAAGGCTACGGCCGAAATATTGAAAACTGGGTTATTTGTGTATAATGTTATCAAATTAATATTCCCTGTGGAATAAAATAAACATAGCATATAAAAGAAGTCTAACTGTGGGTCTGTAAGGCAGGTGGTAGCTTAATGCAGGTCAAAAGCTCCATATAGTCGCCATTTGAGTCATGCACAGTGTTTCGGTTGTACATGACTCAAATGGCGACAATATGGATGTAGTCTGTCAGTACATGTAGTTAATAGGGTAATGTGTCATATTAGTATATACAAGCATGAATCCCGTTGATATAAAACTACAAACAATGGTGATCCAGATCAGCAGCAGCATTGGTCACTCAACTCCAGTTTCAGTGTTTTATCAAAAACTAATGAAACGGTGCACATGTTACCAATCGCCGCGTTTGTAACACAGTGGCTATTTTTCTAAAATGTTTACATTTTTTTGTAAAAAGATTCATATACATGTAATAGCATGCTATATGTCTGTGGGATGTGATATAAAATGACAATGCATTAATGATCACTGGCACCAGAGAAATAGTGTTGTTTGGTAAAACAATATGACCACACTTAATACAAAAGTATCAACCTTATAACCAAAAAAAACTCAACATTTCGCCCAAACATAGTTTTCTTTCAAGCCCCTGTTTATACTTCTAGAACCAAATCAGTAGCCTAACGTGCATAACCACTGGATTCTTTAAAGATGTATCTATTGACAGTGTAGCGACAAACTAATTAAACTATCACCATGATCTCAAGAGCAACTGTATTTTGTAGACTTGAATGTATTGGCACGGCTGGTTCTCATTGAATATTATGCAAATTAACATTACATAACTACATATTGAGTAGATACATGTACACATTTCGACAGCAAGACTGACAGCGCTCGTTTTCACACAGCGTGAAATATATGGTACTCCTGGTATAACGCAGTTACGTCTACGACATATATGACATGCATGCATGTTAGAACTTGTCTTAAGCGGTCATTCCATTGAACATATAATTAGTCTTAAAAACAGGTGGTTGCTTAATGCGGGGCAAAAGTAATGCAGAAAGTTCCTATGGGAGCTTTCTGCATTATTACTTTCGACCTGCATTAAGCAACCATCTGTCTTACAAACCCATAAGGTTATATATGTACCTCTTTTTAATGACCGCTTAAGATAGGTTCTACTGCATGCTTTACAGAGCAACATATAAACGTGCGAACTAAAATACTCAAGTACTCAAATACTTTTACTTTTTTTACTCAAACACTAAAATAGTTATTTCTCCACCAAACATTATGCTGTGATCACTATTTAGATTCGTCTTTTCGAGATGATTCTAAAGATTGGTCACAACCTACATGTAGGGTTTGGTGGAGAAATAAAGAAGTTATTCTTGAAACAGTTTTACTTTACGTATCTGGACCGCTGCTTTATATTTGAGCGTTATTGTCATACAGTGCTCCCTCTCTACAACGACACCCTTTGGGATACGAAGATTGTATGTGTTGTTCAGAGGGAGTTGTTATAGGGAGGGAAAAACAAACATAATTAGCTTGTTTACAGATCCCCAGATAAGGTTATTTCGAGAACTAAAACCGTTATGCCTCTATCAAACCCCATGTTGTGACAACTCTTTAGAATCGTCACAAAGTGACGATTCTAAAGAGTGGTCACAACATAGGGTTTGATGGAGGCATAAAGAAAATACGATCGAAAAAGGTTGTTTCTGGAGCCTTGTTGTTTCGGAAACATTGACATGCGTTGTTGTAAGGAGGGAATCGTTATTGAGAGGGCCGTTGTAGGGAGGGATCACTGTATTACGAATCTCAAAGTATACCTGTAATCTGTATTGGAAAGGATGTTACGACAATGTTAAATTAATGCGAAACTATTCATGGGAGAAATCACGACATCGTGAATGTTGATTAGATTAATTGTTATAATGGCGCACGGACACAGGAATGTTATTGCCATGGGCAGAAACTGAAAATTCCTATCTATATCATATCATAAGGAAACAGAACAGACCTTGATCGTACGGGGGCCTACTGATCTGGATCTACTCTGTTTGCAAATGCATAGAAAGGCGCATGTATGAAGTAAAGGGTTATGGTTATGCTACTTGACAGGATCCCTCCACCAACTTCCTCTCATGGCATTACTTACATTTATTATGAGTATTCTTGTGCTTGGCATATCTTCTGTAAGAACAAGATAGTTTTCATCGACAGCCATTGCCAGTGGTGACGTCACAGTGAAACTTGGATCCACAATGATGCTTTCTTTTTCTCCTTCCGGAGAGAGTCTGTAAACAGTGTTTGAATCGTACTCTGCCATGTAGATCATACCTGTAGAATCTACACACACGCCGCTAGGGCGACCTTCGGGATCGAACTTAAACTGGGTCTTGCCGTCTGGAGAAATACAAATGAGCTTACAACTCCCGGGATCAGAGATCAGAATTTCACCGGAACTGTGACATGTGATTGCGGCGGGATATCGAAACAACTTAGACTCTCCATTAATATCGTTTTGAATTGAGCGTAAAATATTTCCTTCACTGTCTATAACGTCCACTGACATCGATCCTAACTCACAACAACCAACAATTAGTTTAAGGTCATCTAAGGCGGCAATACATTCGTATTTTTTCTTAGTTTTTGACGTGGAAGATATTGCAATATGGTCGTTAAGCGAACAAAATGTTAGTCTCTTCACATCCGGTTCTGTAATTGCGACTTCTACTGAATGTGGTAAATAACAAAGCCCGCATGGATCGATTAGTGTGAGTTTATCAACTAGTTTACCATTGAGAAGAAATCTCTTTACTGATTTGTTTTCATTATCACAAACAACAATATGTCCTGATCCTGCGCACGTGATTCCTGTGAACAAACACGAATATTCTCCCGGAAGTTGCGCTCCGAACCATTGTATCCCTCTTGCAGGCTTGGACGCACTGACACTGCGGGTAGGAGTCGGAAGGTCAGATTTCTGTGCTTTCACTACTGGCCTAAACGTCTCAGCCATTTTGAGCTACTTGCCTCTCTGTAAAATAAATACAAGGGTGTAATATTAGATCAGAGACGTATTTAAATTCTGAAAACAATAGAACCTTTCGTCAAAAATGTGTCTAATTATAGGCTTGTAAGGCAGGTGGTAGGAGCTTTCTGTATTACTTTTGCCCTGCATCAAGCAACCATTTCCTTTTTAACCCTGTCGGCGCCAATTGTCTGATTGACGTCTGCAAACCAATTTTGTTGAATAATTTCGTAAAATAAGGAAATGCGATAAATAAATGCAAAGTAAAGGAATAAAACACAGTTATAGATATAAGGTTTGAGACAAAAAGTGAAGTCCCTGATCAGACGCCGCCTTGAAAAGGCGGCGTCTGATTTGGGACTGCACTATTTGTCGTGGTACATTTTTGCGACATTGGCGGTGAAAGGGTTAATACTAATTTGTTCAATAAAGAAAGGTTCTACTGTACGTATCTTGCTTTTCATGCACGGTTCTATTTTGCAATAACATCTGGAGTTCTGATTGGCTGATGAAAGAATGTGATCCTCTATAGAAATTTGACTTCAAATCGCAATCACATAAAAAGCAGACTTGGGTATTAATTAAACGACCTAGCCTAACCCGGGTGTAACTTCTCTGGGGTGTCATTATTCTTCATTACCAAAGGTTTGGCGTTGATTTGGGGAAGTCATGATCTTTCAGATTCATTATTTTGGTGAATTCTGAGCTTTCATTTTCGTTCGAAAGTTAATGTTTCATATCAGTACAAGCTAAATCAACTTACTATAATGAAAACAGTCGATGAAAGATCTGCTTGAAAGGTTTAAAGACCGTCCCATCATGCATAAACGTTTATTTATGTTCATTAACCCTTTCCCCCATTTAAACGCATTTTCACACATTTACAAACAAAGTAGACCCAGATCAGACGGTTCATATATATCAGCTCGAACCTCTCTGATCAGGATCTGCTCTGTTTGCATTTGGCAGGATATAGATCTGATTCTACAATTTTTGTCAAAGCAAAAAATATCCCCTGAAAAGCTATACAAATTGAGCTCATAAATATTCATGGTGTCATTATTTTTGCATGCATATTAAACAGGTAAAGGGTTAATATATTTGAACGGGGGTCTATAAAACCTCCGTGAAGTCACCATTTATAAGTATCGTGTTTGCTATTGAGACAGGAGGTGCTAGCTTCTTACTTTAAGCTTCAAAAAATTATTTTGTTGTATTAACCATTTCCCTTTTATAGACAGCTTTTGGCATATTGGTAAACATAATAGACCCATGATCAACAGCTCCTATAGGAACTGTCTGATTAGGGTCTGCTCTGTTTCTCTCCTGTAGAATCATAAGCAAACAAAACAGACCCTGGTCAGAGGTCGCATACATGTACTCCGCTACGTACTATATATGTCAAGTTTGATAAAAACAAAACTCAACTAGATGGTATGTCAATCTGACAGCCAATTGTCTAATAACTGGTCAACAGTTAACAGTACAATCCCTCTGAACCGGGCGTTTAAATTAGTATAAATATCGGTCTTGAGAATAGGTGACAGATTAGTTCAGGGTGTAAGTCATACAGAAAGCTCCTAGAGTAGCTTTATGCATGACTTTCATCCTACACCAAGTTGTCAACTGCCTCAAAGTATCTAAATTATTATGTACTATTATTATTAGTCTAATTATTGGCTTATTATTATTGGTCTAATTATTGGCTTATTATTATTGGTCTAATTATTGGCTTGTTATAATTATCGGTGGTGGCTCGCACTGATACAATGTAGCTGTAAGCATTGTTCCAAATCTAAAGCTATTTTCGCAATAGGGCAACACTTGATTGAAACCATGTCACAATGTTTCTATGTATGAGTCTAAGCTGTATTGACAATGACAATATTTGCTCTGAGGCCAGATCAGATACACAATAAATACAGCAAAACTCTTCTAAAACGACTATAAATAAAATGTCAGGGTCTGGGTCTTGATTTTAAAGGTATGTGGCAGCTTAACTGCATGGCGAGTTATGCAGAAAGCTCCCGTGGGAGCTCTTTGTATTACTTTTGTCCTGCATTAAGCAGTCACCTGCATTCATATGCATCTATGTTTAGTCATAAAGTGGTACAGTAAAACCTCTCTATTACGGCCACTAAATGACATCAAGTATTTTGTGTTAAAGGCAGGTGGCTGATTAAAGCAAGGTGAATGTAAAACAGAACGCTCCTTTCACCTTGCTTTAAGCAGCCACCTGCTTCAAATACCAACTTATTAACACAATTTACTGGCCGCTATAGAGAGGTTTTACTGTATAAATAAAAATGTCCGGGTCTGGGTCTTGGTTTTAAAGGTATGTGATAGCTTAAATGCATGGCGAGTTATGCAGAAAGCTCCTGTGGGAGCTTTCTGTATTACTTTTGTCCTGCATTAAGCAGTCACCTGCAGTCATATGCATCTATGTTTAGTCATGAAGTGGTAGCTTTAGAGTGGTTTTACTATATTTAACATTGACATCTCATCTGTCAAGTAGTCAAGGCAACTACATACACATTAAGTCAAAGTCAACTATACCATCCTCCTACAACAATTAACCCATTACCTCATAGGCTATTTTTAGGTACAACCTCTTTGAATAAATCTACCGAAAATGAGCATTAACTAGAGAAAAGGAAAGTTTTAGAAATGTGTAGTTTGAAACCATTGTGATAAATAGAGCATTAATTTTGCTCCTATAGGAGCAAATGCTCTATTTCTCAGAATGGTTTCACAAAGTGACTTCTACAGAGTCGTCAAAAGTCGTCAATATGAGGGAATGGGTTTAATCGTTCGGAGATATTAAACCTTAAACAACCATATATCACTTAACCATATACTCCCATAAATACGCCTTTTCTATACCTTTGCAAACAGCGTAGACCCAGATCAGACGGCTTCTGTAGGGTCGCCTCTGATTGCTTATGATATTATATAGATATGATTCAACAGTTTCTTTCATTGCCAAACCTTCCCGTGTCCATGTGTTACTATAACGAATTCATATTCATTATTTCATTATTTCTTACATGGATATTCATGGAGTAAAGGGTTAACCCATTCAGCTCTGGGAATATTTTCATGTACAGAAATCATTGTCTATCTTTTTTTTATTTCGAAAATATATTATTACTTCAGTTTCCTTACAGAAGCGCGTGTATATTATCAAGCAGTGTGTATTCTGGTGTGAGACCGCGATAATGTATGGTTCTGTTTTCATATGTAAATCACAAGGGCATCACAAGGACTGAATGAGTTAATAGACCACAAAAAGAGCTCTAAACTGTATGTCTTTCAAACATATGTTGCTCTGCTACGAACTAACATATATGATTCTTAAGTTGTTTTTTCCATAGTCAAACTTTTCTGATTCGAATGTCATTATAAACATTCAGTTTATAATTATTATTAGTAGTAGTAGCAGTAGTAGTATTAGTAGTAGTAGTAGTGGTTATTGTTATTATTAGCATCATCATCATCATCACCATCGTCATCATTAGTATTGCACATGGATATTCATTAAGTAAATTTGTTAAAACTTGCCATTCTTTCAATATAAAGACTGCATTGGATTTAATCATTAATCAGTGTATAGCAAACTCCAGATAAAAGGCTTAAATCTGAAAATAAATATTGTGTTATCTATACATGTATGTATTAAACCAATCGATTTATCTAACAGTTGGATCCAGATAACATAAGTAGCATACTAAACCTATCAAAATATTGACCCGTTCATGTCCCATGTCGTTGATTTCGGGGGTGAAAGTATTTCAGCTTTTATTTGTGTTTTCTTTCATATGTGTCATACTGGGTGAGTGTTAACAGTTAACATAAACTCGTATTTTCATTACCAAACTAATACAAGCAATCTACACGGTTCTTAAAAGGCTATGCATGCACGTTTTTGCATGCGTACCATGACATGTTCAGTATGTTTTGAAATCATTGGTCGCTATAACCGTTTGATATGGTAGGGATAAATGGGGATTAGAAACAAAACAATAATACTAAAATCGACACCAAATTGTATTGATATACATAATGGTAATTTTTGTACATGTATACAGAACACCCACTATACATGCAACGACCTCCCAAAAGAGGTCTTACATTTTGTCTTGTAATATAGGTTTTATAGCTGAATGCACCTGAAAGTAATGCAAAAAGCTCCTAAGAGATTTTTGCATTACTCTATGAGCTTTTTGCATTACTTTCGTCCTTGCATTAAGCAGTCACCTACTCATAAAGACACTGTGTACATTCATTTAGTTATCGCTACAGAGATTCTATACTTTACTATATTAAAGTGAAAAATAAGATTTACGTACCATGGAGGACTCCGTATATCAACATATTAAAAGCGCACCGAACTTCAGGCATACATAGTCTATTGGGGTGTACATACCGGAACGAGACCATTTACCTATCAACCGCTAAAAGGTATAGAAGATCGATAATCTACCTTATGTACACAAAGTGAATACCGATTGGCAAAATCTGTCGCTTGCTCATAACTCAGATAGTTCTTCAATTTATTTTCAAAGACACTGTTTGTGCAGGGTGTCAAACAGTTTTGACACTGAGTTGATGAGATAACCAGATTATCGTCTGGATCCAACTGTTTTTGCAACTGTAGTAAAAGTCATTCTAAACCAGAAATCTAGTAAAGAAGAATTAATATACTTTCAGGCAGGTGGCTGCTTAATGCAGGATGAAAGACATGCAGAAAGCTCATCTAGGAGCTTTCTGCATGACTTTCATCCTGCATTAAGCTGTCCCCTGTTTCCGATAAACCGATGATTTTGCTAAAGTTAACGTCCGGTTTAGAGGGGTCTTACTACAGTCCATTTTGAGCTTACTGGTAGCTACTGGTTCCCAGACGCACCACCATTGTGGTGTGTACACGGTGTAAACATCGAGAACCAGGCTGTACGAAAACCTTTAGCACGTTTGTAACGAACATGTGACCGGCGTATGAAAATAGTTCGGACTGAGCAGCTCGGTGTCTCGTCAGGATCCAAACTGTTTGAAACCCTGGTTACGTCTTTACGTCTTTGAAAAGAATTTTAAGAACATCTACTTCGAAATCTGACTAAGCGCACATTTTGTATGGACGAAACTTAGCTCAGCATGTGAACGCTTAAATGGTATATCTAAACGGATTTGTCAAATGTATATTTGGAGATGACTCCAACTTTCAATAATACGGTAGATTATACAGGGTTTGTTTGCCTGGAATTAATGAAGAAGTAAACAGTTCAGATATTCACCAGAGGGCCCCTACAGGAGCCCTTTGGTCTAGGTCTACAATGTTTGCCTTACACATTTCTCGATGAATATTGAGGTAAGAAATGATAATTCATCATGAATATGTATTAGCTATTTTTTTTATAATAGTAAATCAACACAGAGTATTGCGGCCGTGGCAAAAATGGTAAATCGAAATCTTTATACAGTAAACCCTCTCTAAACCGGCATTCTAGTTGAGAAGAATTTTGATACATTTAGGTAGGTGGCTGCTTTTTGCAGGGTGAAAGTTATGCAGAAAGCTCCTAGAGGAGCTTTCTGCATGACTTTTACCCTGCATTAAACTACCACATGTGTCCAAGACCGATATTTATACTTATTTGAACATCCGGTTTAGAGAGGTTTTACTGAAATTCCATAAACAGAGCAGATTCTTATCAGACGGCTCGTACAAGAGAAGCTAGTCTGATCTGGGTCCATCCGGTTTGCAAAACGTTAAATGACTTTCTATCAGGCAAAGGGCAACTTAAAACTGGTCTCAAAATAAATATCGATAGGGGACAGGCTTTAGATTTTACCTTATAGAAACATCTTTTAAATTATTTGCAAACAGAGAAGACCCTGATATATCTACATGTATATGCATGATTACATAAACAACAAGGGCAGAACCTTATAGAAACGTCTGCTATGGTCAAAACACCATGCGTTCACATACAATTTTAAAAGTTCAGCGAATAACTAATCATAATGTCATTTTTACATGTATATATATTCATTAGATAAGTGGGTTAAAGATGTACGTGACAAGTATATTGTCACCAGTTAGATCATGCCAATGTCGGTCACAAAATTACAAAGGCAGCGCGATTAAAGATTGGTTAGCATACAATGGAACCTGTCTTAAGCGGCCATTAAAAAGAGGTCTAATTATGGGTGTGTAAGGCATGTGGTTGCTTAACGCAGGTCAAACGTATTACAGAAAGCTCCTATAGGAGCTTTCTGTATTACTTTTGCCCTGCATTAAGCAACCATCTGCTTTTAATACTCATATCAACAATAAATGAATGGCCGCTTAGGACAGGTTATATAGTATTGTCAAGATTGTGTATCCAGATGTTGGTTACAGTCCAGTCATTGATTTACACAGAGTGCATTTCCTTTAGAATGTGTGCAAATGTGCGCAAATAATGTCATCTATTTCGATTTCAGATGTGTGTGAACTACAAACAGAATCATCAGCGTGTCAAAAAGTTCAGATAATGATGAGCTAGGTGCCCAGTTACTCGGAGTTTCCTAAACGATTGTCTCGATATGCCTTAGAATTGCGTGATCATCAGCTCAGTTTGACATACAAACCTCATATCAAGCATATCTCACTACATGTATATCAGATCGAGTAACAAAGATCTGCTTAATTCAATGCAAACATATACGTACCGATATATGATTCGATCTTTAACAAGACCAAAAGTACATGTAATTATGTAAAAAATAATAATAACCGTTTCCCTCATACAAGCAAAACAAAGTAGACCCAGATCAGGCGGTGCCAATCAGGGCCTGCTCTGTTTACTTATGAAATAATATAATAGGCCTGACTACAGTTTCTACACATACCAAAACATCCTGTGTATATACGCCATTGTAAAAGTCGGTTAATAAATAGTTAAATACATTGTATTCATGATGTTAGTATTTCTCACATGAATATTCAACATGGAAATGGTACGTTGATGTGTATTCGTTCCTCTGTTTTGATAATTAATCAAATATGCGTATACAGCGATTTACCGATTTGTAAACAGAAAGTAGGCCAGTCTCTGTAATACAGTTCTATTTTAAGGTGTAATCGCTAAATATAGAATGACGTGTTCCGTTACAAGCACGTTAGAACGAGAAATTACAGGGCATGCGCAGTTGACAACCACCACTGTTATAAATACGCGAGTCGTCTGTATTACACCAAACACATGCAATCAGTCCATAGCTAATGCTCGGTATAGCAAAACGAAAGTAGAATAGATAGAAGGACTCTTTACCGAACCCATTTACACTGTAAGTATGTAAACTAAGTTTATATTGATAGAAAAAAATCGAATGTCAGCTACATGTATTCATTTCAATCAGTTATTTAATCCTTTACTCTTAACGGTAACATTTTGCAAACATAGTATACCCAGATCAGACGACTCCTATAGGAACCGTTTGATCAGTCTGGTATGTTTGCTTAAATTACTATAGAGTTAAACCGTGTCTGCCATATTGTCGTTACAAAATTTCAGCTACTTAATATTCATACATGCCTTATTTTGATATCCATGAAGTAAATGGGTAAAGTTGTCGCCTGCTAGATAAATAACAGCATGTCCAGGCGTTCTACCTTTTTGAATTCATAATTCTTAGAAAGTACATAATTTTATTATACAGTAGAAACTGACTTAAGCGACCATCAAAACGATATCTAATAATAGGTCTATAAGGCTTGTGGTAGCTTAACGCAGGACTAAAGTAATGCAGAAAGCTCCTAAGGACCATTACTTACTAGGCCTACCTGTTTTTTAAATACTGCTATGATCAATAAATGAACTACTGCTTACAGTTTATATTGTATTTATAAGTAATAACGCAGTGAATATAGAAATATGCTGTAGATGTTTCTAACCCCTTAACCTTTTGTGATAAACAATGATATTTCAAATTTGGATATGATGTAGTTTTGACTACATCAGTTTCGATCAAGCGTTGAGAATATCAAACAATTTTGATCCTGGTTGGACGCCGAGTATCTCGACATCTTGAGCATCTGGATCCAGGCTGTTTGCAAAGCCGAGGCAGGTCGCGAAAAGTGGGAGATCAGGATCGATTTTATGCTAACGTATTTATTTATTTATTGTTGGAATATACTTCAGGTTGCTGATCCAAAGTCATCATGGCACTACCAAACGGTCCCATAGAGATTGTTTTTTCCTTCGATACAACTGGAAGTATGAGCAGTTACCTTAACGAGGTGCGAGGCCGGATCTCAGACATGGTGCAGAGACTGCAGGCCGATATACCTGGTATCCGGTTTGCCATCTTCGCGCACGGAGACTACTGTGACCGGGCCAACTACGTCACGAAGTTTGTGGATTTCACCGATGATGTCGGAGAGCTTTGCGATTTTGTGAAAAACGTCAGCAGCACTGGGGGAGGAGATGCTGATGAATGCTACGAACTCGTTCTCTATGAGGTTCGAACCAAGTTGTCATGGCGACCTGGGTCTCAACGAGCCCTTGTCATGATTGGAGATGCCAACCCGCACGAGCCAAGTTACCCTGACAACACCTTGAATATTAACTGGAGACATGAAGTAAACGGTCTTAAAGAGATGGGAGTACGTATCTACGGCGTCAACTGCGGCAGGTATGGCGGCAGCGATAAATTCTACAAAACAATTTCAAAGAAAACAGGTGGGCATTTCTTAGAACTTAGCGACTTTAAACAAGTGTTTGACCTTCTGATGGCCGTGTGCTACAACGAGAAAGGTGCAGACATGCTGCACTTGTACGAAAAGGAAGTGAGGGCGAGATGTGGGCCGGTCCACAAGGACCTGGATAAATTGTTTGGCGACCTGCGGGACACGGCTCCGTCAGGTAGCACATCAAAAACAGCTGCAAAACCAGCACCTTTAAAGACGAAGAAGCCATCGGCGGCTGGCTTTGTAAAACCATCGGCTGTGGGTATTGTGAAAACGTCTAGGAAGATTCGCGTGTCAGCGAAAAGAAGGAAAACGACAAAAGACAACCTAGCGAAATATAGACTGGAAAATCTTCCGAGACATCGCCGAGAAGAAGTGCCAGAAAATAATTTTCTCCTGGGAGATATGAAATGGTCAGCATGGCAGCTGGTGCTCTCCCCAACGTCTAAGGCGGTATGTTCCCAAAAGCGAAACGGCAGTAAGACCGGCTACCGGACTCAGCAGATATTTTCCGGAAGAACCAACAAGCCGGCAATTTACGAAATTGCCGTGCAGCCAAAATTCCGCTGCCGAAAGTTCGTGGTGCATTGCAAATGCAGCCATAAAGGCTTTGACAGTGGTTTTAACTGGGAAAGGAAGTTCTTTAGCAGAAAGAACATTGCTGGTCAAATAGAATCTGTTATGAAGAACGGATGTGACGTTTACATGAGAAGGGTTTTACTAAAAGGTACAAAGCAAACAGACAATGCAAGGCAAAGCTTGAAAAGATATGACTATGCCTGGTCAGTGGTCAAATCTGATAGGAAATCTCACAGGCCAGTCACGAAGGCAAGTGTGGACATTTCGGAAGAGATGGACATATAACTCTTCAATCCTTGTGTATTTCTTGCATGCAATACTTTAACGATAAAGACACCGTGGTTATACCTGTATTTCCAAACAGTTTGGATCCAGATGAGACGAAGAGTAACTCGGTGCCTCATCAGGATCCAATCTGTGTGACTCTCTATACTCATGCATTTCATTAGAACTGGAAGAACACTTTACTTTGAGAATACACAAAAAAGAATTAACCCTTGACTCCATATTGATGTATGTATGTATGAGTGTTAAATAGCTTAATGATAATAATGGTATATGAACGAGTAAAAACTCGATATCATATCTGTATAATTTCATAAGCAAACATAGGAGCCGTCTGATCTGGGTCTACTCTGTTTGCAAATGCGTTAAAAGGCGTATCTAATTGAGTAAAGGTTTAAACTCTGAATGCAAAACAGTGTAGACACTGACCAGAGATCTCTCACTAGTGCCCTGTATTCAACGGGTCAAATTATATCGAATTGGTTAACTGGATTAATAACTAAAGTGACATGTGATGTAAAGTTCTGTCTCTGTGTTATTGAGTGACGTCAGATTAGGGCCTATATCAATATGGTAGACCAGTGTATAAGTATTTATGTAAGTCACTATCATCAACATCATCACACTCATCATCATCACCATCACATCATTATCATCACGTCCATCACTGTCATCATAATCGTCGTCATCATCATTGTTATCATCACCATCATCATCATCATCATCATCATTATCATCATCATAACCACGGCCACCATATCACTACTTGAATGTTTCCATACAGTTGCATGTGCTTACGATCATTCGTGTAAACCCGCTTGTTATTACTATATCATACAATTTTCTGTTTCAAAATATGTGTTTATAAAAAAATAAAACTCGTTATACAAATATGTTCATATTGCGTCATTTTGGTCCCCTGTTAACATAAATTATATTGAATAAAGTTGTACGAATGTGTGACCGACGAATAAATGATTACAGGACCGACGACATAAAGTTTTGACATGACTGACAGCATATATTACTTACGACATAAATGACCGAAACGAAGTACAGTAAAATCTGCCTTAAGCTGACATTGAAAAGAAGTGTAATTCTGGATTTTTATTGATTGTGGTAGCCTATAGCTTATTGCAGGATGGTGGTAGGGCATTACTTTTTTTCCTGCTTTAACCCTTTTACTTCATGAATATTCATATAAGAAATTGAGAATTAATGATATCATGAATATTAATTAGTTGGCATTTAATAATGACATTCGAGCACAATATGTTTCAACCACGACAGAAACTGTAGACATGTAGAAAGGCTGTATTATTCCATGAAAAGCAGAGCAGACCATGATCAGGGTCCATGCTTATAAAGCTTTTAGTTGAGTCTGAGTTCCGTTCTCAAGCTTTTGATTGGTCAGATTTGAGTTCTCAAGCTTTTGATTGGTCAGATTTGAGCCAAAGGCTCAAATCTGACCAATCAAAAACTTGAGAACGAATTCAGACTCAACTAAACGTTTTATAAGCATGGACCCAGACGATTCATACAGGAGTCGTTGAATCTGGGTATGTTCGTAAAAAGGTGTCTATATGAAGTATATTGTTAATTAACACATTCCCTCATATTGACACATTTTGATGCCTCTGATAAAGTCGCATTTTGTACACATTTTATTTTAAATATACTGTCGGCTGAGCGGTCATTCGGACTGAAAGTAGACTATAACTAGGTACTTTACTTTGCATTTTGAAACCATGATTATGATAGATAGAGCATTTGCTCCATATGAGAAAATGCTCTATTTGTCACATTGGTTTCAAAACTATACAATTCTAAATTGGTAAGAAGGCGTATCTATGGAGTAAGACATTCCCTCATATTGACGCTTTTTGAAGCCTCTCCGAAAGTCACCCCATATAGGAGCAAATGCTCTAATTCTCACACTGGTTTCAAAACTGCACAATCCTAAAATTTTCCTTTTTCTCTAGAAAATGCTCCTTTTCGGTAGATTTACTCTAAAATGGTCTATGCGGTCATGGGTTAAAAAGTGATCGCTTGAACAAACCTTCAAGAGCATTGACAAACAATGTTGACCCAGGTTATTATCACCATATGTCACATTATCTGTGACTATGGATATTCGCAACTATTTCATCCATGCAGTCAGAGACATTAATATGTATATATGTTTCTGTATGTATGTCTCTGATCCAGTACAGACCTTAGAAGAAAGCGCTACTGTGAAATTTGAAGCAGACGATACTTTCAGCAGACGTAAATTGTTTTAAAGGTGCTTTCGATCCAATCCTTATTTTAAATCTGCATGGTCATATGCGGATTAATGTACTTTTCCAATATAAAATATGTTGAAACCAAACATGACAGTTAACCATTTACTCAATAAATACGCCTTTCTATGCCTTTGCAAACGGGGTAGATCCAGATCAGACGGCTCCTATAAAGGAGCTGTCTGATCAGGGCCTGGGTGCTCTGTTTGCTTATGGTATAATATAGATATGGTTCTACAGTTTCTGCCATGGCCAAAGATCCCCGTATCAATGTGCTATTACAACAATTTATCCTACAATGAAGGCTATATAAATATTCATGATTGTATGATTATTTACATGAATGTTCATGGAGTAAATAGTTAAACTGGTTCTACACTTTTTGTAGTGATCCAGCGACATTAATTAGTGTAAACGTAAACTACAGTCCTCGCTAATATAAACTTTTAGTACAAAAGAATTGAGAACCTTTTGGCAGGTGGTTACTTAACATGTTCCCTGTTCTGTGAACATTTAGTCCAAATTTCAATATCTACTGAATATTCATGGACAACATAGTTATAATGAAATATGGAAGGTGGAACAGTGTAGCCATTTTAGAAAGTAAAGACACGGAGATTTCAAATTTCATTAGCAAACAGAGTAGATCTTGATCAGACGGCTCCTATATGAGCCATCTGATCTGGGTCTACTCTGTTTGCAAATTCGTGAAAACGATAGCTAAGTGTAAAATATAATCAGAAAATATATAATATATATAACAGCAACCTCTTGTAATTTTGACTGTCGAATTTGAGTCAAGAACTTAGAACATGTTCTTTACAGAATGCATTCTAGTTTAAGTAACATCTTTGATTTCATTATCGAACAGATCGAAAAAAAAAAAAGCAAATTGAAAGTGTTTTCTTCACTGAAAAAATGAACGGAAAATGATTTTGGATATTCGGTATGTAAGCCAACTTAGCCAAGTGCATTACTTTCTCGTTGTCCTTATTGTAGGTAACAATATACTCCTAGCTTATCTCATGCGGCTCGAATTTTACACAGATAATCGAGTGTGGTTTCGTCCATGTCTGTTTTCGTGAAATGGTATCGTAGTGGGTGACGGTCGTTTCGTCAAACTGCCAGCTCGTCAAAAAGGTTATACAGTACAAAAGGGGTTGTCGTTTCGTCAAAAAGGATTATATAGCGAATTGATTTATATATATCCCCTTTTTGACGAACTGGCAGTTTGACGAAATAACCTATGATTAGATCTAATTAACCTTAGTTTGGATCTAGATCAGAACTGTATGCTTTGTGGTGATTATTTAACTCAGAATTAATCAATTTATGAAAAATGCGACAGTAGTACCATATACTAAAAATATGCACGCTACGGGCGAATTCGTGATTACTGTTTCAAATAGTTTAGATCCAGATGACACTCGGAGGCCATTTAAAGAGGAAGTCCCTACAATGATCGCATATTTTCAATAATATCATAAAACTTGGTATTTGTTATGCTCTATCATTATTATGAAGGTTCCCAATTTGAACTTATATCGAAAAATGCCCCTGTGATACAAATAAACCGATTTCATCAATACTGATAATTTTTGTTCTACAACACACTGTTTGACATTCGGTGCTATTTTATAATGACATTTTTGATAATTTTTGCCGAGGACAATTACATGGTACTGAAGGCTAATACATTTTTGAAGTGTGATTATACATGCAGAAGATACCTTTGTCAGTTTTCTGCCTAATCCGAAAAGGGCACATTAAAGTGACCACGCACCAGTTTCACTAGCGGTGCTGATTGATAAGGAAGGGGGATTAACGTTAATTACACAATAAAGTGTTGATAAAAGTTTGTGCCGCCGAACCCGTGTCGCTAGTTAGTTTGTAGGTGTGAAAAAGCAATTAGACTAACACGTGTAATGTTTGCACACTTATAGAGTAATTAAATATTTGTTTTTTGCTTTACATATCTTACTTGATAAAACTTTTACACATTTTAATCAACAAATCGGTATCAAGATTCATCTTCATAATTTGTATATTACAAATTTTAAGTGCTGTCCTATCATTTCCAAACTCGATAGTTCCGCATACGCAAAAAATCTGTTTGTTGTTCGAGAATTACTCATAGACCTATATAATTTGGGGATCAGTTAATTTTTCTGGTTTCTTAATTCACCAAAATAACATATACATTTAACAGATTTATTGAAATACTATTTATATATATCAGGTAATATATATCCTTTTTGACGAAACGTCTTTCGTCAAAACTATATATCGCCTTTTTGACGAACTGGCATTTTGACAAAACGACCGTAATTCATCGTAGTAACTTCTGGTACAGCAGGCAGTTTGGCTACATCAGTACATGCCATTCACTCGTATAGATTTTATACATAACCTGTGCTGACATCATTACAGGAAACTATACATGTCTGCTACTTGAACAAACACTCCTCAGAGCTAATTAATGCTGGTTTTTAACCCTTTACGCCATGACTATTCAACAATGTGTGAGAAATTATGGCATCGCCAATAGTAATCGGATTGTTTTTCATAATAGAAATATACACAGGGACTCTTTGCCAGACAGAAACTGTAGAATTAGATCTATACTAATATACCATAAGCAAACAGAGCAGACTCTGATCTGGGTCTTCTCAGTACAGGCGTAGAAAGGTGTATTTATGGAGTAAAGGGTTGTCATCTCAAACTGAAATTTAAGAATCTATTTAATATGCGTTTACCGACTTATTGTCCTTGCAACTTATTGTCAAGTCATTAAATGTTCAAACAGAACAAAAGTGAAAATCGGGCAACTTCCACAGCATGAGATTGCTCATCAGACTTTCGAAACCAGTCAAAAGTAAAGAAATTTGAAACATCAAGTTCAACTGTTAGACTGCTTGGAGTTGAAAGTAATTGAAGATTTACATTGTAAATTGACCCCTACACTTTTTACTGTACCCCTAACTTCAACTTCCAAGAGGTACGAAAACCTCCAGTAGTGAGTACCAGAAATTGGTGGACATACTAACATTTGGCCTTTTATCTTTGTCTCCCTTGTTTGTGTAATTTTCATTTCTTATATTTGGAGTCAATTTTCAGGAACAACAGAAACAGATACAAGAGTTTACTACAGCTTCATCATGGCTGACCCAAACAAAGGTACACATAGCACTTTAATAGTAGACCCAGATCAGATGGCTCTTACATGGTTGTCTCTGTTTGCTTAAAATACAGTAAAACTTCTATTATTCGAACACTAAAATACGTATTATTATCGATCTTTAAGACAGGTGGCAGCTTAACGCATGGTGAAAGTCATGCAGAAAGCTCCTCTAGGAGCTTTCTGCATGACTTTCACCATGCATTAAGCAGCCACCTGCCTAAAAGGATCTAAATTCTTCTATACCGAAAATTCGAATAATCGAGGTTTTACTGTAAATTGATTTATAATATAGATCTGATTCTACAGTTTTTGTCTAAGTCAACAATTCTCTTGAAAATTTATGTTATATACTGTTAATGAATATTCATGAGTTTATTAATTCATGCATAAAATGTTCATCAGGGAAAGGAATTGTATCATCATGAAACTTTTAATTTGTAGATTTTCATTAAACCCATTCCTCCATATGCTATTTTTAGACCCAACCTCTTTGAATAAATCTACCGAAAAGGAGCATTTACTTCAGGAAAGGAAAAGTTTTGAATTGTGTAGTTTTGAAACCATTGTGATAAATAGAGCATTTGCTCCTGTAGAGAAAATGCTCTATTTATCACAATGGTTTCTCAAAGTGACTTATACAAAGCAAAGGTGTCAATGACTCAATATGAGGGAATGGGTTAATGTAAGTTGATTTTTAGCTCATATACCAGTACATATGTACTAGTATTCACATATTGAAATCCCTGCATATTAATAGGAATATTAATTTATTTAATTCTTGTATTAAAAATACAGTGAAGCTCACTTATAGCGAACTCGTATATAACAAAAGACTGGATAATACAAAAGAATTTACATAAAGGAAATTTATTTCCTTCGCAGACAGTAGAAAATTAGGTCTGCAATATACAAGCAAACAAAACAAACTTCAGATCAAACAGCTCATACAAGAGCTGTCTGTCTCATCTTGGTGTTCTCTATTGCAAAGGTATTAACCCTTTACTTCAATCTTCATGACTACGCCTTTCTATGCCTTTGCAATAGAGTAGACCCAGATCAGATGACTTCTTCATGAGTTAAAAATGATAGCTTCCAATGAAAGTACTTGAGTAGCAAATGAGTGTTTATCCTGATATAGTAAAAGGTAGTTTGATTTGGGTCTGTTCTATTTACCTAAGCATGTCATGCCAGATATGTAACCCTTTACTCCATAGACAAGCCATTTAACACCTTTTGCAAACAGATTGACCCAGATCAGAATATCAGTGCCATCTGATCAGGGTTTCCCCTGTTCCAGATCAGACAGTCCCTTAAGATCAGGGCCTGCTCTGTTTGCTTATGATTCTACAGTTTCTGTCATGATAAAAAAAATCCCTGTTCATAATACTCTTATAACCCTTTCCTCCATGAATATTCATGTAAGAAATAATGATGTAATGAATATTAATTAAATAAATTTGTTATAAAAGCACATGAACAGAGGAATTTTTGGTACTGGCAGAAACTGTAGAATCATATCTATATTATATCATAAGCAAATAGAGCAGACCCTGATCAGATGGCTCCTATAGGAGCCATCTAATCTGGGTCTACTCTGTTTGCAAAGGCATAGAAATTGAAAGGTTTATTTATGGAGACTAGTAAAGGGTTAATATCTATGATGTACATGTAATATTATTACAATATATTGCATGATATATTGCATGTTCGTGGACCCAAGTAAAGGGTTAACCCCTTATTCCATGAATGTTCATGGAAGAAATAATGACATCATTAACCCATTCCCTCATAGACTATTTTTAGATCCAACTTCTTTGAATAAATCTACCGAAAAGGAGCGTTTACTAGAGAAAAGGAAACCTTTAGTATTGTGTAGCTTTGAAACCATTGACTTGTGATAAATAGAGTATTTGCTCCAATGGTTTCAAAAGGTGACTTTTAAAGAAGCGTAGAAAGGCATATTTATGGAGGAAAGGGTTGATATTATTAAGGCAGGGCTTTCCCCAGGCCCTTTTCGCATGACGGGCCCGACATTCGATCTTTGTCGGTGGCGAAAATCCGACACCCCTTAATTTCTCCGACATGTAAAAATTCTCGAGCTGACGCCCTTTCAAATGTGTTTGTTTATATATCATTTTAAGTGACAAGTATACAGACTTCCCTTGGTGTTGCAGTGTCTCAAGCTATCAGCCAACACCCGCAGCGCGTGCCGTACGCATGGATGATTGCATGGGGGGGTTCATAGATCTTTATCAAATATTGGTTTTGAAGGTAGTCTCATGTTACTTCCATGGTACATAGTCAGACTCTTTTCACAAGCTTCACCTTTTTTCAGACTTTGAGAGATGATTCTCTGAACTGAAACGTTAAAAGGACCAGTGTCACATACATCAACTTCCAATCCCTTCTGACGACTTTCATACAAGGTCTTATAACATTGAAATTTCCATACCATGAGGCTGTGAAAATGTGGACAGCAACCAAGCACAGGCCTTTCAGTGTGATGAGTGAATTTTCCAAATATTGAAACTACATGTAGTTCAGACCAGAAGTTTTAAGCAATTAAGACTTAAGTATACAGTGTCTGATCTACTTGCAAAAAAAATTATCTTTGTGAATTTGCAAAAGAACACGTTTAAAAGTTTCGTGCAAGGAAGGTGGTGCTGTGGTTGTAGTTATGTTTAATGTATATTCTGTTTTTATGTACAAACATGTGCAATAAAAACACTTTCAAGATCCCTACTATAGCTTTTACTTTATATCAGAAAATGCAAAATATTCACCATGATAACCTCATTTTTTTCAAAATGTTCGCCGCGGCGCTAGGCAGGAGGGGGAACCCCTCCTGCACCAACCCCCTAGGACTAAAAAACGACATCCCTTCCTAAAATCCTGGGGAAAGCCCTGAATAAGGTTAAATGTTATAATTAAACATTGATACTGAAATATTTTGCAGTGTCAGGTACTTTGGAATCATACATGTACCTATATTATATCATTAGCAATCATGGCAGACCCTGATCAGATGGCTCCTTCAGGAGCTGTCTGATTTGGGTCTACTCTATTTGCAAAGGCATAGAACATAAAAGCAGAATTATGCGTCCCCTTTAAGATAGTATTGCTTAAATGAAATCATGGATGAAAATATGGGAAGATAGATTTCAGAACAGCTATGGATCATTTACGTGTACTATACGAAATTAAAATGTAATAATAATAAGTATGATTTTGTATTTATAGTAGGAAGAAGGACTGTGTCACCTAAGTCAGGTGCAAACTATGGGACAGGACCGGGAGCAAGCCAGCCTTCCAGTCAGATTGGCCCAGGGGCTGGTTCCCTGACCATTCTGTCATCCATCCTGAGATCACCACACCCTAACCTGCAGAAGGTACCAGCCAAACCACAAGAAGCCTCAGTTGCTTTAACCCAGCTTGCTGTTTCAAGGCCTAGAGGCCAGTCACCTATAAGGGTTATCACTACAGTAAATCAGGGATCATCAAATGTGTCCCCTAAAGCAGGGGGCTTGTCACCTTCAAGAATTCCAACAACGTTGCCACCCAAAAAGAGCCACTCTCCCTCAAGAACCTTCTGTACTGAAGGCCAGTCACCTTCACCAAAGCAGAGAGTATCAACTCCACCGCGGATCATTTCCCCATCCAGTATATCAGTGGGTCAGTCATCACAAAGTCAAGGTAGAGCTGTACAAACGCAGATACTGTCCCATTTACCATTCCTGCAGCAAACTCTACAGGGTGGTCAGCCGGAGAGAATATATCAACAGTTTAAATCAAGAAAGGACCAACCGGGGACAGTATCTGCCCAACTGGTGCAGAAGGTGTTAGAAAGGAAAAGTCCAACACCATCTCAAAGTTTGCCAAAGCCAGCTCACCAACGAGGTACCCCACCACCACCACCACACCATGTATCCACCATCAGAAGAACTCCTTCTCCAGCTCACATGCCTTTGGGAACAGACATAAAGCCAAAGGTATTGGTGGAGCATCTGTCAGGCTCTCAGGCTGTGAACCTTGTTAAGACCTCAGAGGCTGTTGCTAAAGAAACCCAAGAAGTAAGTAAAAGCCAAACAACATGCAGTGGCACCCAGCTGCTTTTGAGATGCATGGTCCAGGCTATTTATACCCCTGAAACTATTTTTTGGGGGTGGGTATACATGTATTTGAGTGACTATGTCAGTCCATCTGTTTGTTTTTCTTGTCATGGATATTTGTAAACAACTAATGACCGGATTTCAACAACACTTTACTGGTAACATCATCAACAAGAGCAGGGCTCTAGAAAACTGAAACATTTTCCATCTAGACCGATTTTTAGAACCTAATAATGATTTTCTTGACAAACTTTATGAAAAATATCTGCCTGTGAATTTAAAGCATATGTCACAAAATCTATTAAAAGTAACCATCTCTCAATGCATTGTGTATTTTGCACAAGTATAAAAATGTCAAAGAATTAAAGAGCCCTAACAGGATTTCTATGATTACTTACATGCTTCAAATCTGATTACTGTGTGCCATGGCAATGTATTTCCTGATTTGATAATTCTGTTATTATTGGAGGTTACCGGTAGTCTTGCATGGCTATTCATCAAGTAAAGAGTTCACCCATTCCTTTATATAAACGCATTTTCACACATTTGCAAACAAAGTAGACCCAGATCAGATGGCTCCTATAGGAACCGTATGATCAGGGTCTGCTCTGTTTGCTTATGACATGACATAGATCCGATTTGTAAAAGCAAAGAATTCCCTTGAAAATTTCAACTAATAAATAAAAATATTCATGGTGTCATCATTATTTCTTGCATGAATATTGAACAGGTAAAGGGTTAAAGTCCTGTATCTTACCATATATTTTCAGGCCAAGTTGTCAGAATTAGACTTCAGATATGGGGATCTGTTGAGGAGTATCAATAAATCCCATGATGCCATACAAGCTCCGTTACTTCAACGTGGACTCTCCCCAATTACCCCAGCTGACCCTGCAGATAATAAACCATGGTCCAACTTACAACATCTTCCTGCTCATGCTTTAGTCATGTCCCAAGCACAACAACATCTTCCTGCTCATGCTTTAGTCATGTCCCAAGCACAGTCCTCTCAGGGTTTCACCAGTCTTGCTTCAAGCCTGCCTCTTTCAACTTCAGTAGTGCAGAATTTACACCACACTTCATCGGCAGCTAGTTTTGCGCCAGTCTCAGTGACCATTCCTTCTTCATTTTCTAATGTTGCTTCTGTAGGCTTTACTCCTGTTGTTTTACCCTCCCAAGCACAGAAAATGAGCCCAAAGGGGCAGGTGCGTCAGAATGTGTCGCCCAAGTCTAGACCAACAGTAGCGGGATCTGGCTCATCCCTTCCAGTTAATGCTGTTTCGTCCCAGCAACCTTCAGTCAGCTATGTTCATGTACCTGTTCCTAGTACACGAATTCATTCTGAAGTTAAGGTTTTCCCTAGTAGGGACCTCCACAGGTACGCAGCTACATCATTGGATACATCTGTTACAGAGGCTGGCCCTCCCAATATCACCATATCCTCTTGTAGTAGCATCCTCCCACAAGAAAAGGCAATAGCCAGTCAAAAACTCCCCAAGAACCCATTTACATTTCCAGCCACACCCCCTATTTCTTTAACTAATGAAAAGCCTCTTGGGAGAGCTATTACACAAACAACCCAATCAAGACTTATTAAGGTGGAGCCTACCTCAAAAGAAAGACATACCAGTGAAGAAATGCCCCGTCTTCACCCAGTCTCACCAGTGTCTAGAGAAAAGAAATTGCAGTTAAAGGAAGAAGTTACAGATATGGTTGAAATTGTAAGTATCAGCAGTTTAAAATAAATACATGTAATACCTTTTTTAGCTCGTCTGTTTCGAAGAAATCACGAGCTATTGTCGTAATTCCGGCGTCCGCATCGTCATTGTCGTCCAAAATCTTAACATTGACCATAACTTCTTCAACTTTTCATTTACAACCTTCATATTTGGTATGCATGTTCATCTTGACAATGACGACAGACAAGTGTTCGCACTTGTTAACCCTTTCCCTAATGCAAGTGCATTTTGGCACATCTGCAAACAGAATAGACCCAGATCAGACGGCTCCTATAGGAGCCGTCCGATCAGGCTCTGCTCTGTTTGCTTATGGTGTAATATAGCTCTGATTCTACAGCTTCTTCCTGAGCCAAAATGTCCTGTGTTCATATGCCATTATAAAAAATAATCTTATTAATATTCATGACGTCAATATTTCCTACATGAATATTCATCAGGGAAAGGGTTAAGCAGGTATTGACTGATTAAACATACATGTAGGAGTATTAACCTTTTAATCCTTAACCCATTACCTCATAGGCTATTAAACATATAGGAGTATTAACCTTTTAATCCTTAACCCATTACCTCATAGGCTATTAAACATAGGAGTATTAACCTTTTAATCCTTAACCCATTACCTCATACGCTATTAAACATAGGAGTATTAACCTTTTAATCCTTAACCCATTACCTCATAGGCTATTAAACATAGGAGTATTAACCTTTTAATCCTTAACCCATTACCTCATAGGAGTATTAACCTTTTAATCCTTAACCCATTACCTCATAGGAGTATTAACCTTTTAATCCTTAACCCATTACCTCATAGGCTATTTTTAGATCCGACCTCTTTGAATGAATCTACAGTAAAGGAGCATTTGCTAGAGAAAATGAAAGTTTTAGAATTGTGTAGTTTTGAAACCATTGCAATAAATAGAGCATTTGCTCCATAAGTTACTTTTACAGAGGCGTAGAAAGGTGTATTTATGAAGGAAAGGGTAAAATATGCCTTTTAATACCTTTGCAAACAGAATTGCCCCAGATCAGATGGTCCCTATAGGAGCCACCTGATCAAGGTCTGCCCTGTTTGCCTCTGAAATGTAATATAGATCTGATCTACAGTGTGTGCCTTGGCAAAAACTTGTGCATATGTCATTGTAAGAAATCAGATAATAAACATTCATTATGCAATTATTTCTTACATGGAGCGAAAAGTTAAAAAGTGATGGCTTAATGCAGGATGAAAGATATGCAGAAAGCTGATTTTGGAGTTGTCTGCATTACTTTGGTCCTACTCGTACATAAAGCTAACTCTGGCTTAACCCATTTTCTCATAGGCAATTTTTAGATCCAACCTCTTTGAATAAATGTATCGAAAAGGAGCATTAACTAGAGAAAAGGAACATTTTAGAATTATGTGGTTCTGAAACCATTGTGATAAATAGAGAATTTGCTTCTTAGGAGCAAATGCTCTATTTATCACAATGGTTTCAAAAAGTGACTTTTACAGAGGTGTAGAAAGGCGTATTTATGCAGGAAAGGGTTTCAGACTCGGATACCTTTCTAATTGTCACTGTTCCCTAATGAACAGTTGTGCTTGAATCAGTTTGCTTATGAAATTATATAGATCTGATCCTATAGTTTTTGTCTAAGCCAAAAAAAAATTCCCTTGTTAAACTTAAGTTAACCAATATTCATGAAGTGATAGATTCTTGCATAAATGGTTATTAGGGAGAGTATTAATTCTTTCCTTCATATAAACACCTTTTCACACATTTGCAAACAGAGTAGACCCAGATCAGATGGCTAAAGGAGCCATCTGACCAGGGTCTGCTCTGTTTGCTTGTGGAATTTGAAAGATCTGTTTCTTTAGTTTCTAAAATGGCTATGTTTCACCTTCAATATTTCATTATAACTATATTGTCCATAAATATTCAGTAGGTATTGAAATTAGGAATAAATATAAAATAGGGAAATGGTTAAGAGGAGTATTCTTAGGAAGGACTTGTCATGCATGTAGCAATTAATTAGTTTGAGATTTTTTATGGATTGTCTTTCAGCCTCAGCCATACAACATGAGAGTACAGACCTTGGCAAGTTTACCTAACAATCCTACATACAGACCAACATACAGAGCCACATCCATGGCCATACATAAGGCAAAGTTAGTAGTTCTCCATTCATTCAAAACACTTAAAACTGGTATAATTTGGAGAACGCTTTACCTGATAAATATTCATGTAAGAAGTAATGACATAATGAATATTAAGTTTTATAGCGGCATAATTATGAACACATGATATTTTACGACGACAGAAACTGTAGAATCGGGTCTATAGTATTGCATAAGCAAACAGAGCTTGAACTTATTTTAACGGCTCCTACAGAAACCATCTGATCTGAGCCCACTCTGTTTGCAAAGGTGTCTCTATCAGGTAAAGGGTTGAATGGTAAAAACTGATTAACCTTTTCCTCTGTGAATATTTATGTAAGAAATGATGACATTATGAATATTGATTAGATTGATTTTTATAATGGCATATCAACAAATCTTTGCCAAAGTAGAAATTATAGAATTAGATCTATATTATTCCATTGGCAAACAGAGAAGACCCTGATCAGACGGCTCCTATAGGAGCCGTCTGATCTGGGTCTACTCCGTTTGCAGAGGCGTAGAAAAGCGTATTTATGGAGTAAAGAGTTCAAGCTTAAATCACTTTGATTCAGGTTTGTATTATTTGATAAGCAAAGAGAGATGACCCTGATCAGATGGCTCTCTGCATGAGCCATCTGATCTGGGTCTTCTCTGTTTGCAAAGGCATCAATTGGTGCTTCTATCAGGAAAAGGGTTAAACTGGATTGTGTTTGTGTTTTAAAAAATCAGTTCTTTATTTAAAGCTGTTCATGAAGAAAATTGTGAAACACAGCAAAACCCCTCTAAACCGGAGTTGTAATAAAGAATGGAGATCAGGTCTTTTTAGGCAGGTGGCTACTTAATGCAGGGTGAAAGTCATGCAGAAAGCTCCTTTGGGAGCTTTCTGCATGACTTTCAATCTGCATTAAGCTTCCACCTGTCTTACAGACTGGAACTGATACTGATTTTAATGTCCGATTTAGATGGGTTTTACTGTAGTGGTATGCCATAGATGAAATAAACATTCAGTAAATAGTGTAGACCATGGCGAGGATCTGTACACTATTGTTTGCTTCTCTCCCATTAACCCTTTCCTTCATATAAATGCTTTTTCAAGCATTTGCAAACAGAGTAGACCCAGATCAGACAGCTCCTACAGGGTCAGGGTCTGCTGTGTTTGCTTAAGGAAATATATAGATCTGATTATGCAATTCTCACAACAGTGAAAAAAGCCCTTTTCCATGTTCCGTTTTATTGACTTTGTGCGTGAATATTCATGAGGGGAAGAAATATTGAATAAATATGAAACAGGGAAAGGGTTAACAGGATCTCGAGTATAAATGAGATCTACTTGTATTATCTGTTTAAGTATTGGCAATATGTTTTTCATCTTTTCAGGGTTGCTTGCATAACTAATTCCGCAAAGTCATTGGATATTCTGAGACAGAACCTTCAGAAAGCCATGAACAAAGAAATAGATGCTGTAATACAGTCTTACATGAATGTGAGTACATGACCAGTGCCTGTGTGCTTTCTCTACTGTACAAGGGCTTGCATGTGCTTTGATTTGTGCGTATATCTGTGATGGAGCTAAATTCTATTTTAAGCCTATACCTGATAGATTCGCCTTTTTACTCCTTTGCAAACAGAGTAGACCCAGATCAGATTGTTCTTGTAAGAGCGTCTAATCAGGGTCTGCTCTGTTTGCTTATGAAATAATATATATATATACCTGTCTGATTTATGCCATGGCCAAAAATTCCCTGTTTTTTAGGCCACTCCTACAGGAATCATCTGATCTGGGTCTGCTCTGTTTGCAAAGGTTTACCTATGAACAGGGTCTCCCCTGGCTTTTTTTTTCTTTGCGCCATCACTTTCGCCAAATGAGAAAAACTTGTGCCAAATAAGAATTTTGTTTCGCCAATTTTGATCTGTTGGAGCCAAAGTTAGAGCCAAAGTTTTCCTTCAGATTGTATGTCATGAAACTATTGTTTATTCTTGAAAATGTTTACCACAGCAGAAGCAACTTGTGTATGCTTACATTTCCTTTAGTATTTCTAATTGTTTATGTCAATAATTAAAGACTGTTTTGATCCGTCTATGAGTCTCATCTACATTTAAGTATTGGATCATTTGTCACTTATCTCCTTTCATGTTTTATCATAGGTCTTTGGTTTTGTACACATTTCAGATTATTGTTTTATAAGATAAATTACTTGTAATTGAAAAATGTCATCATGAACTTCCAAGTGCCATTTCTAATCTGTTTTACTCTCTCTGTAACAAATAATTCAGAATATCTTATCTTAACCCTTTCCCTTTTCTGTTAACCCTTTCCCTGTTCTGTATTTGGGCTAAATATCAATACCTGCTGAATATTCATTAACAAAATAGTTATTCAAAAGAAATATGGAATGTGGAACATTGTAGATATTTTAGAAAGCAAATTAACGGATCTATCAAATTCTATTAGCAAACAGAGTAGACCCTGATCAGACGGCTCCTCTATGAGCCGTCTAATCTGGGTCTACTCTGTTTGCAAATGCGTGAAAACAAGTTTATATGACTCATAATGAGGGAAAGGGTTAATAAACGGATAATATCTGTTAAAACACTAACAAAGAAGGTAAAAAGGGGCACAAAACAGTCTGATAGCATAAAACACATCTATAATTACAAATGTATAGGACACCCGATAAATAGTTGAATTATTTTATCTCCCAATTATCAACTGAGAAACTACGTAGCCTGAGTAATGCAGAAACAGTTTCTTACAAAGACCGATCTGATCCAAATAGCCCGTGATAATCCCAAACCAGAGCCAATTAAATGCCTAGTTTGTCGTTCTTTAATCTCTTTGATGCATAGCCTTAGGTGTCAGTTCCCTTGTTTGAGTAATAAACGTGCCACAAGGTTATTGAAATCACCCACGGCTTAAACTTGTAGAGATCGTCGCCATTGTTTGACACGACTGGTTCCCCGCATAATCCGTTTGCATACATGTACCAGTAGGGCACAAATCGGGAACCAGTTAGAATCACATCTTTCACGCATGATTTCCGGTGTGTTCGAGGGGCTTTTCTCAGAGTATGTTTGTAAACATCCGACACGCTAATACACAAATGGAAGAAACAGGGATAATTGACTGAGAGGGCCAAAATGGGTCTGTAATTCTCGGCACATTCTGATTTTTTTGCTTTCGCCACCAAATTCGCCAGACTTGATTTTTTTATCGCCAGATTATAAATATTTTCGCCATTGGCGACATTGGCGACCGCCAGCGGGAACCCTGTATGAAGTAAAGGGTTATTGTGTCTCTGCAGGGAGAGATATTTTGACGTTTTAGTTGATGCCTTCAGAAATTGATGTTACAAATTTGTACTGGCATGGGATTCGTTCTGAATCCAGTTTACAGTAGAACCTGTCTTAAGCGGCCATCAAAAAGATGTCTAATTATGGGTCTATAATGCAGGTGGTAGCTTAATGCAGGTCAAACGTAATGCAAAAAGCTCCTACAAGAGCTTTTTGCATTCTTTTTGCCCTGTATTAAGCAACCACCTGCTTTTTAAGACTCCTGTGTTCAGTAATGAATGACCGCCTAAGACAGATTGTACTGTAATTTTGATATTGTTTCAGAAATATTTCAAGCTTGGAATAGAGAATATTAAATTGAACAATGGAGACAGCTCTGTGACAGAGGACCACATACAGGCAGTGTCCAGGCAGATTCTAGAAGAGGTGAGTGTACCTATGTTTCGCTGCTTCTCAGCTTAAGATTTGTTATCAAGCTCAAAATTTGGATGTGGCTTTGTTTTAACCCTTTCCTCCATAAATACGCCTTTCTACGCCTCTGTAATAGTTACCTCTTGAAATCATTGTGATAAATAGAGCATTTGCTCCTATGGAGCAAATGCTCAATTTATCACAATGATTTCTATTTTTCACAATTATAACATTTTCCTTTTTCTGTAGTAACTGCTCCTTTTCGGTAGATTCATTCCAAGAGGTTGGGTCTAAAATTAGCCTATGAGGTAATGGGTTAACTATTTCAGGAATATGTCTAGAATAATTTTTTATAATGGCATATGTACACATGAATGGTTTGTATTGGTAGAAACTGTAGAGTCAGATCTAGTATGATCTCATAAGCAAACTGCACAGACCCTTAACAGAGGGCTCCTATAGGAGCCATCTGATCTGGGTCTACTCTTTGCTATGATGTCACGAAAAGGCGTTTATATGAAGGAAAGGGTTAACTCTTTACTTGATAAAGCTGCATATTTATGCCTTTGCAAGCATTGTATACCCAGAACTGTCTGATTCCTTGTTTACTAGATCTTATTCTTTAGTTTCTGTCAGCCAAAAAGTTTCCACTGCATGATTATGCCATATAAAAATTAGTTAGTTAATAACTTGAGCCAAAATATCCTGTGTTCATATGCCTTTTTAAATCATAATCTAATTAATATTTATTTTGTAATTATACCCCCACAAACGAAGTTTTTGGGGTGTATACTGGAGTCACCATGTCCATCTGTTCGTCTGTCTGTTCGTCTGGCTGGCCGGGTTGTCCAGATCATAACTTCCAAAGTATAAAAGCTATTGTCTTCAAACTTCATATACAGATAGATCTTATGGACCGCAAATGCAGTGCAAAAGGTTTGTAACTCTGCTTTCAGTATTTTGGGAGTTATTGCCCTTTGTTATTATTCTCACAATCTGGCTTGTCTGAATCATAACTTTCAAAGTATAAAAGCTATTGACTTCAAACTTCATATACAGATAGAACACATTGACCGCAAGTGTAGTGCACAAAGTGCAAAACTCTTTCTGGCAAAATCCGGTTTGTCCGGATCATAACTTCAAACGTAGAAAAACTATTGACTTCAAACTTCATATACAGATAGAACTTATTTACCACAAGTGCAGTGCACAAGGTCAATAACTCTGTCTCCAGTAATTTTGGAGTTATTGCCCTTTGTTATTTTTCTCAAAATCCGGCTTGTCTGGATCATAACTTTCAAATTATGAAAACTTTTGACTTCAAACTTCATACCACAAGTGCAGTGCACAAAGTCCATAACTCTGTCTTCAGTGTTTTTAGAGTTATTGCCCTTTGTTATTTTTGTCGAAATCTAGCTTGTTTTAATAAATTAATAAAAAAATTCGGAGCTTTTCTCTATCATACCTCAACAAAACTTTTTTAAATTTTGCAGTATTGTTGAACACCATCTGAAGTTCTGCACCTGCGATAAAGGCTTTGATTTGTTGCTTCATGCATGAATGAATTATCTCCCTTTTAATAATTTAACAAATGAAAATTTAGCAGTCGGGAGCTTTATTTCTATAACCCAATCTCTGTGTCAAATGCTAGTGGGGTTATTAATTACCTTTAGTGATAGTTCTAGTTATTTCTAACATGATTATGCAAAATTGCCTGGGCATTTGTATTTTTTTATGTGAGGACTTGCAGTATGTCGATAGCTCTACTTGGGTGTTCTTCTGTGCAATATGTTCCACGTGCAGAAGAACCTCTAGGGTCTTCTTTGACCTGTATTTAGCTGGATGTCACGATATGACTGAAATACTGTTAAAACTATGTAAAAGTCCAAACAAACAAATAAACAACAGCAAAGAGTTAATATAAGTAATTAGATAACTGTTTCACACTAGGTCAATAGTCTCTCAAAAGCTGATAGGAAGCATTCAAAATTGCATTAGATCCTATTATCCCATTACCTCATAGGCTATTTTTAGACCCAACCTCTTTGAATAAATCTACTAAACAGGAGCATTTACTAGAGAAAAGGAAACTTTTAGAATTATGTAGTTTTGAAACCATTGTGATAAATAGAGCATTTGCTCCTATGGAGCAAATGCTCTATTTATCACAATGGTTTCATAAAGTTACTTTGGCAGAGGCATCAAAAGGCGTCCATATGAGGGAATGGGTTATAAGGAGACATAAATTATTTGTTCACTGCAGCGTCAGGATTAAAGGATCAAATGAATATTAACGAACATGTATTGTATCAACACTGAAATAAGTACATGTATCAGTATCGGTGTCTTTTAGACAGGTGGCAGCTTAATGCAGGGTGACAATCATGCAGAAAGCTCCTCCTGCATGACTGCCATCCTTCATTAAGCAGTCACCTGCTTTAAAAGACATCAATCCTTCACTGCTAAAATTTCGAAGTATCAAGTTTGTGCTGTACATGTATAAAAGATGATGTAGAATTAGAAATTGAATAACCAATCAACATGCATAACATACATCTATTCTGTGCTGTCAATTGCAGGCCAAGAAAATGTACATAACAGACACGGGTAGTAGAATTAGCGTTTCTCCTAGTCGAGACTTCTCGGACAACTTGTCGGAAACAGGAAGTAGTGGAAGAAGGGTAAGTATGTGGTAATAAGTTACATGAACAGGTAGGCATGACTGATTTTGTGCTGATTTCCCATTTTTGATTGAAATGGTATAAAATGCTTAACCTGATAGAGACTGCTTTTGACACATTTGTAAACCCAGTTCAGACAGCTCCTGTAGGAGTCTGATTTGCAAACAAAGTCTAATCAATCTGCTCTGTTTGTTTATGAAATAATGAAGATCTGATTCTACTGTTTCTGTCATGAAATAAAATTCTTGTTCATGATGATGCTGTTAATAGTTATGCCGTAATTATTTCTTACTTGAATATTCATTGGGTAAATGTTGTCTTGAATGGCCATGGTCATTAAGCTAATTAATATTTATGCATACATTATTTCTTAGATAAATATTCATGCAGTAAAGGGATGTGAACTTAATATATATTATTACATGCAAAAGGATGTAAATGAAGAAATCATGGGAACTTTACTTTTTAACAGTCCGCACTTGGCAGAAGACGTCATCCATCGGACACAGACTCCGAGAAAAGTCTCCGACCTGGACAGAAGAAGGTATGGTTAAATGTACAGCTTGATGTACCAAAATATGGAATACTTTGTAAATATATTATGGGGCAGTTTTTAACTTTTTATTTCATGGTGAAGTGATTACACTCACATGTTGTACAGTGAAATGTGTCTTAAGCGACCATTGAAAAGAGGATTAGGTCTGATTCCATTCTGCATTCTGGCGCCTTTTGACACCTCTGTAAAAGTCACTTTTTGAAACCATTGTGATAAATAGAGCATTTGCTCCTGTGGAGCAAATGCTGTATGTAACACAATGGTTTTCAAAATTACACAATTCTAAAAAGTTTCCTTTTTTCTAGTAAATGCTCTTTTCTATAGATTTATTCAAAGAGGTTGGATCTAAAAATAGCCAGTGGGGTAATAGGGTCAGACATGTGGTAGATTAATGCAGTTCAAAAGTAATGCAGAAAGTTCCTACTGGAGCTATCTGCTTTACTTTCACCCTGCATTATCTTGAGTCTCTCTGTCTATACTTGAGGAATATAGAATTTTTAGGTAAAGCTGAACACTTTACTCCAAGGATACACTACTGCAAACAGAATAGCACCGGAATGAATGGCTCCTATAGGAGTCACCTGATCAAGGTCTCTTCTGTTTGTCTATTGAATGATATAGATCTCTAACTTCCATTTGTTCACAAGCCATTATAAGAATTCACTTTATTAGTGTTCATGATATCATTATTTCTTACATGATTATTCGTTCAGTAAGGGTTAACCCTTTCCCTCATAGGCTATTTTTAGATCCAACAAATTTGAATAAATCTACCGAAAAGCAGCATTAACTAGAGGAAATGAATTTTGTAGAATTTTGTAGTTTGAAACCATTGTGATAAATAGAGCATTTCGAGGGCTTGGTGGAAAACTATTCTAACTCCTTCACTAAAGTGAAGGAGTTAGAATAGTTTTCCACCAAGCCCTCGATTTGCTCCTATAGGAGCAAATGCTCTATTTATAACAATGTTTTCAACATATGATTTTTACAGTAGCGTAGAAAGGCTTATTTATGGAGGTAAGGGTTAAACTTGTCCAGTCATATTTTATGGGTTTACTCTATAGGTTATGCATGGCTTTATGTAATCTGTCTGTTTTATATCTTATTCTAATTGACAATCAATTAATGATTTGCTTCTGTTTCAGAAGAAAGGGCGATTCATTACCAGTCTTACAGGGTAAGTTCATTTGTTTCACAGCTAATAAATTTAGAACATAACATCTGTAATTTAGTGTGCTTTTTCAATGTGTTTGTAAATTTGTCTTTGAAGAGAAAGGGACGTGTATTTGTACAGAAAGAGCTGTGTATCTATAGAAGAATGGATATGAACTTGAATATTAACCCTATCCTCGATAATCACACCATTTTACAATTTTGTAAACGGAGTAAACCCGGATCAGGCAGCTCCTTTAGGAGCTCTCTGATCAAGGTATCCAAATTGTTTGACACTTTGACTGTTTCATAGAGAAGGAATGGAAGAAGGTCAGTTTCAAATTCTGAATTGAAACCAGAGCAACAGATAAATGTGCATACTCAAATACTAAAATTGTCTCATTTCTACACCAAACCCTATGTTGTGAGGACTCTTTAGAATCGTCTCTTAGAGATGATTCTAATGTGTGGTAACAACATAGGCCTTGGTGGAGAAATAAGGGAGTTAAGTTTTGAAAATGTTTTAACCCATTCCCACATATTGACGCCTTTTGATGCCTCTGTAAAATTCACTTTACGAAACCATTGTGATAAATTGAGCATTTGCTCCACAGGACCAAATGCTCTATTTATCACAATGGTTTCAAAACTACCCAATTCTGAAAATTTCCTTTTCTCTAGTAAATGCTCCTTTTTGGTAGATTTAATCAGAGAGGTTGGATCTGAAAATGGCCTATGCGGGAATGGGTTAATTTACACATCTGATCTGTGACCTCAGAACACATTTTTGATAATAAACACAGTTTGCTCAGCATGTTGAAAGTTTCAGTTGAGATGTGGACTATGTATGTTTACAGTCAAACCTCAATGATTTGAACACTCAAATAAGTATCATTATCGGTCATTCAGACAAGTGGTAGCTTAATGCAGGGTGAAAATCATGAGTCCCAGAGGAGCTTTCTGCATGATCTTCATCCTGCATTAACCCATTCCCTCGTATTGACGACTTTTGACGACCCTGTAAAAGTCACTTTGTGAAACCATAGTGATAAATAGAGCATTTGCTCCCATAGGAGCAAATGCTCTATTTGTCACAATGGTTTCAAACTACAAAATTCTTAAATTTTCCTTTTCTCTAGTTAATGCTCCTTTTGGGTAGATTTATTCAAAGAGGTTGTATCTAAAAATAGCCTATGAGGTAATTGGTTAAGCAGTCACCTGCCTTAAAAAGCTCAGTTCTTTTTTACTTGGATTAGCGAAGTTTCACCTTATTTATATACTATTTCACATAACATTCACAGGAGATCCACACCTTCCAAGCTGTCACAACAACAATGTAAGAGAGAGGGACCCAAAGTAAGTTCATTTCAGAAAAACGCTTTCATGCTCTCACTTGTAATTCTTGTTAGCATGCTAGCAGCAAATTTGTATTAACACATACAAGTTGAGATGCTGCGAGTACTTCATCAGGGACCTTATCATAGGCCAAATGATAAATACACATTCATAAGCCCTTGTCATAGGCCATGCAAAAATATACATAATCATATGATAGTATTTGTCATGGGCCATACAATAAATATATACATTGTAGTCATATGATAGCACTTGTCATAGGCCATACAGTAAATGTACAGTCATATGATAGCACTTATCATGGTCCATACAATAAATATACAGTCATATGATAGCACTTGTCATGGGCCATATAATAAGTGTACAGTCATGATAGCACTTGTCATAGGCCATACAGTAAATATATAGTCATATGATAACACTTATCATGTGCCATACAGTAAATATACAGTCATATGATAGCACTTGTCATATGCCATACAGTAAATGTACAGTCATATGATAGCACTTGTCATATGCCATACAACAAATATGTAGTCATAGGATAGGCCTTGTCATAGGTCATACCATAAAAATACAGTCGTGGGATAACACTTGTCATAGGCCGTACAATAAATACACAGTCGTAGGCCATATCATAAATACAGTCATAGAATAGCAGTTACAGGCCATACCATGCTTAAAATGCTTTTATCTTCATCAAACTTGGAAGTAATGTAAAAGGGCATGATACTCTTGTCAAGTTTTATTACCAATGAGATCTCTTAACCCTTTTCTCCATGAATATTCATATAAGGAATAAAAACATTATGAATAGTAATTAACTGCTTTTTTGTCTCTGCAAATGCACACAGATATTGTTGGCTGTGGCAAGAAGTGTAGAATCATATCTGTTTTTTCCAGAAGCAAACAGAGCAGACATGGATCAGATAGCCCCAACAGGATCTGTCTGATCTTGGTCTGCTCTGTTTGCAAAGATGCTAAAAGATGTATATATTGTGTAAGGACTTAACTGACTCTGCATAGTTATGTCTCTGATAGGCATATTTAAAGTCATTTGGATTTTTTAGCTCACCAGAGCACAGAGTGCTCAGAGTGAGCTTTTGTGATTGCCTGATGTCCGTCGTCGGTTGGCATTTGTTGTTGTGCATCATGCAGCGTGCGTCGTCAGTCATCAGCAATTTGAACCTTAAAAAATCTTCCCTGAATCTACAGAGTTCTCGGCTTTCATCTTGGCACATAGCATCATCTGTAGATCCTCTACAAAAGTTATATAGATTATGCCCTTGGGGTCAAAACTGGCCCTGCCCCAGGGGTGGCCAGTTTTCAATAGAAATATATAGTGAAAACTTTGAAAATCTTCTCCTCTGAAACTGGAGAGTTCTCAGCTTTCATATTTGGCTCATAACATCATGTTCAGGTCATCTACAAAAGTTATATAAATTATGCCCCTGGGGTTAAAATTGGCCTGCCCCAGGGGTGGCCAGTATTCTATAGAAACATAGAGAAAACTTTGAAAATCTTCTCCTCTGATTGTCTGGTGAGTGATATCAGGGCCATCATGGCCCTCTTGTTTTATGTTTGTTAGATTGCAGACATGAGATACAAATTTTGATGCATGTTTCAGTTTGACCCAGAAAGGCTAACAGAAGAATCTTTATTTGTAATGGGATCAAAGGCAAACAAGTAAGAAAATGAAATAGTTCCAGATTAGCCAGAATTCTAGAGGAATTTGTTTTAAAGTGTTTGAAATTAAATGGCTTATGTCATTGTACATGTACAAGGTTTTATGTTTAACCCATGACCTCATATGCTATTTTTAGACCCATCCTGTTTGAATAAACCTATCGAAAAGGAGCATTAACTAGAGAAAATGAAACTTAGAATTGTGTAATTCTGAAACCATTGTGATAAATAGAGCAAATGCTCTATTTATCACAATGGTTTCAAAAAGTGTTTTTTACAGAGGCATCAAAAGGTGTCAATATGAGGGAATTGGTTAACTTTGTAAAAGTACCAAATTATATTGATATAAAAAGATCATAGCACATGTCCATATGTAACTGTAAGTTTGGAATGTCAACTTTTGTTTGTATTATTGACAGCATTTTCGGGGATAGTGCACTCGTACATACCAATCTCGTAGCGATATAATAAAACTTTTCAGCTGAGTCTTTCTGAAGCATTTGATCAGTCAGATTTTGAGCAAGGAAAAAGTCAAAACTTTCATGTGTTTGATATTAAGACCTCAATGTTAATCACCAGTGTATTATTATTATTGTATTAATGTATTACTGACAAGCGTTTCACCTTTATATAGTATTATTATTTATACAGACTGCGTTTTAGTTTCGTAACTGTTCAAAATATACCAATTTTTTTATGTACAACAAGAAATGATAAGTATCAACAAAAAGTTTATTTTAAATGACATTGGCATTTTTATGCCCCCTCAGATCTGTGATCGGGGGGGCATGTTGTTTTTGCTCTGTCTGTTGGTTGGTTCGCTGGTGATAATTTTGTCGCCACTGCACATACATACTTCAAACTTGGCATGCATGTTTAACTAATAGAGGCGAATACTTTTAGGGGTAACTTATTATGGTAAAGATAATAAATAAAGGTCAAAGGTCACACATCTTGTTTTATATAAGTTAGAATTGACAATTTTCATAAGAATAATTGAACATTACCAACTCCACTATCGCTTTAATCCTTCCTTTTGTGTAAACGCCTTTTCACGTCTTTGCAAGCAGAAAAGACTAAGATCAGACAGAATATGCTCCGTTTGCTTATGAAATTATAATAGATCTGACTCTACGATGTGTGCATATGCCATTAAAATTTCTGCTAATAAATATTCATGTCATTATTTTTTACATAAATATTTAAAAGGGAAAAGATTACAAGAGTTTTTCTTATTTAAATGTTTGTTGTTGTTTTCCAGAGCCATGGGATTTGGTGCAACTCGAGGTAGACTGTATATGAAACATCCTGATTTGTTCAAGGTATAGTGATACAGCTCCTCACTGTATAAAGTAGATATATGATAAACACTGGACTATTCTGTTCATACCTTCAGCATGTGAACCCTTTCAGCCCTGATTTATCAGAGTAGAATACAGTAAAAACCCTCTAAACCAGACATTCACTTTAATCAGTCTTGGGGATAGGTGGCAGCTTAACCCATTCCCTCATAGACTATTTTTAGACCCAACCTCTTTGAATAAATCTAGCATTTACTAGAGACAAGGAAAAATTTAGAATTGTGTAGTATTGAAACCATTGTGATAAATAGAGCATTTGCTCCTATGGAGCAAATGCTCTATTTATCACAATAGTCTCAAAAAGTGACTTTTACAGAAGCGTAGAAAGGCGTATTTATGGAGGAAAGTGTTAATGCAGGGTGAAAGTCCTGGAGCTTTCTGCATGATTTTCACCCAGCATTAAGCAGGCACCTGCCTAAAAATATCTAAATTTTATTCTGCTAGAATTCCTGTTTAGAGGGGTTTTGCTGTATCCTATCGGTAGTTAACAATAGAGTCCACTTTGAAAGTATGAAGGCTTCATTATGCTACAGGAGTTTAAATAACACAGTGAAAAACCCTGATCATTGGGGTGCTCTAGGAGCCCATTGGGCTATACACTGTTTGCAAATGACAGTGCATGCATCTCCTGGTTATAAATAACAACGTTCTACTTAACCCATTCCCCCATAGGCTATTTGTAGATCCAACCTATTTGAATTAATCTACCCAAAGGGACTTATAACAAGAGAAAAGTAAAACTTTAGAATTTTAAAGTTTTGAAACCATTGTGATAAACAAAGCATTTGCACCATAGGAGCAAATGCTCTATTTATCACAATGGTTTCAAAAAGTGACTTTTACAGAGGCATAGAAAGGCGTATTTATGGAGGAAAGGGTTAATGTTTAATATTTTGCATCCAGATAAGATTCTGTGTAATGGGCTTCTCATCAAGGTCCAACTGTCTCATATAAAGGTGTATCTTGGTTAGGATTCTTGTTAAACCTTTCCTTCATATAAACGCTTTTTCATGCCTTTGCAAACAGAGTAGACCCAAATCAGATGGCTCCTGTTGGAGCCATCTGATCAGGGTCTGCTCTGTTTGTTTATGGAATTATGCAGATCTGATCCTAGTTTTTTCCCATGCAAAAAATTCCCTTGAAAAATTTACATTATAAATATTAAGTTAATGAATATTAATGAAGTGACCAAAATTCACACAGAAATGTTCGTTAAGGAAATGGTTAACCCTTATCCTGCTAAATGTGACTAGACTAGTATTTGCAAACAGCTTGTACACTGATGAGAGTAAAGGGTTTATTTGTTACAATATGGATGTGTTTGAAGTTTTACTTGTTTACAGTATGGGAGTGTTTAAAGGGTGAAGGTGTTTATGGGGTTAACTTGTTACAATATGGATGTGTTTGAAGTTTTACTTTTTTAAAGTATGGAGGTGTTTAAAGGGTGAAGGTATTTATGGGGTTTACTTGTTACAATATGGATGTATTTAAAGGGTTTACTTGTTACAGTATGGATGAGTTTGAAGAGTATACATATTACAGTATGGATATGTTTGAAGGGTTTACTTATTACAGTATGGAGGTATTTATGGGGTTTATTTGTTACAGTATGGAGGTGTTTAAAGTGTTTACTTGTTACAGTATGGAGTTGTTTAAATGGTTTACTTGTTACAGTATGGATGTGTATATGGTTTACTTGTTAATGTATGGAGGTGTTTAAATGGTTTACTTATTACAGTATGGGGTATTTATAGGGTTTACTTGTTACAGTATGGTAGTGCTTAAAGAGTTTACTTGTTACAGTATGGAGGCATTTAATAGTTTATTTGTTACAGTATGGGTGTATTTATGGGTTTGCTGGTTGCAGTACCGAGGTGTTTATTTGGGTTTACTTGTTTTAGTATGGAGGGGACCAGGACGATAAGACATGGCTGTATGAGCACCAGCACATGCCAGCAACTGGAGGCAAGTCCTACCTAATTGTGCTAGAGGACATTCAGGAACTGGTAGTGACTGATGAATACAGGTAATATAGATTAATCTCTGTAAATGAGCTGTCAACTGACAGGTATAAGCAGAGTCACAGCCAGGTTTTGATTAATCCTTTACTCCATAAATATGCCTTTCTACACCTTTGCAAACAGAGTAGACCCAGATCAGACGGCTCCTATAGGAGCCGTCTGATCAGGGTCTGCTCTGTTTGCTTATGACATGATATAGATATGATTCTTCAGTTTCTGCCAAACCCAAAAAATCCTGTGTCCATGTGCTATTATAACAAATTAATGTAATTAATATTCATGACGTCATTATTTCTTACATAGATATTCATGGAGGAAAGGGTTAATCAAAAATCTTATCTGCCTTGACATTCTTGCCATTTTAACCCTTTACCTGGAGATGCTTTTTCGCACCTATGCAAACAGAGATGACGCTGATTAGACAGCTCCAGTGAGAGCTGTCTGATCAGGGTTTGTTCTGTTTGCTTATGGAATTGTATAGAACTGATTCTAAAGTTTCTGTTATAGCCAACAGTTCCTATGTTTAGGTACCATTACAAGAATTCTGTCAATGAATTATCATGATGTGGCAGATACTTGCATGTTTAGGTAAACGGGGTTAACCCATTACCTCATAGGCTATTTTTAGATCCTACTTCTTTGAATAAATCTACCGAAAACGAACATTTACTAGTGAAAAGGAAAAATTAAAAATTGTATAGAATTGAAACCATTGTGATAAATAGAGCATTTGCTCCTATGGAGCAAATGCTCTATATTTCACAATGGTTTCAAAAAGTGACTTTTACAGAGGCGTCAAAAGGTGTCAATATGGGGGAATGGGTTAAACAGTTACAACCCAAAAGCAACCATAAATGAAGTTGAAATTATATTTGACATCATTTGTCCAGTTTGATAAGTTTATAATGACTGATCACTAGACAAGAACAATAAAGCATATTTAAACCAATTGAACAACCTGTTTGCTGAAGATACTACCTTCACGATCTCTTATGGAAGAAAAAGGGACCTATAACTGACTTGTTTTATGTTCCATTTGGCAGAATATCGAAAGTTTAAAAGTTGAAAAATTATGAATGATACCGAACCAGACTCCTATAGACCTGTAGGAGCCGTCTGATCAGGGTCTGCTCTGTTTGCTTATGATATAATATAGATATGATTCTATAGCAGTTGTCATGCGCAAAAGCTTCCTGTGTTCATGCTTCATTATGTCATTATTTCATACATTAATATTCATGGAGTAAAGGGTTATAAGACTACCTGAGATACAAATTATCATGATCAGAACTTGGTTTCTATGGACAGGGATGCTCCAGGTATCAACATTAGCGTACTTCAGGGCTTCAGAGTCCCAATGTGGATGATAGAAAAGATGAGGACCCAAATGGTTGCCATGAGGACCGACCTCCCCAAACAGCCCCGCTACAGGAGTCGATCTGCCACCCCTAGTGAGCCAGTTTTATTAACAGAGGTAGGATGTGACCCATGGAATAGGCCTTGAACAAAACAATATTCAGTAGAAGCGGCAATTCATTAATGGAAACAGGAATCTTAAAAAGCAAGCAGCTGCTTAATGCTGCACAAAAGTAATGCAGAAATCTATAGGAGCTTTCTGCATTTCTTTAAGCTACCACCAGCCTTACAGACCCGTAATTAGACCTCTTTTTTGATAGCCGCTTAAGACAGGTTGTGCTGTATTATTACAACTTATTCATCAACTCATTGTTTATAGGATATTGTACTCAACTAAAATAGATTTCTGTCAGACATTTTTCATTTTCACTCTACATTCTAGTTACTTTACCATTTTTGTGTCACCTGCAGAGAGGCAGTGTGTCACTTAGGGATCACTTTTCCGTTGCCTGTCCGTCCGTCTGTCCGTCCGTCTGTCCGTCCGCACTCACCAAAGGGTAGTTGTGTGACTTTTTCTAACTAGTCGCACAAGTAAAATCATTAACCTGGCCATCTCTTGTGACATTAACCTGGCCATTTCTTGTGACATTAACCTGGCCAGTTGTGGGACATAGGGTTAGGGTTAGGGTTAGCTTCCAGATCATTCGTTTCCAAAGTTAGAGCCAAAAATAGTTTTTCTTGTGGGACTAGTCCCACAAGAAAAGATCAAAGGAAAAAGTCACACAACTACCCATTTGTTAGTATGTCCGTCCGTCTGTCCGTCACACTTTCTTTTTTTTGGCCGTCATTTCTAAACTAATCATTATAGACCTTTACCTGATGTTAATGCCTTTTGATGCCTTAGCAAACAAAATAGACCCAGATCAGACTACTCCAGAAGGGGCCATCTGATCTGATTTCTCTGCTCTGTTTGCTTGTAAATTATATATATCTGAATTTTACAGTTCTTGCCATGGCCAAAATAACCTGTGTTTGAATCATCTACAACACGGCCGTTGTGTCACTTGTCGTAATTTAACAACTCTTAGGGACCACTACTAATGTTTTCAAGAGCCGCTACTTTATTTCACAACCAAACCCTTTGTTATGACCACTCTGTAGAATCGTCATGAAGAGACAGTTCTAAAGATTAATTACAGAATAGGGTTTGGTAGAGAAATAACGATTTTAGTATTTCAGTCAGAACCTTTAACCTATTGCTCTGGCATAGAACAGGTTGAATCTTGATAAGACACTGGTGTGTTTTATTCGATGTGTTATCTGGATTCATACTGTTGCCATGGTTATCACTAATATACATGTTGAAGGTTAAAGTTTAAATGAGTTGTATAACTTGTTTCAATTTTCAGGTTGATGGCAGCCAGAGTCCACCCAAAGAGTTACCATTTTCCAGTTTTAGTAGCCCCAAGCACAAGACCAGTGTACTGGAGGTATGCCCCACATAGTGCCTGAAAAATCAAATTATAGTATGTGTGAACTAGAACTAGACTCTCCCCCTCACACCCCACCCCCAACACACACTGCCACTCAACAAATCGTACCGTATGTCTGTATACATGTTTATCTTGCTACAAATGATTGTCAGTTCATATATTCAAAAATAGAGCTCTAAAATGATCGCTCATATCTCAATATTTTTTTTAAAGGTCCTAACCCATTTTTAACCGGGTTTTCACGGAAAACTCCGGTTATTGAAATGGTGATGTACGGCGGGCGGTCTGTTGGGCGGTCGGACAGGCGGCTGCCAATCTTGTAAGCGCAACTCCTCTCAAACTGTTCAACAGAATTTCATTAAACCATGTATGTAGCAAGGACACAATATGTAGATGTGCATATTGTTGGGGATTTCTCATTCTCCAATTTTTCTGAGAGTTATGCCCCTTTGAACTTAGAAATCGTTAGGTCTCTTGACCCTACCCTTGTAAGCGCAACTCCTCTAAAACCGTTCAACAGAATTTCATAAAACCTTGTATGTAGCAAGGACACAATATGTAGATGAGCATATTGTCAGGGATTTTTCCTCCTGCAATTTTTCTGGGAGTTATGCCCCTTTGAACTTAGAAATCACTTGGTCTTTTGACCCTATCCTTGTAAGCGCAACTCCTCTGAAACTGCTCAACAGATTTTCATAAAACCTTGCATGTAGCAAGGACACAATATGTAGATGTGCATATTGTCAGGAATTTTTCCTTCTGCAATTTTTCTGGGATTTATGCCCCTTTGAACTTAGAATTCACTAGTTAATAGTGAACGAAAACCTGGTTTGATGTCGTTTAGACATTTCTTGTTAACTATAAAATCATTACATTTTCCTTCATACATTTCACACATTTCAGGATCTGCTCTGTTTGCTTATGACATGATATAAATCTGATTCTACAGTTTTTATCAAAGCAAAAACTTCCCTTGGAAGTTTCAGCTAATGAATTTTCATGAAAGCCATATTTCTTACACAACTATTGAACAGGTAAAGGGTTAACCCTTTCCCAGTTCTATATAAAGTCCAATTTTCCATACCTACTGATTATTCATAGTAAAAAAAAGCATTATGAAATATGAAAGGTGTAACATTCAAGCCATTTTAGAAACTAAGAAACAGGTCTATCAAATTCCATTAGGAAACAGAGCAGACCCTGATCAGACGGCTCCTATAGGAGGCGTCTGATCTGGGTCTACTCTGTTTCCAAGTGCATGAAAAGGCGTTTTTATGAGGGAAAGGGTTAATAGAGGCACTCATAATACTATGGACACTGTCTGGATCTTCTTTAACCCTTTACTCCATAAATACGCCTGTCTATGCCTTTGCAAACAGAGTAGACCCAGATCAAATGGCTCCTATAGGAGCCGTCTGATCAGGGTCGGCTCTGTTTGCTTATGATATAATATAGATATAATTCTACAGTTTCTGTAAATGGCCAAATATTTTTGTACACATGTGCTATTACAACAATTACATGTAATCTAATTAATATTCATAATGCCATTATTTCTTACATGAATATTCATGGGAGTAAACAGTTGAAAAAGATAAATGTAGGAGATAATGATGAAAATATCAACTTCATATCTACTGAACTGAAAAAGAAAAAGAAATAACCTCTTCTCCTGCTGTAGGAGTCAGTACACATGTTTGTTTCAGCCAGTATTGATATTTCTTGCTTTACCATCCGCAGACCTCACCAGCAAATGACCTAGAGTTCCTGGCTGCTGGGGGCGAGCCTGAGGATGCAGCATCTCCTTTCAACATGACGGGAGGGTTTGACGACGGCGCATCACAGTCTGACCTAGACACACTTGAGGATGAGCCTGGATTTGTCATCCGCAAATAAATACAATAGATCTACCACGAATGCGAGAAACGAGTGGTCTGACATTTGCAAACAGTGTAGGCCCTAATCAGAGGGCTCCTAAAGGATCCGTCTGATCAGGGTCTGCCCTGTTTGTCATTTGAAATCTTCTCACAAATTACACCCTTTTATACTCAGTAGACTCTATTATTAACAATGATAGACCATTCCACGTTGATAATTTAGCATTCAAAGAGTCTAACCCTTTACTCCATGAATATTCATGTAAGAAATAATGACATCATGAATATTAATTACATTTATTGTTATATAACACATGGACGTAGGAATTTTTTACCATGGCAGGAACTGCAAAATCATACCTATATTATATCATAAGCAAACAGAGCAGACCATGATCAGATGGCTCCTACAGGAGCCGTCTGATCTGGGTCTACTCTGTGTGCAATGGCATAGGTGTATTTATGAAGGAAAGGGTTAAAGCACTGGGATATTAAATACCCACTGTAGACTTAGATCAGTGGCTATCATGGATTATGGAAATAATGTGTCTAATTTAGGTATTTGTTAATACTCTTGGAGATTTTTTGTCTGATAAACAGTGAAAACCTTGTACAGAATGCTATATACAGTAAAGTTTTACTCCTTCCTACAACAACCACTCAAAAAAAGTGTACCTCTGAGGGTTTAACCCATTTTAGATCCAACCTCTTTGAATAAATCTACCAAAAAGGAGCATTAACTAGAGAAAAGGAAAATTTTAGAATTTTGTAGTTCTGAAACCATTGTGATAAATAGAGTATTTGCTCCTTTACAGAGGCGTAGAAAGGCGTATTTATCGCAGAAAGAGTTAAGACAGGTGGTAGCTTACTACTGGACAAAAGTTATGCATTTCTTTTGCCCTGTATTAAGCAACCACCTGCAATTAAAGAAGCCCATTTGTGTTAATCATTAAGTGGTTGCTGTAGAATGTAGAACCTCTATTCTACTTAAATATATGGCTGACTGGTTTGACATTGTTTTGCATAAGACTGTTAGCAGGATAATATTTTGCCAAAAGAGCAAAATTGACAGTTAAGTTTTTCAGATGTTTATTGTGCGTTGCTTATTATTCATCGTCGGACACCCACAGTCTATTCTACGGCTCACTAGCAATCTTGTCAGGAGAGTTGTTATCTGCTTCAATTCCTTTCCTTCATTATACCCCTGCAAACTTGTGGCGGTGTATTAGAATCATCCTGTCGGGCAGATGAGCTGTCTGTGCGTCAGTCCGTCCATCCGCATTTGAACATAGGTAGCTGGAGTCACGAATGCCTCATTTAGGGTTAAACAGCAGGATGAGTTACAGACAGGCTGGATCCTGGTAGACATAGAATGACGATATGTTTGCTAATATTTAACGTTTGCTAAGGGTATCAGGAATGCATCAGCACTTTACTACAAATGAAATTGGTGAGAAATAAAATACTGCACAATATCTGTCTTAGCCCTCTCCGTAATGAACATTCATGTGTTAATTGGTCACATGAGGAGTACAGTAAAAACCCTCTAAATTGGAATTTTGATACAGAAGAATATATGTATTTTAAATCAGGTGGCTGCAGGGTGAAAGTATTGCAGAAAGCTTCCTGTATGACTTTCATCCTGCATTCAGCTGCCCCCTGTCTTTGGGATCGGTATTGATACCGATGGGTTTGTCTGTTTTGGAGGGTTTTTACTGTATTCATCAACTTGATTTTTATAATGAAGATCTTTCAAGGGAAATTTTGGCTGACTGAGACAAATACTGTTGAATCAGATTCTATAAAATCCGATAGCAAACAGAGCAGACCCTGATCAGGAGCTGTCTGATCTGGCTTGATTCTATAAAATCCGATAGCAAACAGAGCAGACCCTGATCAGGAGCTGTCTGATCTGGCTTTTCTCCGTGAGTGAAAGTGTTAACCCATTACTCCATAAATGTGCCTTTCTGCACCTTTGCAAACAGAGTAGACCCAGATCAGATTGCTACTATAGGAGCCATCTGATCAGAGTCTACTCTTGTTTGCTTATGATATGATATAGGTACAATTCTGCAGTTTCTATCATGGCCAAAAGTCCTGTGTCCATGTGCTGTTATAACAATTAATCTAATTAATATGCATGATGTCATTTGTTCATGGAGGAAAGGGTTTAGTGACTATTAATTTTTTACTTGAAAATGAGGTATTATTATGCCCTCGCAAACAGAGTAGACCCAGTTCAGAGAGCTCCAATAGGAGCTGTTAGATCTTTGCAGCTCTGTTTGCTTTAGGAATAATGTAAATCTGATTTTACAATTTCTACCATGGCAACAAATTCCTTTTTTAAAATCATCTAATTAATATTTATAAAGTTATCAATTTTTACATGAATATTAACGAATTAATGCATGACAGAAAACTCCATGGGCATTTCTTTTGTCCTGAATCAAGTAACCACCTGCTTTTCAAGATTGGTCGCTAAAACATACTTTACAGTAATGTGGGTTTCCGACAAATCTAATGATATTGTTACTAGTGGTTAGATCTGTATTTTTCTCTACACTCTGTTTAGCATGTTGTGATCATGGATAGACTCTAATGAACTGATTGAACAGCATATGTTAGAAACACATTTCATTAGATTGTTGTATATACATGTTGTAGGTTGATATATTTTATACAATCTCGCTTTACATGGCGTTATTTCTTTGGATGTTAAGTCTTAGTTTAAAAATGGTTTATTGCATTTAATCCCCTACTCAATAAACACCTTTCTACGCCTTTGCAAACAGAGTAAACCCAGATCAGACAGCTCCTGTAGGAGCCATCTGATCAGGGTCTGCTCTGTTTGCTTATGATATAATATAGATAATTATAAAGTTTGTGCCATAGCAAAAACATTCTGTGTCCATATGTCATTATGAAAAATAATCTAATTAAATTAACCTATTAATATAATATTCATGATGTCTTTATTTCTTACATAAATATTTGTAGAGTAAAGGGTTAATATACAGTAAAACCCCGCTAATGCGACCACCTAAAAGAGGTATAATTCTGGATGCTAGATGTAGGTGCTAGCTTAATGCAGGACAAAAGTAATGCAGAAAGCTCCTAGAGGAGCTTTCTGCATTACTTGTGTCCTGCATTAAGCAACCACCTGCTTATAAAGACACCCATGTCTATTCATTAGGTGGTCGCATTAGAGGGGTTCTACTGTACATGCAAGGATTTGGGCTACAAGTTATTTCAACATGACAGAATGCCCTCTCCCCAGATATTTTACAAAACAGACATTCAGCGATGATCTTGGATTATGAATAAACATGATATTTACCATGTTCCAAACGTATACTGCAGAAAAGCACAAACATATTGAATGCTTTAGTATTCTGTTTATAAGAATGAAGTAATTCTCTTAGCCATAACTAAATTTGACAAAGCACATTGCCAAAAGGAGTATTTCAAAAACGAGTGTTTCAAAAAAATGCATGCTTTGTATGTTGATAAGTCTTAAATTTATCAGTGTCAACTTGAAAATTCTTTGACATTTAGAGTAACACTGTAATTGTCTGTCTCTCTTCATCTGTATTCTTCTGTCCTTTTAAAATCCATTTGCTATAATTGTAATTGTCTTTCTATTTTCATCTATATTCTTCTGTCCTCTTTAAATCCATTTGCTATAATTGTAATTGTCTTTCCATCTTCATCTGTATTCTCTGTCCTCTTTAAATCCATTTGCTATAATTTTATCTTCCAAAATATTGATGTCACCCTTTGATTACAGGTAGATTTTCAATAAGAAGACAAGCTGAGTTCATGAAACAAAAACCTTGCATAATTGTTATTTCCCATTACCATATTTCAAGCCTTTACCTCATGAATATTTATTAAGAATTAATGACACCATGAATATTTATTAGGTGGCTTTTTGCTTTGGCAGAAACTCTAGCATCAGGTACAGTAAAACCTCGCAAATGCGACCACCGAAAAGATGTATAATTCTGGTTGCTAGATGCAGGTGGTAGCTTAATGCAGGACCAAAGTAATGCAGAAAACTCCTAGGAGCTTTCTGTATTACATTTGTCCTGCATTAAGCAACTACCTGCTTATAATGACACCCATGTTTATTCATTAAGTGGACGCATTAGAGGGTTCTACTGTATATATAATTTCATAAGCAAACAGAGCAGACCCTGATCAGACAGCTCCTTCAGGAGCTGGCTAATCTGGGTCTACTCTGTTTGCAAAAGCGTGAAAATACATGTATTAAAGACTTATTGATATTCAAGATGTCATTATTTCTTACATTAATATTTTTCATGGAGTTAAGGGTTATGTAGACAGTTCCTATAAGAGCTTTCTGGATTAATACTCTGTTGCCCTGCATTAAACATCCACCTGCTTTTACAGACTCCTAGATTAATAAACAATGTGGTCTCATTAGTGAAAACTTATTGTAGTACTCCCTTTACTCCATAAATATGCCTTTGCAAACAGAGTAGACCCAGATCAGACACGCTCCTATAGGAGCCGTCTGATCAGGGTCTACTCTGTTTGTATATGATATGACAAGGGAAGTAAATGACCAGTCGACTGAGCGGTCATTCGGACTGAAAGTAGACTATAAATAAGTACTTTATATGATATAACATACGAGTAGATATGATTTTACAGATTCTTCCATGGCTAGAAGTTCCTGTGTCCATCTACTATTATAACAAATTAACCTAATTAATATTTATGACGTCATTATTTCCTACAAAAATATTCATGGAGGAAAGGGTTATCAGATCATCTCAATGACCTATATGAACAGTTTGTATCCAAATGAGATGCTTATTAAATTGTGGTGGAGGGTCCTATGTTGACCCAACCCTTTTCCATGAAATTATATATTAGATAAAATATGTTTATACTAACAAATTGGCAACTCGTTAGGATCCAAACTATTTGAGATGAACATTGGTATTTATAAGAAAATAAATTGGTTATATTTTATAAATAGAACAAATAAATTTTCAGCTTGTTGAAGATTGAGCACGTTCTGGGTGCCTTAATTACTCTAAGTAATGGCACACGCAATGTCACCTGTCTATGTGTTTGTAAATACACTATATTGATAACTTAAACCCATTCCCTCATATTGACGCCTCTGTAAAAATAACTTTTTGAAACCATTGTGATAAATAGAGCATTTGCTCCATAGGAGGCTGGGTCTATAAATTGCGTATGGGGGAATTGATTAAATTAGACTGACATAGTTGATCTGGGTCTGCACTATTTGCCCAAGTTTGTCTGTCCTAATACTTTGTGTAATTAGGGTACCGAAATTGTTCATTATCCACTGAATCTGTGAAGCATGTATATATTATTAAAGTCAAAGACTGAAATGTTGTTATGCTTTTTTATGATTTCTTCAAATCTTTAACCTTTAGCAATTTGTGATAACCCCTGCAAAGAGTTTGGATAAAAAAAAGATACCGAGTAACTTATCAGGATCCAAACTGTTTGACACTCTGATACTGTGTTTTGGAAAAAAATTAAAAAGAAAATGTATTTTTAGCTCCACTTTTTCAAAAAGTGGAGCTATTGTCATGACCCTCTCGTCGGCGTTGGTGTTAAGGTGCTTTTCTCAGAAACCATCAAAAATATTTGGTTCATACAGGTAAACCACGCTATATTGAGACTTGTTGTTATTTTTTGTTTACATAACAGAACACAAATATAGGACCAGATAAGATAATGTAGTAAGTCGCCACATATAATGTACTGGGCTTTGGTCTAATGGATATCTATCTGGTCTTGCAAACAGGGGGTCGTGGGTTCGAATCCCAGGCTATGCAGTTTCCTTTTTTTTTTTAAAAAAAAAGTTTGTTAGCCATCTTATTAATTTTCAGTCGTTTTCAATTATATGTTAATATTTTGTTATTAATTATTATATGTTATATTTATTGTCGTTTTGTATGGACAATTAATTAATAAAAAAAAATTGGCCACTGGTCAGAATCGAACTCGAGACCCTATCAGATTGCAGAAGGTTTGCATTAACTTAAGTTGTCGAAATTGCCATATGTCCAGATGCAGGGGGACCTTTATAATTCGGTAATCATTTTGTCTTGCATTGGTACCATCTCATGATCTGCCTTTATCCTTTTCCTCATGAATATTCAACCAATGAATGTTTGAATATTAATTACCTGATATTTGTCATGAACAAGGGATTTTTTACCATGGCAGACAGTAGTATTTCATGAGCAAACAGAACAGACCCTAAACAGAGGGCTGACACGAGAAGTGTGATCTCGGTCTCCTGTTTGCAAAGGTGTCTAGCAGGTAATTTGTAAACTCATTATAACTGTCATCATGCATGAGTGAAGACCTGGTTTCAATGTTTTATTAACCCTGAAACCTTTCCCTGTTCTATGTTTATTACAAAGTTCAATACCTACTGAATATTCATGGACAAACTAATTATAATGGAAAGTGGAACATTGTAGCCATTTTAGAAAGTAAAGAAACAGCTCTATTAAATTCCATTACCAGACAGAGCAGACCCTGATAAGACGGCTCCTATAGGATCCGTCTGATCTGGGTCTACTCTGTTTGCAGTGCATGAAAACATGTTTATATGAGGGAAAGGATTAACCCTTTCCCTTTTCAATATTCATGTCAGAAATAATGACACCAGGATTCAGGAATATGGATTAGCTGAGTTTAATACAGTAGAACCTGTCTTAAGCGGCCATTCATTTATTGAACATAGGAGTCTTAAAAAGCAGGTGGTTTCTTAATGCAGGACAAATATAATGCAGAAAGCTCCTATAGCGTTCTGCAAATTACGTTTGACCTGCATTAAGCTACATCCTGCCTTACAGACCCATAATTCGACATCTTTTTGATAGCCGCTTAACACATTACCCCCTAGTGACGTATTTTTGCGCCTCTATAAATTTAACATTGTGAAACCATTGTGATAAATAGAGCATTTGCTCCTATAGGAGCAAATGCTCTATTTATCACAATGGTTTCAAACTACAAATTCTATTTTATTCCTTTTCTCTAATTAATGCTCTTTTTCGGTAGATTAATTCAAAAACGTTGGGTCTTAAAATAGCCTATGAGGTAATGAGTTAAGAGAGGTTCTACGGTAATGTATGCTCTTCAAGGAAATGTTTTATTTTGACAAAATTAGATCTTTATTATGTCAAACGCCAACAGTAGACCCTGATCAGACGGCTCCTATAGGAGCCATCTGATCTGGGTCTACTCTGTTTGCAAATGCGTTAAAAGGCGGTTGTATGAGAGAACGGGTTGAAGTACTGAAAAAGATGTCTACTGTACTCTGTTGCAATTTGATTCCAATTCGCTCAAGTTTTTTAGGAGATCGTGACCGAATGACCACCAGCGCGGATCCTGATTAGACTGAGTTACTCAGCGTCTCGTCTGGACCCAAGCTCTTTACAAATGCCAATCAGCGGGTCACGCATAACACCACAACGGCCTCCTTTAATTTAGTTATTTGATTTAGTAATGTTAGGAACGTCTAGTATGATAGTAGTATCCTTACACTTTGCACGCTAAGTACAGTTGCTCTTCGATATCTCGAACTCGGATAACTCGAACTTCGGGGTAAATCGAGCTAAAAATTCGGTCCTTCCAAAATTTATAATTGTTCTAAAATGTATCACTATGCATATTTAGAAACACATGTGATTAATGCAGGCTTAATGCAGGTCGAAAGTAATGCTGAAAGCTCCTACAGGAGATTTCAGCATTACTTTCGACCTGCATTAAGCTACGAATCTGATTTGTAGGGTTCCTTGAAGTTCGAGATATCGAAGTTCAACTGTAATTTACATCGGTTCATAATTTTTAATCTAGTTTGCCTTTCTTCTTAACCCATTCCCTCATAGGCTATTTTTAGATCCAACCTATTTGAATAAATCTACTGAAAAAGAGCATTTTCTAGAAAAGGTGTTTTTTTTTTTTAAAAATGTAGTTTTGAAACCATTATGATAAATAGAGCATTTGCTCCAATGGAGCAAATGCTCTATTTATCTTAATGGTTTCAAAAGGTGACTTTTACAGATGCGTCAAAAGGAGTCAGTAAGAAGGAATGGGTTAAAATGCAGTCAAAGTTTCTAACAACTTTGACAGGTGTAAAATTCGCTGTTAGCGTGCAAAGAATTAACAGAAAGAGGGGAAATACAGTTGACAATAACAAAGCAAATACGATGGAATGCAATGAAACATGTATTTACAAATTCATATTGATTTATATACAGTTGCATCAAACATTCAAACAAAGGCGTTCATTTTGTCAAAGAAATCCTAACAGTTTATGTAACTAAACCTTCAAATATATACATGATAAGATTTAAAACGTACTGAATATATTTGTGAATGAATGACAAACTATTTTGTATCTGATTTTTCCATCCTTGTGTCATTTTCCCCATTTTTAGTCTTCATTTTATACAGCTATTAACCCTGTGAGCTAGGTCTTCTTTGTTTGCCAATGGGGTAAAGGGTTAACTGTTTATAAATAAACGACTGACCAGGTATAAGACTTATACAATATACGAATGACCACAATTATGACGTACTGACGATGATTCGATACTAGTATTTGTCATCATTTAGATACTATGATTCGATACTAGTATTTGTCATCATTTAGATACTATGATTCGATACTAGTATTTGTCATCATTTAGAGACTGATTCGATACTAAAATTTGTCATCAATTAGAGACTAACTGCCTTTGATTTTATATCTACATGTATAGGTTTTATTCTGCTTTAATATTACTACATGTACAGTAGAACATGTCTTAAGCGGCCATCAAAATGAGGTCTAATTGTGGAAGGCAGGCGGTAGCTTTATACCAATCAAACTTAATACAGAAAGTATAGGAGCTTTCTGCATTATGTTTGCTCTGCATTAAGCAACCATGTTCAATAATGACGAGTAAAATAAGTTTTAGTTTGGAAACTTTGGTTCAACCCTTTACTCCATAGATACGCCTTTGCAAGCAGCGCAGATTCGGATCAGGATCGACTCTGTCTTCTTATGAAATAATATACATGTATATCTGATTCTAAGTTTTCTGCGACCGTCAAAATGCCTACGTTCATATGCCATAATAATACTTAAGTAAATTAATATGCATTATGTCATTATTTCTTAAATGAATATTCATGATATAGATTGGTTAATAAAATTGCGACAATAAGATCATCATACATTTATAAGAAGAATCTATGTGTGTTTGCATGTGCTCGGCCTGCCCCGTTATACAAAGACTTAAAAAAAAAGTAACCCTTTATCAAGATTTGCTTCGGCTGCAGAACAGTTATCTGTCACTCTGCCAAAATGTAGTAAGTACTTGTCCCATGCTTGTTATAAGTTTTATCCCATCTTATGTTTTCAACTTAAGTTATGTCCCAGAATATGGTATCCCTACACCTAAAACAAAATGTCCGTAGCTAATAAGAAACATAAAGCTGACAATAAACAGAGCTTTGATATCATATACAAAATATACAGCATTGGGCTATTATTATTAAACCACATTTATATTTCTATATATCTCATGCCTTTACCTGATGCACTTTCATTATAAGAAATAATGGCATTATGAATATTGATTAGATTATTTCTTAATATAATAGAAAAATTACAAAGGAGTTTTCGGCAATGGCGGAACTATAGAATCGCATCAATATTATTTCATAAGCAAACAGGGCAGACCCTGATGAGACGGCCCCTACAGATCGGGGTCGTCTGATCTGGGTCTACTCTGTTTGTACATGCGTTAAAAGCGTCTGTGTCAAGTAAACGATTGAATATATAGAATTGAAGAAAAGCTGGAACGTGTAAGCGAAAGAACATTTCTTGAGTTACATCCGGGTTATAGTTCAAAGTACCAAACTGTGAGTGGCATTCGAAATAGAGTTTGTTTTCACTTTTTATGATAAGTTGATATATACAGTACGGCCTCACCACATTGACCACTTGAAAAATATAAATGTCTGTAATATAGTCATTGGCATAACTAATCTTCATGAATTAGGACTACAGCTGCTTGCAAATCATTTGTTGTGACACTGGCGCTGGAATTATGTCCCTCTCTGTTAGGTTTGCCACTGTCTGTCCAGGAAAGCCCCTAACCATCTCGGAATGCATCTGAAATGAATAACAGTATTTGTGTTTATAAAATGCAATTGAATACATTGTAAATACAAGAACGAACATTTGGCAATATCATTTATTGTCTATAAAAACGAACGCACTACATTTATTGACTTTGGTTCGTATTTTGCTTCACAGCTTAGAAACGCCTTTGTAAACAGAGTAGACCAATACCAGACAGTCCCTGAGCCGTCTGATCAGCCTACTCTGTTTGCTTTTTTAATTAAATAGACCTGATTTTTCAGTTATGCAATAACAAAATACTTCTGTGTTCATTTGCCACTGCAAATGTTCAGCGGATTTATATTCATGTTGCCCTTATTTCATAAATATCCATTAGCAACTGTTTAAAGCAACATTCAACATACAATGTAGTATTTAAGCATTTTAACCCTTTCACTGCCAATGCCGGATCTATGATTACCTATGCAAACAGTTTGGATCCAGATGAGACGCCGAGTAACTCGGCGTCTCATCAGGATCCAAACTGTTTGTTACTGTTACTATGTTTTTGAAACAAAACTGAAGAAAATCAAAAGAATGAAAATTTGTAGCAGACGACAAAGTTAGCAGACGACCGAGTTTGGCAGCGAAAGGGTTAAATGCAATGTAGAAATGAGTATCACTATCATATTATGAGAAACAGAACTGCAGTCAACTCACCATTGAATCTCCCTTTCATCTGTGATGTCCACCTCGGTTATCCCGATCTCGTCCGCTGTCTGATACCCTTTCTCGTCGGTGGAGATGATGCTGTCACGCTTGTTTTGAGTTTCATCTGCAGTGGAGTCTGTGTCATTTGTAGCCATGTCGGTATTATCTAGACGCTTATCTTGGGAATCAATATGTGGCATATCAAACTTTATGCTTCTCCTGTCAAAATTGTAACGCGGTGGTGGTAATTTCGGCCTCGTGTCATATGGCACGTTCCTAAGACTTAATGTACTAATTGGTCTGTCCTTTTTGTCTTTGGCATCCTCATAATCAGAAAGAACGGTTGTGTTTCTGAAAGATGCAAGTTCTTTGGCGCTATGTCGTATGTTTGACGTATACACAACATCGTTGAAGCTTGCGAAATCTACTTCCCATCGTGCATTACCGGAGTCGAACTCCTCAATGCGGTCAAACCTGTGCCCCCACAGGAGTTCCCGCGGCGTGTATGAAGTCCGAACTTGACAGAACTCTCCGGTCGTCTCAATTGTGCCCTCCATAAATAGGATAAGTTCAAATTTCTCATTGGTTAGATCAGCAGGCTTGATGTCCCAGAATGGACTGTCCTCTGTGATCTTGTGCGTTAAGATCATAGGCCACATCAGCACCAACGTGTCATTCATGGCGTCGGCTGTGAAGGTCACTCTTGTCATGTATAACGGGTACAGCACACCCTCAATTGTCACGTGACGCCGTACTATAACACCATGTACCTCAGATGCTAGCATGTGACTTTTTCTCATGTCGCCAACGCGAACCTGGATTGCCAGCTCGCCGTCATGGTTTGTTACACATGCGTTCTTGCTGAATATGATGGTGTTTTGCCGCTTCTTCGGTTGCGCAAATTTTACAAATATAAAACCAAGTAGTATGTTGTCGAGTAAGATTCCAATAGTGATCTGTAGATATACCAGCAACAGTGTTCCATCGCAGTCTGTGTTCGGATATGCTACACCATACCCAATGGTTGTTTGTGTCTCAATAGAGAAGAGCAGGCACTTTGGGAAACTGTAGACCTGGCTGACACAAGGCTCCCATTGAGGGTTGTCGACATTCTCAAAGTCACCATGGTTGTAAGCGCATATCCACCAAAGGACACCGAAGATGAAGAAACTTATGAGATACATATTGAAGAAGACGGCGAGAGCATAGCGCCATTTGAGGTCGACCAGGGTGATGTAGAAGTCGTTTAGGTACTTCGATCGGTAACCATTCAGGCCGGTATATCTGGGGAGAAAATGATGCAATTTGTGATAAAATCTTTCAAACCTTTTGAAAACGCATACAGCTTAATGTGTCTTAAGGGACATTATATTGATTGGACATAGGGATATTAAAAAACCGGTGGTGACTTAATGTAGGGCAAAAGTAATACAGAAAGCTCCCATTGGATCTTTCTGCATTACTTTTGCCCTACATTAAGCTACCGCTGTAAAAAATAATATCTGCTCAAAATTCGATCTGGTGCAACTAGCACTACTTCCGATTCGTCCAAGATTTTGAGAAACTGTCGACTAATGTGTGAAACAGGTTGGATCCCGAGGAGACTCCATGTTACTGGGTGTCGCATCTGGATCCAAACTGGTTTTAAATGCGTGTCAAGTTGCGGAGAGCGGGAAAATGATTAAAACACTCTACCGGAGAATTTTCAAGATACTGAATCTAGATAAAACACTTAGTATCAAGTTATCAACATCTCATTAGGATCCAAACTATTTTACGCTCTGATACTGTTTTTATAAGAAAGTGAATAAGTTAGAAATGCAGCAGACGGCAATATCTGCAGAAAGTGTGCAGAAAATTGTTTTTAACCCCGTCAGTGCCATGAAGACGGGTCAGTGATATCACATGCAAACAGTTTGGATGCACATGAGACGCGCCGCCTCATCAGGATACAAAATGTAAACACTAAAGTCTATCGTTTTACAAAGAAATTGAACAAGCTTACAGCAGACGAAACTGTGTCCAGCAGACGAAAATGGTTAAAAAAGAAACGGAATATTTTTTGCAGTTTCAAACACGTTGCAACTATGGCAAACCATTCTACTGAACTAAATGTTCAAGAGCTTTTATTTTAGAATGAAATATGTTAAATAATAGAAGGTCTTGTTCAACTCTTTCCCTGTTAAATATTCAAGTAAGAAAAATGACATCATTAATATATTTTAGCTGTTTTTATTATGTATTTTTGAAAGGGAAGATATTGATTTGGCAAAAACTATATAATCAATTCTATATCATGTCATAAGCAAATAGAGCAGATCCTGATCACGACGGTTCCTATAGGAGCCGTCTGATCTGGGTCTTCTCTGTTTTCAGATGTTTGAACATGTGTTATATTAAGGAAAGTGTTAACTACTGGTGAATTTATAATTACTTTTGAAAACAGATGAAACGTCGAGCAACCCTGATTCTCACCAGGATCCAAACTAATTCGCACTGGGTCCAAAATTATAAAACTTCTGAGTCTGAGATATTTCTCAAGTATCTGATTGGTCAGATTCTGGGCAAGCTCAGAATCTGACCAATCAGATGCTATAGAATGATATCAGACTCAATCAAAACATTTTATAACTTCGGAGCCTGGTCGTTTTGCCGATAAGACTTTGCTCCGCATGCTATATAAAGGTGCTTACCTGACTCTGTAGTGACCGTTCTTTTTCACGATAGCTTGACGCTTCTCTTCTATCTCCTCTTTATCAAGATGCAGTTTCCGCCTGTAAAGACAAACAAATTCAATTTTATAACCCAAAGTAGCAAATGCAATGCTTGAATTTAGACTATACTGGACGTGAACCCGTGTTAAGCTTCAAATTATTTTTGTCATTTTTCAGGTGGATTATGCCTATCTGTGTCATAATTATGGCAAGAGTATTTCTGTTGATCAGTACTTTAACCTATCACCTCATAGGCTATTTTTGGATACAACCTCTTTGAATAAATCTACCGAAAATGAGCATTAACTAGAGAAAAGGAAAATTTTAGAATTTTGTAGTTTGAAACCATTGTGATAAATAGAGCATTTGCTCCTATATGAGCAAATGCTCTATTTATCACAATGTTTTCACAAAGTGACTTTTATAGAGTCGTCAAATGTCGTCAATATGAGGGAATGGGTTAATCATTTACTACATGAATATTCATGTAAGAAATAATGATTCCATGAATATTAGTTAAATTAATTGTTATAATAGGATATTTACATGGGAAGTTTCGGCCGTAGCAGAAACTGTAGAATCATATCTATATTATATCATAAGCAAACAAAGCAGGCCCTATAGGAACCGTCTGATCTGGGTCTACTCTGTTTGCAAAGCGTATTCGTGGAGTAATGGGTTAACCATTTACGTCATGGACGCATTTACAAATAGAGTATACCCAGATCAGACGGAACCTGATCATGGTCTGCTGTTTCCTTATGGAATTATATAGATCTGATTCTACAGTGTCATTATAAAAGAAATCTACAGTTTTATCTAAGCCAAACAATTCCTTGAACGTTGATTAAGCGAATGAATTTTTCATGACGTGGTCAATTCATGCATACATGTTTATTAGGATAAATATATATCTATATAAGTAAATCGGCATGCAAAACGATGGTTACAATAACATATGAAGTTACAATGCTTTGTATGAAAGATTTGTACCATTTGCAAGAAATGCATGCATAAGAAAATATTAAACGACTCTCCAAATAACTATTTGTTATTCGTATTACGATTGTTAATGTCTTTCCAATTAGTTGAAAATACAGTAGAACCTGTCTTAAGCGGTCAATCATTTATTGAACACAGGAGTCTGAAAAAGCAGATGGTTAATTAATGCAGGGCAAAACTAATAAAGAAAGCTCCTATAGTAGCTTTCTGCATTACTCTTGATCTGCATAAAGCTACCGCCCAACATACCCATAATTCACTCATTGATTTCATATAAAAATAGTTCTAACCCTTATCCCGCTATATACAGTAAAACCTCTCTATAACGGCCACTAAATTACATCAAGTATTTTGTGTTATAGGCAGGTGGCTGCTTAAAGCAAGGTGAAAGTAAAACAGAACGTTAGGAGCATTATAGGAGCGTTCTGTTTTACTTTGAGCTTGCTTTAAGCAGCCACCTGCCCTAAATAACAACTAATTGACACAATTTAGTGGCCGTTATAGAGAGGTTTTATTGTATATGCGACCAGAGCCGTATTTACAAACAGCTCGAGTCCGGGAGAGAGGCCGGGTAGCACGGCATCTCATCAGGATCCAAGCTGTTTGATACGCGCTCAATAATTTCTTTAAAGTTTTTTTTCGAATCGGACGTAGTCAGAATTGCAACAAATCTGAACTTGAGAAGATATTAATTTTTTCACAGCCAGTTTATTTATTTGATATTGAAAAATAGAAAAACAAACTTACCGAAAGAAATTCAAGAACGGTGAGCGCTTTGCTCTAGATTTTGTTGGGCCGACATCTTCATACAGATAGATGGTGCCAACCTCCGGTACTTCCTTGGTGCTTGGCATATCAGTAACCAAACCGGCAGCTCCTTAAGAAATGGTCGTACTTGTCTCACTTATACTGTATATGGCGCACTTTATCTACAACGTTTTTTAGAAAAATTAAAAATATATAAAAATCTCTAATCTATAATGACGATGTCACCTTGGAAGTCAACGGCTACTTTATAAAACAAATTGTAATGACCCTCACTACTTATGCACTCATTTATGCCTTCTAACCAATTTTAAAAAATGTGTCAAATGTTAACAAATGTTTATTAATATAATAATTATCGATGACATGCCAGGGTGTCGCTTGTCTCAGCTGTCCAGTCAACTTGAACACCTCTGACAACAGGAGTATTGATACGTTCTGCCGAGAGCCAGTGTATCGATGACGTGACAATGATCGATTTAACTGTTCACCTTTCACCTGTTCAACTTCATGTAAGAATTAATGACATCGTGAATATTTATTAGTTAAAGTAAACTTTTCAATGTTTTATTTTGCTTTGACAATAACTGTAGATTCAGATCTATATCATTTCATAAGCAAACAGAGCAGACCCTGATCAGACGGCTCCTATAGGAGCCGTCTGATCTGGGTCTAATCTGTTTGCGAATGCGTTAAAAAGCATTTAAGGGAAAGGGTTAACCCTTATCATGTTGTGAAAAAAAACAATGTTCGTTCAAATTTGCACCTCTTTAAGTTGGACTAATTTTGAGAAATATTGATCAAGTGTCAACTATCTTGGATCCTGATGAGACGTCAAGTTACCTGGTGCCATTATCTGGGTCCAAGTAGTTTGCAAACGCGACTGAAGTTGCTGTTAACGGGAGAAGGGCGAACATGCTATGGGGCGAATCCGTGAACACCTTTACAAACAGTTTACACCCAGATAAGACATCAAATAACTAATAAATAGGCGTCTAATCGGGATCCAAACTGAGTGACATTCAGAGTGTATGTTTATAGAAAAAGACAATATAAAGAATGCGGTGTAAAATAATGTTGTTCTAAGAAACAGAAAAAAAACTACTCAGCATCGTAAAGATTTAATTTAACCCTTTACTCCATAAATACGTCTTTCTACGCCCCTGCAAACAGAGTAGACCCAGATCAGACGGCTTCTATAGGAGCCGTCTGATAAGGGTCTGCTCTGTTTGCTTATGATCTAATATAGATATGATTCTACAGTTTCTGCCATGGACAGAAATTCCTGTATCAATGGGCTTTTATCACAATTAATCTAATTGATATTCATGATATGATTATTTCTTAGATGAATATTCATTTAGTAAAAGGTTAATGTTGTTTATTTGAACCCCTTATCTCATGAATATTCATGTAAAAATTAATACCATATTGAGTACTACCTGTATTTAAACAATGGTATATAAAACATGGATTTATGAGTCTGGCAGAAAGTGTAGAACCAGAGAACAGAGCAGACCCCTGAACAGACTACTCCATTGGTGACGTCTGATCTGGGTCTACTCTGTTTTCAAGGTTTGTCGAAAAAGGCGCTTCTATCAGGATAAGGGTTGGGCAGAATGTTTTTCATTGACAAACATATTATAATCCAGGCTATACCCTTATACATGTACATCACTCATGAGAATCTACAATTTGCACCTCAATGAATGTATGATTCTTGGTGGTAGAGGCAAGTGGTAGCTTAAAGCAGGACAAATGTAATGCAGAAAGCTCCTAGATGGGCTCTCTGCATTACTTTTGCCTGCATTAAGCAACAATCTGCTTATAAAGACACTTATGCTTATTCATTAAGTGGTCGCATTAGATGGGTTCTACTGTATTATGTAAAACCTTAAGTAAAGTGAACAAGATATACAGTAAATCCCCTCTAAACCGGAATTCTAGTAGAGAATAATTCAGGGATTTCAGGCAGGTGGCTGCTTAATGCAGGGTGAAAGTCACGCAAAAAGCTCCTAGAGGGGCTTTCTGTGTGACTTCCACCTTTCATTAAGCTGCCACCTTTCTATCTCCAAGACCGGTATTTATACTAAATTCTTGCACAAAACGTGCTGTTTTAGTCCCGCTAGACCATGTATTAACAAGGCGATTCTCGTGCTCACGCGCTGTTGTTGACCGGTTTTAATTATACCTATTCGGGGCCTAAGGTAAACAATGGACGGGAATGCTATATAGCGTTTTGGCCTAAGCTAGGTGAACGCAGGGTGCGAGCATATCAGGGGCGCCAACAATGAACTGTTTTTGTGATAGACAAATTGAATGAAGTTCCGTGTAAAGGGTATTTGATACAATCATGAATTGACGTCAGAAAGAAAACAGTGGCCCGGAAACAGCATGAATCGAACGAAGTGTCAAAGAAGTGTATAGTTTTGCTGCCGTAGTTTTGCTTGTATTTGGAAGAATTAAATTGATGCAGGAAAGCAGAAAATGTGTTTTATGCAAGAATAGCGTTAATACACGTTTGTTTTCGGGCAATAACACCTACAGTGTCCCTCGGGACTGTTGTTGCCCTCGCCCTTCGGGCTCGGGCCAACAACAGTCCATCGGGACACTGCAGATGTTATTGTCCGAACAAACGTGTATTAACCCTCTATTGAACGTCCGGTTTATAGAGGGTTAATGTACTCGGCAGTTACAGAAGACATTTTACTTGAAGCAGACGACACTTTTTCAAATCAGACTCGGGGTTAGCTAGGTTCTCACTTGTACTGGTGACATGCGGTATTTAGTATGTTTTGTTGCAGATGAACATTATGGCACTGTCTTAATTTGACACGATCACCTATAGTATATCACTTTAAACGTTTCCCCCCGAGGTCATTAACCTTTATCATGCAATGAAAAAAATAATAATGTCTGTTCAAATTTGGATCTCGTGCAATAATGACTACTTCCGATTCGATCAAGCTTTTGAGAAACTATTGACCGAGTGTCAAACAGCTTGGATCCTGATGAGACGCCGAGTAACTCGGCATCTCATCTGGATCCAATATGTTTGAAAATACGCGTCAGGTTTTGAATAGTGGAAAAGGTTTAATGTTCGAGATGCTATGTTCGAATTGAAAATTGTCTTTGCAAGCAGTATTGGGTCCAGATGAGACGCACAGTAACTCAGCGTCTGATCAGGATCCAAAATGCTTGACATTCGGAGGATCCTGTTTATGACAGTGAAAGTTAACAAAATCTACGTTGAACATTGAAGTGAACGGTAACAGAAAACTGTTTTGATGTCATAAAGGTTAATGCGCTTTAAATGCACGATTGATAGTTACTGTCTCGACAGAAGACAAATTGAGCACACTTATGTTTTATCACCCAATCGTTTTAGAATTTTAAAAACCATTGAAATCGATATCAATGTTTTTGGCAAAGTTGAACCTAGCCAAATCATGGGATGCCCTTGAACTGAAACTTTAGACCAAATGATAGAAGAAAATCAATCTACTATAGAACCTGCCCTAAGCGGTCGCTAAAAAGCGGTTTAATTATTGGTATGTAAGGCAGGTGGTAGCTTAATGCAGGTCAAAAGTAATGCAAAAAGTTTCAATAGAAGCTTTCTGCAATACTTTTGCCCTGCATTAAGCACCTACCTGCTTTTTAAAACGTCTATGTTCAATGAATGAATGGCCGCTTAGAACATGTTCTACTGTAGACTAGATTATACCATCATAAAGCATTAACCCTTATTCGGATATTGCTGGAAAATTGGTAATTATAGTTGAACTTCGCTATCCCGAACTCGGATAACTCGAACTCGGATAACTCGAACTTTGGGATAACTCGTATAAAACGTTCAGTCCTTCCAAAACTTACAGTACAGAATTGCTCTAAAATGTATAACTACGCATATCTAGAAACATGCGTGACAGCTTAATGCAGATCTAAAGTAATGCTGACAGCTCCTACAGGAGCTTTCAGCATTACTTTAGACCTGCATTAAGATGTGAACTTCAGAAATTGTCCAGATTAGAAAAACGATCTGATCTCCTATAGGAGCAAATGCTCTATTTATCACAATGGTTTAAAACTACAAAATTCTAAAAAAAATCCCTTTCTCTAGTTAATGCTCCTTTTCGGTAGATTTACTCAAAGAAGTTGTATCTAAAAATAGCCTATGAGGTAATGGGTTAAAAGCCATTACTTTTGTCCTGTATTAAGTAAGCAATTGTTGTTGGTTCTTTTAAATTCCTGTGCCCAGTCAATATACAGTCGGTTATTATCCTCCCAATTTGACCTGAGACTCGACTAAATGTCGGTGTGTTTATCGGGATTGTTCGTAATACTCTGTGACAAAAAAACAGCAAACCAAAAGCCGGTAATAATCATGTTCCACGAGGATTGTACAGTAAACCCCCTCTAATGCGACCAATTAATGAATAAAAATGGACGTCTTTATAAGCAGGTGGTTGCTTAATGCAGGACAAAAGGTATGCAGAAAGCTCCTACAGGAGTTTTCTGCATAACTTTCGTCCTGTATTAAGCTATCACCTGTCTTTGCCACTGTGAATTATGCCCCCTTTTGCTGGTCGCATTAGAGGGGGTTTACTGTATTCTTATAGCGCATTCATATACCTTCGGAAATTTATTCGAAGATTACCGACGATAATACACGGAATATGCATGAGTCTCAGGTCAAATTGGTAAGATAATAAGTATTTACCTGTTAGTTTAAACATATTTTATTTCATTAATGTACATAAATCCACATATCACTAGATATATATTAAGGATTGGATCGGAAGCAACATGCTTATTGGGATCCTCTCCTTGACGCATTATAACTACACTGGTGGACATTGTTTAACATATCATGAAACAACTATGTCGGTGAGTACAACTCAAATAACTAGGAGAAAAACATAAGAAAACGGTACATGAATGTGTCTACGATATATTTACCTGTTCAATAATCATATAAGAAATAATGACATCAATAATATTTATTAATAGTTTTTTATAGTGTAATCTTTCAATGAATGTTTTTGCTTTGACAAAAACTGTAAAATCAGGTATATATCATATCAAAAGCAAACAGAACTGACCCGCAGAATCAGATCTATATCATGCTATAAGCAAACTGGATTTATACGTAGATCTACCGTCTGATCTGGGTCTATAATATGTTTGCAAATGCTTGAAAAGGCGTTTATATGAAGGGAATAGCTAAGACTTGTTCTATACTGTATACACAAAAAAATCCACAAACGGATACTGCAGTGTCTTAATTCCTATTCTGCTTTTCACAACCTGATCCGTAGTTTGCAAACAGATTGGATCAAGATGAGACGCAGAGTAACTCAAGTTCTCACTATTGTTGTATACATGTACGACAAGTTTGCGCTCAATCCTCGATCTATAACTTAATCTTATTCCGTTTTTATTTTGATGGGTGATACTGTAGACATGGCATATTAGTGTAATCATTTCAGCGAACAATGCAGATCCTAATCAGATGTCTCATTATCTGGACTTGATCTATACTGTTAGCCTATAATTATATGTCATTGTTAAGGGGTACTAAGTCCATATAGATCATTTAAACTTCCAATCAACTTGCAAGAATCTAGTGACCGTTACTTATCATTGTAGAACCAATGGCAGATGTTGAAAGATTATCACTGCTTTCAGTCACCATAAAAGGTAGTGCCTTGGACCCTAGATGTATCCACGCTTATAAAACCTCTTAGTTGAGTCTGGGTTCGTTCTCAAGTTTTTGATTGGTCAGATTTGAGCCTTTAGCCTTTGGCTCAAAAGCTTGAGAACTCAAATCTGACCAATCAAAAACTTGAGACAAACTCAGACTCAACTAAAAAGCTTTATAAGCATGGACCCTGATCTAGATCAACATTATTTGTCTATGCACCAGTTATGAGATCACACATGGTATATGACGTAACAAAACACATCATAGATCTGCGCATTTTAATACATTTACATAGGGAGTACACCTGGATCAAACGGCTTCTGTAGGAGCCTTCTCATCAAGGTCTACTCAGTTTATTAATGAAATAATATAAACATGGGTCTACGGTTTCATCCAGGATCAAAGCATACTATGTTCATACCCCAGTATTGAATTTGCTAATACAGTAGAACTGGTCTTAAAACCATCAAAAAGAAGTGTAAGTATGGGCCCATAAGGTAGGTGATAGCTTAATGCAGGGCAAAAGTTATGCAGAAAGCTCTAGGAGCTTTTCTGCATTACTTTTGCCCTGCATTAAGCAGTCACCTGCTTTTTTAGACTCCTAAGTTCAATAAATGAATGGTCGCTCAGGACAGGTAAATAGTGTACATAATGATTACAGTATTATTAAATTCAGCTAAAACATTACATGTTCGTATACTATTATAAAACTACACCTAATTAATATTCAGCGCGTCTTTATTTCTCACATAAATATTCATTAAGTAAAGGGTTAAACGGTAAAACTGTCGTTGAATGAAATATTTAGATGTACATAAACCGTTGATATAGACATCTATAAAACGAAGTGGATGTATCAGTAAAATATGTTATCTATTACGTATCAGTAAAACATGGTATCTATTACAATAAAGGCTTTAAAAATCAATAACAATTAAGGCTAAAGCAATAACAATTAAACGTACCAATAAACATAAAACCCCGATCCAGCAATAATGATAAAGACAAATGGTCCCAATCGGGCATGAAATCCTCACCATATGCTTTTCGATGGGACGGGGAAATGGGAGATCGGGCTTTGTTAACCCTTTCCTCCATCAATACGCCTTTCTACGCTGTAAAAGTCACTTTTTGAAACCATTGTGATAAATAGAGCATTTGCTCCAAAGGAGCAAATGCTCTATTTATCACAATGGTTTCCGAACTATACAATTCTAAACTTTTCCTTTTCTCTAGTTAATGCTCCTTTTCGGTAGGTTTATTCAAAGAGGTTGGGTCTAAAATAGCCTATGAGGTAATGGGTTAAACACAGACCAATTTACTTAAACACAAACCAATTTACACTCTACACAGTTTAATACTAATTACTAGTACTGGTGTTGTTGCTACTAAAATCTGTAACAGTATGGTATATGAAAATGGGTAAAAACTAATGCTGTATCTAATATATACACATTTCACGCCTTTGAAAATAGAGTAGAACCAGACCAGACGGTTTCTTTCAGAGACGCTTTTCAGTGTTTCCCACCCGCGCGAGGTTGCCTCTTCTCCACCCAGGGGTTCAACTGGGTGCCTGTAGGGGTCACTAGTCGGTACTGCGACTGCGTAATCGCGCCATATGTTTGCAGTGCTCAATATTGTAGGCGAATGGCCCAATGACCAGGGCTCGTATTCATAAAGCTCCTAAGGAGAAACTTAAGAAAATTCCTTAGTTTATTGAATGTTCCTTAGTCTTATAAAATGAATACAAGTAAAAGTAAAAATATTTCAGAAAAATAAAGCTGTATATCAAATATATATGTAAGACTCAAACCGAGGGCCGGTCCCAGATCGAGGGCCGATTCGAAAATCGTGGGCCGATCCAAAATCGTGGGCCGTTTGCTCCCAAATCGTGGACCGATATGATAATCTTTGACAAAGGCCCTTAGTGGTCGAAATATTAGATCAGAGCAGTTTAAGTATTTATGTATACGATTTATAACCCACAAAAACACACATCCTTCCTGACAAAATACACAGATCACAAATTTGATATAGATCTAAATACCCACGGCAAAGTAAAGGCGTTCCATACTCATTAAAAACTGCAAATAAATCTAAAATATTAAAAGTATAGATCTATATAGACTGGCGGAGTTAAAGAAAAATAAAATGTCACAATAATGGTGGCGCGAAATTATACGACGTCAAAACGGACGACGTTGTGCGTAAATGACGTCATATTTTTCAACCGTAGACGTCGGAGTGAAACTAGTCTAGATCTAGTTCAGAACCGGAGACAACCGATGTCAAAAGATCCGAACCCTAATTGGTTCTGGAAAGAGATGGATTTTATAACAGAAGTTGCATGATTGAAGGCTTAAACTCCTATGTGGGGGCTAAAGGGTCTTTCAAGATTTCAGAAAACAGGCCACGATTTTGGATCGGCCCACGATTTTCGAATCGGCCCTCGATCTAGGACCGACCCACGATTTGAGTCTTACATATATTTAACCAAATATTCTAGAAGTCATTGAATGAAAATTTACTCTATAGTTTTGCTACAGACGCAGACAGAAATATTTTCCTTAAGTTGTCCTAAGGTTAAACTATTCCAAAGGAGCGTTTTGAATATGGGCACTGGGGAGTAAATATACAGTCGACTGAGCGGTCATTCGAGCTGAAAGTAGACTATAACTAGGTACTTTTTCCTTTTAACTTAAGCCGCATAACTTGGTGAAATGCATCTCAAGCAGAGATCTCCCTGGTCAACATTTCCCCATATAGGCCTACGCACGCCTTTTCACACCTTTGCAAACAGAGTAAACCCAGATCAGTTTGGTTTTGGGTAATTTAGTTAAAACATATTTTATTTCGATCTATACATGCATTACGTTTTAATGAAGACGTTGAAGGAACTTAGAGCAAAATACATTGTTTGCAGACGAAAATTATATGGCCACAAAATCGCTATTAAATGCAGAATTACAGTAATGCAGAACTCTTTCGACACCTTCTGATTTGAACAAGCATTAGAGAAACTATTGACCAATTGTCAAACAGCTTGGATCCTGATGAGTCACCGATCTGCTCGACGTCTATTCTGGATCCCAGCTGTTTGCAAATGTGAGTCAGGTTGAGAATACATGTACATGTAGCAGGATACGGTTTAAAACTGTTTGTTTTTCATTGCTTTGGTTTGGCCTACCGGTGATATATGTTTGCAGACAGATGACTATCTATAGCCGACTGTAGATTTACTCGGTGTCTCACCGACTGTCTCAAACTGTTCGATGCCCTGTGATTAAGCCTACAAGTATTTAACCCATTCCCTCACAGGCTATTTTTAGATCCTACCTCTTTGAATAAATCTACCCAAAAGGAGCATTTACTAGAGAAAGGAAAATTTTGGAATTGTGTAGTCTTGAAACCATTGTGATAAATAGAGTATTTGCTCCTATGGAGCAAATACTCTATGTATCACAATGGTTTCAAGAAGTGACTATTACAGAGGCGTAGAAAGGCGTATTTATGGAGGAAAGGTTAAAGAAATGGGAAAAACGCAACAGAGGAAACTATTTGCAGACGAGCGTTACTGAGTGCTCAAATTTGTTAAAACATTCGGTAAAATAAGAAGATGAGATAAATAAATGCAAATTTTAAAGAAATAAATCACAGATATAGTAAATAAAGTTTGAGACAAAAAGTGAAGTCCCTGATCGGACGCCGCCTTGAAAAGGCGGCGTCTGATCTGAGACTGCACTATTTGTCGTGGTGTATTTTTGGGACATCGGCGGTGAATGGGTTAATAATCATACGTGCTTCATCTCATTCAACACCACATCTCAATAGAATCATACAGAAGGTAGAAAAGGCCAGGTGCAGAAATATAAACATAATAATGTATAATTTTATTTGTAATAAAAAATCCACATCTTATTGGCTATTTGCATATATTCCTAAAATACCAGGCATTGAATCATCATTTTCATGATCGTCCGTATCTTGCCGTTTCAAACCTCGTGTTTGCGTTTGGCCATTTATGTCTCCATTAGCAGGAGAGCTATGAATTGATCTGTAACTTTCTTCAATGTCGTCATCACGTTCAGTTTCAATGTCGGTTTGAATGTCCGAGTATTGACTCAGGGTATCGTTAGTAAGGTTATCATTCCACCAGTCGTCGTATTCAGCTACTTGTGTCTCGCTCTTGCTAAGTTCACCATCATAGTCACATTCATCTTCATCACCGTCGTTATCATCATTATTATCATTGTCGTCGTCATCATCATAATCATCATCAGCAGCAGCAGTAACATCATCATCATCTATTCCGAAATCCCCTCCATTTTGTAATATGTGTTCTTGACTTTTCACCTCTCCCGTCTCAGGCTCAAATGAAATGTTATTTCCAACGCCGTCATCGCTCTTTGGTACTCTGTTCATTTTGAGTTTCATTCCATCTTCAAATACAACAACATCTCCACTGCTCGTATCGTTCGTATGATCAGCTTCAGTATCAATAGCATGAACCAAATATGACTCTAACCCATCCACTGCAGCAATTGAATCATCGCATCTATTGCCAGTATATTTCTCCTCTCCACCCTTGTGAGCCGATTTATCACCTCCCTTGAAATTATGTTTCCTTCCTACGCTATGACGAGCAGCTGAAATATGACCCCTATCACGGCTACCCTTCTTCTCTTCACATTCCTCAACAACTCGATCATCACCTGTACCGTCACGATTCTTGCCTCCTCTGTTAGGAGCAATTGAAGTGTTGTCTTCATCATTCTCTTCTTCTCCTTCCTGGGTATCTATGTCATCAGCTTGGTTGTTTCTCTCCTTCTCATTTTCTCCATTTAGTGTCAGCGTATCATTGCCATCTTCTTCATCTTTCTTACTCCTCCATTTGGCATCATTTCTCTCTCCTTCATGGTTACACTCATTCTCTTCATACACTATCGCTCTATCGCCGTCCACAATATTACATCTTTCGTTCTCGTCTTCAGACCTACCAGTACCATCATCATCCTCACCATCATCAGCAGCAGAAGATGAAGAAACAACAGTGGTAGCGCCGTCATCGTCATCCATGTCTCCCTCTTCTTCATATTCAAGCAAGAGCACTTCGTACTCTTTTAGTTTCTTGTGTAAAGCCCCGCCCCTCTTGATATTGAGTTCTGGATACTTAGGCAAAACTGCTGTGTTGCGTTTAGGTGGGACCTTTAAACTACTGTCTCGTTTGTCAGGGCTATGAGATGTGTTATTCTTCCTCAGTCCTGTAAGTTACAATAACGAACTATTAGGGTTTTTTTTTTATTAATTTGACGTCGTTATACAATAATAAAATGTTTGATTATTGTTAATCTCATCAATAATAGGTTTGTACAAGTTGTTATTACACTTGCAATTTCCGTAAATTCTAGGACCTGCATATAGCGACCACATAATGTATAAACAAGGGGATTTATAAGAGCAAGTGCAGAGCTACAGATAAAGGTGCGTACCCAAATACTAAACCGTCATTTCTCCACCAAACACTATATTTACTGTGATCACTCTTTCAAATCGTCTCTTTGAGTGGTCATAGTATATAGGGTTTGGTGAAATAAAGGCAAGTGGTTCTCACAGGATGAATGCAATTTATAAAGCTCGTGTAGGAGATGAAGCATAACTTGCATGCTGTATCAAGGTGTCACCTATCTTAAATCCCGAAACTTATTTTATATGCCGGCTGTAGACAAGATCGAAAAAAATTGCAGACGAAAATAGATGGCAGCGAAAGGTTTAAACATTTTATGCTGCTGAGCATTTGCAAACAGATTGGACCCAGGTGAGACACTATGTAATGTCATGACCCAAGTCGGTCAATGATTTCACAAAAACCTGAACGAATTGGCAGCAAACGAAAACTTCAATATATAAGAGCTTGATCGGTCGGCTGTTTAGCACTCGATAAACAGTTTGACCCTTTCCTTCATATAAACGCGTTTTCGCGCATTTGCAGATAGGGTAAACCCAGATCAGACGGCTCGTATAGGAACCGTCTGATCAGGTCTGTTCTGTTTGCTACTGGAATTTGAAAGATCTGTTTCTTTATTTCTAAAATGGCTAGATCTATTATGTTCCACCTTCCATATTTCATTATATTTTAGACTTGTTTGTCTGTGAATATTCAGTAGGTATTGAAATTTGGAATAAACAAAGAACAGGGTAAAGGAAAATGATAAAGCTAAAACGAAGCAGTAACACTTAGAAATATCGCAGTTTGTGTAGACAATATTGTTTTCAGTAGGATAAAGGTTTAGACCTAGCTTTCGTTGTCTCCGTTGAGACGTCTTTAACAACAGAGTACACCAAGATCAGGCGGTTCCTGTAGGAACCCTCTAGTCTTAGTCTGCTCCGTTTGCTTATGAAATGATACATACGAATATCTGATTCTTAACCCATTGGCTCCAACGATCCCATATATGGGACGTAGGCAAACAGTGTAGATTTTGATCAGACGCCGCAAAATGCGGCGTCTAATCAGAGTCTACACTGTTTGCTGATAGGAAATTCGATATAAAACAAAACAAAAATGAAAATTTAGACCAGACATCCCTTAGATAAAAGATAGACTAATCCAATATATAAGCATGAAAGAATCCATCGGGAGCAAATGGGTTAAGCTTCTGTCATGGTGAAAAACTTTCTATGTCATTAGATCTACATGTATAAGGTATAATCTAATAAAAATACATGAACATATTGGTGGTACATGTGAGGAACATATCTCTTTGAACTATCTTTGAATTTTAAATCTCTACTCCGTAAATACGCTTTTCTAAGCCTTTGCAAACGGAGTAGAGCTAGATCAGTTTGGTTTTGTGTAGTTGGGTAGTTAAAACATATTTTCTTTCGATCTATACATGCATTACGTGTAAAGAAGTTAATATTCTTTGCAGACGAAAACTAGAAAGCTGACTCAGTCAGAGAGAGCCCTGCAGATGATCTTTTGTTGAAATTATGTCATTTTTGATAAATCAAGGGCGGATAATTCTAGACATGGTGATTGCATTCAACCCAAAAACTATAGGTATCTTTCTCTAACAATACTTAGCATATGCCCTTAATATGAACCAAATATGTGAAGTACTGTTTGAGTTATCACGTCACATCGAAAGTGTTGACAAAAGTTTATGGCATTTTGGATGAACCAAGGGCAAATAACTCTAGACATAGTGATCTGGTTCAACCCAAAGACTATAGGCGTCTTCTTCTGATGATACTAAGCATATGTCCTTATTATGAAACCAATATGTGAAGTACTGTTTGAGTTATCGCGTCACATCAAACTTGTTGACAGAAGTTGATATAATTTTGAAGAATCAAGTGCAGATAACTCTAGACATAGTGATCCAATTCAACCCAAAAACTATAGGCGTCTTCCACTGATGATACTACGCATATGCCCTTGATATGAAACCAATATGTGAATTACTGTTTGAGTTATTGCGTCATATCAAAATTGTTGACGGACGGACAGACGGACAGAGAGAAAATGTGTTTCCTATAGGGCTCCTGCATTTTCAATGCAGGGCCCTAATTATTTGGCCACAAGATCGTTATTAAATGCAGAATTGCAGTAATGCAGAACTCTTTCGACACCTTCTGATTTGAACAATCATTAGAGAAACTATTGACCACAATAATTATTGTCAAACAGCTTGGATCCTGATGAGTCGTCGATCTGCTCGACGTCTATTCCGGATCCAAGCTGTTTGCAAATATGAGTCAGGTTGAGAATGTATACATGTAGCGGGAAACGGGTTAAAACTGTTTTCTCATTGCTTTTGTTTGGCCTACCGGTGATATATGTTTGCATACATATGGCTAGCAGACTTTAGATTTACTTGGTGTCTCACCGGCTGTCTCAAACTGTTCGATGTCCTGTGATTAGGCATACGAGTATATTAACCCATTCCATCATAGACTATTTTTAGATCCTACCTCTTTGAATAAATCTACCCAAAAGGAGCATTTACTAGAGAAAGGACAATTTTGGAATTGTGTAGTTTTGAAACCATTGTGATAAATAGAGCATTTGCTCCATGGGAGCATCTATTTATCACAATGGTTTCAAGAAGTGACTATTACAGAGGCTTAGAAAGGCGTATTTATGGAGGAAAGGTTAAAGAAATGGGGGAAACGCAACAGAGGAAACTATTTTGCAGACGAACGTTACTGAGTGCTCAAATGGTTAAATAATTATTAACCCTTTCGGCGCCAAATTACTAATTATCGTCGTTTTAAAACATTCGGTAAAATAAGGAGATGAGATCAATAAATGCAGATATAGAAATAAAGTTTGAGTCAAAAAGTAAAATCCCTGATCAGACGCCGCCTTGAAAAGGCGGCGTCTTATCTGGGACTGCACTATTTGTCGTGGTGCATTTTTGCGACATCGGCGGTAAAAGGGTTAATACTCATACGTGCTTCATCACATTCAGCACCACACCTCAGTGGAATCATAGGAGTCATACAGAAGGTATCAAAAGCAAGACTGATACAGAAATATGAACATAATATATAATTTTATTCGTGAAATAAAAAATCCACATCCTATTGGCTATTTGCATATATTCCTAAAATACCTAGCATTGAATCATCATTTTCTTGATCGTCCATATTTTTCTTTTTTACACCCCGTGTTTGCGTCTGACCATTTATGTCTCTATTAGCAGGAGAGCTGTGAATTGATCCGCCACGTTCTTCAGTATCGTCGTCTCTTTCAATTTCAGTGTCGGTTTGAATGTCCGAGTATTGACTCAGGTTATCGTCAGTAAGGTTATCATTCCACCAGTCGTCGTATTCAGCTACTTTTGTCTCGCTCTTGCTAAGTTCACCACCACAGTCACATTCATTTTCATCACCGTCGTCACCATCATTACCATCATCGTCGTCGTCATCATCATCATCATAATCATCATCAGCAACATCATCATGATCATCTATTCCGAAATCCCCTCCATTTTGTAATGCCTTTTCTTGACTTTTCACCTCTCCCGTCACAGGCTCAAATGAAATGTTATTTCCACCGTCATCGCTCTTTGGTACTCTGTTAATTGTCAGTTTTATTCCATTTTCAAATACATCTCCACTGCTCTTATCGTTCGTATGATCAGCTTCAGTATCAATAGCATGGACCATATTAGATTCTAACCCATTCACAGAATCAACTGAACCATCGCTTCCATTGCCATTATCTTTCTCCTCTCGGCCCTTGTGAGCCGCTTTATCATCTCCCTTGAAATTATGTTTACTTCCTACGCTCTCACGAGCAGCTGAAATATTATCCCTATCACGGCTACCCTTCTTCTCTTCACGTTCCTTAACAACTCGGTCATCACTTTTACCGTCGTCACGATTCTTGCATCCTCTGTTAGGAGCGATTGAAGTGTTGTCTTCATCATTCTCTTCTTCTCTTTCTTGGGTATCTATGTCATCAGCTTGGTTGTTTCCCTCCTTTTCATTTTCTCCATTAGGTTTCAGCGTATCATTGTCATTTTCTTCATCTTTCTTATTCCTCCATTTGGCATCATTTCTCTCTCCTTCAGGGTTACAATCAATTTCATCATCATCTTCATATACTATCGCTCTATTGCCATCCCCACCATTACATATTTCGTTCTCGTCTTCATACCTACCAGCAACATCATCAGCAGAAGAAGAAGAAGCAACAGTGGTAGCACCGTCATCGTCATCCATGTCTCCCTCTTCTTCTTCATATTCAAGCAAGAGCACTTCGTACTCTTTTAGTTTCTTGTGTAAAGCCCCGCCCCTCTTGATATTGAGTTCTGGATACTTAGGCAAAACTGCTGTGTTGCGTTTCGGTGGGACCTTTAAACTACTGTCTCGGTTGTCAGGGCTATGAGATGTGTTATTCTTCCTCAGCCCTGCAAGTTACAATAACGAAATATTAGTTGTTTTATTAACTTGACGTCGTTATACAATAATAAAATGTCTGATTATTGTTAATCTCATCAATAATAGGTTTGTAGAAATTGTTATTACACTTGCAATTTCCGTAAATTCTAGGACCTGCATATAGCGACCACATAATTAATAAACAAGGGTATTTATAAGTTATAAGAGCAAGTGCAGAGCTCCAGATAAAGGTGCGTATCCAATACTAAAACGCCATTTCTCCACCAAACCGTATACAAGTACTGTGATAACTCTTTAGAATCGTCTCTTTGAGTGTTCATAGTATGGGGGTTTGGTGAAATAAAGGCAAGTGGTTATCATAGGATGAATGTAATTTAGAAAGCATAACTTGCATACTGTATTAATATCGTCACTGTGTACAAGTATTTCGCTGTGCAATCACTGCTTTGGAGTGTACTGGTTGCACAATCAACTTGTAAATAGTGCAGACCCTGATGAGACAGCTCCTGCAGGAGCTGTCTCATCTGGGTCTTCACTATTTACTGGTAGGTATATTGACGTGAATAGCAAGCGAGGGGTTAAGGTATCATCTATCTTAACAGCCAGCACAAAAATAATACTTTAGATGCCCTCTGTAGACAAGATCGGAAATAATTTTGCAGACGAAAATAAATGGCAGCGAAAGGTATAAACATTTATGCTGCTGAGCATTTGCAAACAGATTGGATCCAGATGAGATACTGGGCAACTCCACATTTTGTCATGACCCAAGTTGTTTGACGCTCGGTCAATGATTTCACAAACGCTTGAATGGATTGGAAGCAAACGGAAACTGCAATAGATCAGAGTTTGAACGATCGACTGTTTAGCACTCGGTAAATAGTTAAACCCTTTCCTTCGTATAAAAAGTTTTCACGCATTTGCAAACAGAGTAAACCCAGATCAGACGGCTCCTATAGGAGCCGTCTGATCAGGTCTATTCTTTTTGCTAATGGAATTATTGGGAAAAGGATAAAGCTAAAACGAAACCATAACACTTAGAAACATATCGCAGTTTGTATTTTTACTATTGTTTTCAGTAGGATAAGGGCTTAGAAAGATGTCAGATCTGGTTTTCCTTTACTCCATTGAGACGCCTTAAACAACAGAGTAGACCAAGATCAGACAGTTTCTGTAGGAACCCTCTAGTCTCGGTCTGCTCCGTTTGCTTATGAAATGATACATACGAATATATGATTCTTAAGTTTCTGTCATTGTGAAAAACTTGCTAGATCTATATCATTAGGTCTATAAAGTATAATCTAATACTATACATGATGTTACTAATTCTTTCATTAATATCCATGGAGTAAACTGGACAATAAATACCTTTCAAAACTCTATAGGTACTGTCCTGATATTGCCCAAACTCTTCGGCCATATTAGTTACCTCTTCGAAAGAAAAATATGCATTGTTCCTATCTTCCATATAAATTTAAAATGACGTTGTTACCAATGACCCGATGACGTCAAATAGCGTCATATAGCAACGTCTCGATATCGAACGTTCATATGCACTCGTAACTTCTCGGCGATGTCCGATAAACTCGAGAACACTGGTTCCCAAGTCCGTCACAGCGGAATTTGGAATGGTTGCGACAGGTCGTCGTGAAACAGTTGCGCAGTAACCAGCAAGATGAAAAGACGTAACTGACTTATTTGGAATATTTCTTATAAAAATAAAATCACAATGAAGAAAATATTCCAAAAAGGGAATTAATACAGGCCCCGAGGTTATAAAACTTGAAACAAACTCTGTGCTCAAAACTCAGAATTTTTCTCAGCTCAAAACACTTTAGCAAACATTTTATATATAGCCAGTTTTTGCATACATAATATTTACTGTAAAAATATGTCCAAATGAGGTTACTAGAATCAGTTAAGCGTGTTATGTAAAAAGTATAGCCTGTAGTAGAAACTGAGTTTTGAGCACAGAGTTCTTTTTAAGTTTTATAACCTCGGGCCCAGATCTACATATAATATATAAATACTTGAATAGTTATGATCTAATATTTCGACCACTCGGGGCCTTTTTCAAAGATTATCATGTCAAAATACACGTCACATTTTTGTTACATGCATTCAACCGTAAACTCTTTGATCGAAACCGAAAGTAGATTTTCTGCATTGTGAACATGTTGCAACCATTTAATCCGTTGTAAATGTCAAATAAATGCTTCAATTGTTTGAAAACTGCAATATCAAGAAAAGACTGTAAATTCTTCGAATGTCGAAGTTTGTATATCATTTCACAAGGCAATACTATCACAATTACTGCATTCTGCACAGAAATGTAACGGTTTGGATAACGATCGTGGTTGTTATGTCACGGTCCGTTTAAGAAAGGGTGACGGTCTGGCTGACGATATCATAATTTAACTTGATGTTTAATGCCTTTTTAGCACTGCTCATAAGCTTTTGGGTTTTGTGTTTAGTAACTGATTAGGTCAACGAACATTCCTCATTGACTTTCAAAACCTGTATGATTTTATTGGAATAAAACTTCACGTTTCACAGTCAGAAAGAGTTACTTAGCATCTGATATGGATCAGTGCCTGGATCCAGATCCAATGTCGAGTTATCCATATTTGGATCCAGATCAGATGTCGAGTTACTCAGAATCTGATCTGCATCAATGCTTGGATCCAGATCAGATGCCAAGTTACCCATCATCTGACCTGAATCAATGATTGGATCCAGGTCAGACGCCGAGGTACTCAGCATAATATCTGAATAAATGATTGGATCAGAATAACACGATAAATTACATGGCGTTTGATCTGGACCCAAACGTGGATCCCAATCAGGGTACATGCTTATAAAGCTTTTTAGTTGAGTCTGAGTTCGTTCTCAAGCTTTTGATTTGTCAGATTTGAGTTCTCAAGCTTTGGATTGGTCAGATTTGAGTCAAAGGCTCAAATCTGACCAATCAAAAACTTGAGAACGAACTCAGACTCAACTAAAAGTTTTATAAGCATGGACTCAGATGCTGAGTTACTTTCCGTGTATTTTGGTTATGGAAGAAAGTTTAGAATCATAATCTATATTATGCCAAAGGCGATAATAATGATAATAATAATCTGTATTTCCTCCAAATCAGGAGAGTATAGAAATAGTTCATATACATACACAGTAAACAAGTACAATTCCCAATGATATTTACAGTACAATGAACACTGAACAAAACATGAAAGCGAAGACGACTTACAATACATTGTATTTCTAAAAACAAAATATCCCCTTATTCCCTGTGACAAAATTTAAAATATTAAAACAAAACGATCCAACAATTCGTAGACAGGTTGTGTGTATACCAGGATAAAGAAATGACGTAGTCTAGACAAAAGATGGACACGTTGCATACGTGGGGTACATGGGATAAGTTGCCAAAGACACAGTGGATATTATTCCACAATCTGGATCTTGCACAAACGGTATGCTTACAAAACAGTGCCATGTGAAGCGCGAATTCATCTATTAATGTATTGCATCGTTTACAACGAGAAACGTAGGACGTAGCGAAAAGTAAATGAGTAAATTTCACAGCAGCCTGTGAAAATTCTTGAAAATTACCATCCGATTTACTTAACATCCAAAATTGAATACGTCTAATCTCCTTACATGACTGAATAAGTATTTATTCCTGGAGTATGTTCTCAGATAAAATGAGATACTGAGTTAAGGACAGTTGTATTATTTTAATGTTATTGGTGACTATTGTCTTCCACGTGGACTTTGAAGGGAAAATGCAAGTCCTATAATACTGGAGCCGTCGGATCTGGTTCTACTCTGTTTGTAAACGCGTATACAGACGTATTTATAGACTATACGTGGTTAAACATTGCTTAAACAACTTTATTGTTGTAGATTAGTCGGAGAGGGGATACGTTTATTTACACTGTTTGTCTTTTACAAAACCCAGATCAGACGGCTTCTATAGGATCAGGGTCTGCTATGTTTGCTTATGAAATTATAATATACAGTAGAACCCCTCTAATGCGACCACTTAATGAATAAGCATGGTTGTATTTACAAGCAGGTGGTTGCTTAATGCAGGACAAAAGTAATGCAGAAAGCTCCTAGAGGAGCTTTCTGCATTACTTTTTTTCCTGCATTAAGCTATCACTTGCATCTAGCATCCAGAATTATACCTCTTTCAGGTGGTCGCACTAGCGGGGTTTTACAGTACTTGACTCTACATAATCTGCAAATACAAATCACCCTGTGCAGATATCGTATTATAAAAATTCATCTAGTAAATATTCATGATGATACTATTGGTACATGCATGAATATCATATATACAAATGGTTAAAACAACAGCGGACAGAAATAAAAGTACATGTATGAGTCATGCAGGAAACACAGCATACAAAAAACACAACCGCCCGAACAGCACCACGACGAAAAACAATATATGTACATGTATATAAAAGACACAGAGAGAGACGCAAAAGACATAACAAAGAAACAATAGGGGAAAGATTGAAGTACCGTCTTGGAACGGTCAGTGACAAATGTCACTGGGGGATTAAACCGGTTTAGGGGCGCACAAACTCACACTTATTCCATCCCCAACCTAAAAGACAAACAGTGTAAATAAACGTATCCCCTCTCCGACTAATCTACAACAACAATAAAGTTGTTTAAGCAATGTTTAACCACGTAGTCTATAAATACGTCTGTATACGCGTTTACAAACAGAGTAGAACCAGATCCGACGGCTCCAGTATTATAGGACTTGAATTTTCCCTTCAAAGTCCACGTGGAAGACAATAGTCACCAATAACATTAAAATAATACAGCTGTCCTTAACTCAGTCTCTCATTTTATCTGAGAACATACTCCAGGAATAAATACTTATTCAGTCATGTAAGGAGATTAGACGTATTCAATTTTGGATGTTAAGTAAATCGGATGGTAATTTTCAAGAATTTTCACAGGCTGCTGTGAAATTTACTCATTTACTTTTCGCTACGTCCTACGTTTCTCGTTGTAAACGATGCAATAAATTAATAGATGAATTCGCGCTTCACATGGCACTGTTTTGTAAGTATACTGTTTGTGCAAGATCCAGATCGTGGAATAATATCCACTGTGTCTTTGGCAACGATATATTTTTCAAAGTTATCCCACGTACCCCACGTATGCAACGTGTCCATCTTTTGTCTAGACTACGTCATTTCTTTATTCTGGTATACACACAACCTGTCTTCGAATTGTTGGATCGTTTTGTTTTAATATTTTAAATTTTGTCTACAGGGAATAAGGGGATATTTTGTTTTTAGAAATACAATGTATTGTAAGTCGTCTTCGCTTTCATGTTTTGTTCAGTGTTCATTGTACTGTAAATATCATTGGGAATTGTACTTGTTTACTGTGTATGTATGTGAACTATTTCTATACTCTCCTGATTTGGAGGAAATAAAGATTATTATTATCATTATTATTGCCTTTGGCATAATATAGATTATGATTCTAAACTTTCTTCCATAACCAAAAATGCATGTACTCATGTGCCATTATAAGTATCTACTTAATGTTAATGGTGACATTTTTTCTTACATGAATTTTCATGGAGAAAGAGTTAAAATGGTTTCTATATATATAAAAGAATGAAGTAAATATACAAATACTTGGCGATACCACTTTATTCTTTCTCCAGAATAAATCGTCATTTATTCAAAGACCTAAATTTCATAACACGGCACTTATCATAGATTTTTGCCCCAGGGTTTACGAATCAAAATCCGCGATGTGACATGATAAAAAGTCAAATTAAATTATGTTCTTATTAAATAAATAATTTAAGACGTGACATTTAATCTGGTTCTACACTGTGCGCAGAGGCTTGCGCTTGGTACAGCGGGTATTTGATACGTGGCATCTGATCGGGTGCTGCACTGTGTGCCACCTATCAGAGTACAATGTGTATATTCGGTTTTGTTAACATTTGCCCTGTTGAATATTCAACAGTAGTAATAGTAGTAGTAGTAGCAGCAGCAATGGTAGTCGTAGTTGTATTATTATTATTAGTAATAGTACAGTAGCAGTAGTAGTAGTAGTAATTGTGGTAGTTGAAGTATTAGTAGTATTAGAAGTAATAGTAGCCGTTGTTTTTGTTTTTGTTGTTTTTGCAGTTGTTGTTGCTACTGCTATTGTTGCTGCTGTTGTAGAATAGAAAGGAATAGTTATAGAATACATGTAGCAATTAGTAGTTATAGTAAAAAGGTAGCAGTATTCTATTTTCCTGGAACATTAATACAGGCTGCAGCAGTGACAGTGTACGCTTTCTGCTGATTATATAATGCCATTTCTACTATTGTAACTACACCAGTAGTGCTAATAGCAGTGAAAATAGTACAGTAAAACCTCTCTATAACGGCCACTAAATTACATCAAGTATTTTGTGTTAAAGGCGGGTGGTTGCTTAATGCAAGATGAAAGTAAAACAGAACGCTCCTATAGGAGCGTTCTGTTTTACTTTCACCTTGCTTTAAGCAGCCACCTGTCCTAAATACCAGCTAATTAACACGATTTAGTGATCGTTATAGAGAGGTTTTACTCTGCTATTAGCACAGTATTATGAATATAAAAAACATGTACAAGCATTTAGTGCAGTAGTAGTGGTGTTTAATTATTATATAAATAGTCATGCAGTAAATGGTTAAATAAATACGGGAAACATTTAACTGGTTTTTTTAATATATTTTTTGTTTTTTCATAATTACAGGAATTGTTTAACCCCCTTCCCTCATATTTATAAACGCCTTTTCACGCATTTGCAAACAGAGTAGACCCAGATCAGGCGACTCCTATAGGAGCCGTCTGATCAGGGTCTGCTCTGTTTGCTTTTGGCATGATATTGATCTGATTCTACAGTTTTGTACAAGCTAAACATTTCCTTGAAAAGCGTACATTATAAAAATGCTGGTAATAAATATACATGACGTGATAATTTCTTACAGGAACATTGAACAGCGAAATGGTTTAAGTAATGTGTCTCGGATAGACAAATCGAGTTATTCCCGACAAGCAAATGATATGTGTTGTCGTTTTGTCAACTCGCGGCTTAGAAAATAGTATAGATAGATTACAAATTCTTTATTTCAACCAAAAGTGACGAGTAAAAATAAACAAAAAAGCGACATACTTAAAACAAAATTGTATACTAAGAAACTGTCGTATGAAATTGTGCCGACAGTTACCTAGATTTAAAATTTTACTCCATGAATATTCATGTATGAAATAATGACATCATTAATATTAATTGAATTAATTGTAATAATAACACATGGACACGGGAATGTTTAACCTTTCCTACAGGAGCCGTCTGATCTGGGTCTACTCTGTTTGCAAAGGTGTAAATGGAGTAAACGGTTAATGTTCTATCAATCTGACAGCGACACAAGAGGCTGCGTGTCAATTAGTTTGGATCCTGATGAGACACCGTGTTACACGAGATCTAATATGGATCCAAACTATTTGCACGTGTTACCAGAGAGTTTGATAGGAGCTATTAGGAGTAAATCAACTACAGTAAAACCCCTCTAATTCTAAAAGAGAAGAATTTAGATACTTTCTGGAGGGGCTGTCTGCGTGACATTCACCCTGCATTGACCCTTCCCTTGTTGAATTTTAAAATACATTTCTCCTTCTTCACCCATGCCCTGTTGTATAATTACATATATCTTCACTGTGTACAAGTATTGCGCTGTGCAATCACTGCTGCGGAGTGCACTGGTTGCACAATCAACTTGTAAATAGTGCAGACCCTGACGAGACAGCTCCTGCAGGAGCTGTCTCATCTGGGTCTTCACTATTTACAGGTAGGTATATTGACGCGATTAGCAAGCGAAGGGTTAAGCTGCTACCTGTCTCTAAGACCGATAGTTATACTAAATTTAACGTCCAGTTTAAAAGGGTTTTACTGTACCACGATTGTTCAAACACTCAAATATACGTAATCATTATAGATCTTTGAAACAGGTGGCAGTTTAATGCAGGGTGAAAGTTATGCAGAAAGCTCTTTTTGGGAGCATTATGTACGCCTTTCATCCTGCATTAGGCGGTCACTTGTCTTAAAGGGTTTAAATTTTTCTATACTAAAATTTCAAATTATTGAGTTTTTTATTGTTTTAGATCAGAAGGAGGTATTTCTTATACAAAAGTTGACTGCTCAAAGGAGCAATTGGTTATGCGATGTAACTAACCGTTTCCTTGTTGAATATCCATGCAAGAAATAATGACATCATGAATATTAATTAGATTATGCTTTATAACGGCAAATGAACACATGACATTTTGGCTCATGCAGAAACTGCAGAATCATAAAGCTACCAATTGCCTTACATGCCCATCATTAGACTCTTCTTGATGGTCGATTTAGGCAGGTTATACTCTACTTTGTTTGCTGTGCCCACTCCACGTGAAAAATGGAAGTGTTCCAAAATAAGATCTGAACGGGTCTATCTTAAATAAAATGGGAATAAATGGGTTACGGATGCGTTATTATTTTTACAGCTGGGTAAGAGTCGAGTCATTATGATGCAATGAGTCCATGCTCTCTTAACGCATTACCTCATAGGCTTTTTTAGGATCCAACCACTTTGAATAAATCTACCGAAAAGGAACATTAACTAGAGAAATTGACAAATTTTAGAATTCTGTAGTTTGAAACCATTGTGATAAATAGAGCATTTGCTCCTATGGGAGCAAATGCTTTATTTATCACAATGGTTGCAACAGGTGACTTTTGCAGATGCGTCAGTATGAGGGAATGAGCTAATCTCGTTTGTTTTCCTTATACCATTATATCTAATAGTTTCATTAACACTTGACTTGATAAATACGCCTTTCTATGCCTTTGCAAACAGAGTAGACCCAGATGAGATTGCACATATAGGACAGGGTCTGTTCTGTTTGCTTATGGGTTTTTATATGAATATGACTCCATAGTTTCTGCTATGGCCACAAATGCCTGTGATCATGTATTATTATAACAATTAACCCAATTAATAATCATGACGTCATGATTTGTTATATTAATGCTCATGGAGTAAAGAGTAATGACATTTAGTGAAAAACTATAAATAATAAACCGAACGAGGTATATCAGACGAAACTAAGAACTGGTATAGAACCTCATCACATCAAACGACCGGATCTAGATGGCATAGACCATATTGAGAAGGATGGTATATCCCTTTACTCTATCAAGATTAATGAAAGAAAAAATGACAATATGAATATTAATGAATTTTTTTAAATGACGCATACAGACAGGAAGTTTTTGCCATGGCAGAAACTGTAAAATCATATCTCGTATATCATTTCTTAAGCAAACAGTATAGACTCTGGTCAGACGGCTCCTATAGGAGCCGTCTGATCTGGGTCTACTCCGTTTGCAGAGGCGTAGGATGGCGTATTTATGGAGTAAAGGGTTAATAATAGTTTCCAATTTATGTGACAAGACCCAAACTCTGACACTTCGGTCATTCATTGTCTTCAGAAGAAAGTGCATGTTGAAAAAAGTGGGTAGATTACTTTTTCGGAGAAAAAATGTTTTAACTGCAAAGAGTTAAGTATTCGAAAAAGTCCATGCAGACAAAAATGAACATTAAAGCAATACATCAGTATACACGACTGCCACGCGCTCGCCGACAACAGACATCATCGCCATGAGCGTCAAAAAGTGTCCACAACAAACAATTTGACACTTGACAACTTTCAAAAATGCAAATTTGTACCGTAACATGTCTTCAGGGCCTTATACATTTCACATTATACCACTAACATCTTGTAATACCCTTTTTTGTCAAAACAATACTTTTTCATACATATTTGTTCCCGAGACCCGCAATTGATGGATGGGTCTTCTCTGATATTGACAATCTATTCATGGCCATGGTTTTATCGTCTGACAATTATTAACATCGAAAGTGATTGATTTTTCCTGCATTTTTCAACATGAAACGACTGACACAAGTACAAATCGACGTACATCAAATGTGTCAATACATCAACATGGACGATGAATGACAGTGCCACAGTGGTCCATTATTATAAACACCCATTTAACCTCAGAAAATTAACAATATCAACTCATTTTAATTCGATTCACTCAGGCGATCACTTGATTATATGTCTGATTCTGTCTGACAATTCGGCCAAAGTATATCATAGTATCATTGCATTTGCATTGAATATAACTGTATCATAAACAAATAAGTAGCAGAAATGTCGCTTTGACGAAACCCGCAGAACACTTTTAAATCCTTAAAGTGGGAAGTTTAAATACGGATAGTATTAGAAACATAGACAAAATGAAGACACAAGACAGTTTCCAGATGGTGGAGTTTCCCGATGTCGCCGACGGTGGAAAGTTTCACAGGGGCTACCAAATGGGAAGACCCGCGCTCGTCCGTAAAGGCGGCCAGTACAGAATATCATACAAAGGTAAGATTCTATTTTTAATCATTGTTCGATATATCATACTTCGTATAGATGTATTAACCCACTCCTTCATATAAACGCCCTTTTACGCACTTGCAAACAGAGTAGACACAGATCTGACGGCTCCTACAAGGAGCCGTCAGATCAGGGTCTGCTCTGTTTGTTTATAACATGATATATATCTAATTATACAGTTTTTTGTCAGAGCAAAAACAGATTCTTAAAAATGATATTATAATAAATCAGGTTAATAGATGTTGATGAAGTCATTGTTTCTTACGTTAACCCTTTCCCTCATAGAAACTTGTTTTCACGCATTTGCAAACAGAGTAGACCCAGATCAGACGGCTCCTAGGAGTCGTCTGATCATGGTCTGTTCTGTTTGCTTATAGACTTTGATAGATGTGTTTCTTTACTTTCTAAAATGGCTACAATGTTCTACCTTCCATATTTCATTATAACTATTTTGTCCATGAATATTCAGTAGGTATTAAAATTTGAAATAAACATAGAACAGGGGAAGGGTTAATATTGAACAGGCAAATGGTTAATTTGCTGCCAATTTGTGTGCATGTAGGTCTTTATCACAATGGGTCTGAGGCTGCAACTAACCTTTTTTCAGATGTTTTAATTCACAAGTACAGTGGTGTCTGTCTCAACCCTTTCCCTGCTCTATATGTATTCCAAGTTTCAATAACAGTTATATTAATATAATGATATATGGAAGGTGATCATTTTAGAAACTACAAAAAATATATCAAAGTCCATCAGCAAACAGAGCAGACCCTGATCGGACAGCTCCTACAGGAGCCGTCTGATATGGGTCTGCTCTGTTTGCAATTTCTTGAAAAAAGTGTTTATATGAAGGAAAGGGTTTAAGTAATCATTAAAAGAGGTATTTATCTTGGTATTCTTCTGTGGGGTATTATTATACCACATTTATATAGCGCTCTTTTCACACAGGATATGTGCATTCAAAAGCGCTTGTATCAATCTAAGACAGGTGGTAGCAGGTCGAAAGAAATGCAGAAAACACGTATTGTAGCTTTCTGTATTACTTTAACCGAACATTAAGCAGCCACATTCGTTTTTATGACCCCTATGTTAAATGTATAGATGGTCTGTGTTGACAGGTTCTACTGTACATAGATTGTGCTAAGTCGTACTAATAATGCAAATTTTACCTTTGTTGCCATTATTATCTGTGCAAACAGTGTGGATCCAGATAAGATGATAAGCAACTCAGTGTCTCATCAAGATCCAAACTGTTTGTTACTGTGGTAATTGTTTGTAAATAAAAGGGGAGAAATAAATCAAATGAAAATTGTAGCAGACGACAATATTTGTCGCCTCAAGTGCAATGCCAGTTGTCAATTTATGTATTATGAACGGTATATAATTTTTATCATTAATGTTATTAGAGTGTTTGTGCGAAAAACATAAAGCAAATATTGCAGATCCCGATCTAGCCTTTGAAAATATTTATGATAACAGCTCTAAATATTTTATTTATCGTTTTTAGGTATGGGCCACAAGGGCAGACGGTTTATGCTAGATCTCTTCCAGACTTTAGTCGACATGCAATGGCGGTGGGTCATCCTAATCACATGTACTTCGTTTATGCTGTGTTACCTATTCTTCGCGGTCATGTGGTACGTCATGGCACTTACCCATGGTGATTTCGAACACTTTGGCGAAAAAGATTGGGAGCCATGCATTGTGAACATGAGAAACTTTGCCGACGCACTTCTTTTCTCCATAGAAACACAGACAACTATTGGGTTTGGAACACTTTACCCAGACACAAAATGTATAGCATCCTTGCCCATGGTATATCTACAAGTAACAGTTGGTTTCATGCTCGAAACACTCATTCTAGGGTTTGTGTTGGTTAAAGTTGCCCGTCCAAAGAACCGACGAAAGACCCTGACTTTCAGTAGTGTTGCAACGGTCGTGAAAGAAGAAGGCGAGCTAGCTCTACAAGTGAGGCTTGGTGACTTAAGGCAGTCACATTTAGTTGACACAAAAGTATACGGCATTTTTATAAAAGACAAGGTTTCAGATGAAGGGGTCCATTATCCATTATATCAGCATTTTATGGAATTCAACGCTCACGGCATGGGAGACAGGGTATTCCTCGTGTGGCCTTTAGTTCTGAGCCACAAAATTAACGAGGACAGTCCACTGTATGACATGAAACCAGAAGACATATTGCATGCCAACAACTTTGAAATTGTCATTATATTAGAAGGCACAATCGAATCAACGGGCGAAATATGTCAAGCCAGAACGTCATATACGTCCAAGGACCTGCTGTGGGGATATCGATTCGAAAATATTGTCGAATTTGATCATGAACATGGAAAATGGCGAGCAAATTTCAAGCTATTCGACGATGTTCTGCCCAGCGCTACACCTAAATGCAGTGCCAAGCAATATGACCACCTCACGAAGGGAACCAGTTCTTTAAACAGAGACAGAAATGACGGGAGGCGACCATATTTGCGGAAGGCGTACTCCCAAAGAGAGAACTTGAACAGAGATCCAGTTGATAAAGAACGGAGTACCCTAGTGAATGAACTGAAAGAAAGTCTCACCGAAAACAAATATTGATTCATTGGTAAGTTAAATTTCTCAGTATTGTGATATGTATTGGAATGTTTTTTCTCGTACTCGTATTGAAACAAATAGGCTCTTGACCAGAGGTCAAATTGGATGCATAAATTAAAACATTTTCAAAAATAACTCGGTAATCATGTTGTCTGCACATACTTTAAATCCCCTCTAGAAACCGGACGTTCAGTTTAGTGTAAATATCTGTCTTGGAGTCAGGTAGCAGCTAATAAAGGGTGGTGACTTTCATCCTGCATGAAGCAGCCACCTGCCTAAAATTATTTGCTTTCTTATCTACTATAAGTCTGGTTTAGAGTGGCTCTGCTGTATTTTGACTCACACAGTAAGGTTAGGTCACCACCATGTCGACCTGAGATGATCGGTCACTTTGTCATAAAACAGAACTGTTAGACGAAACACCAGAAATTAACCTTTATCCTGCTGAACGCGGATTGGCTGCTTTTTTACCCTTAACCAATTCCCTCCTAGACTATTTTCAGACCCAACTTATTTGAATAAATCTATCGAAAAGGAGCATTTATTAGAGAAAAGGAAACTTTTAGAATTGTGCAGTTTTGAAACCATTGTGATAAATAGAGTATTTGCTCCAATGGAGCAAATGCTTTTTATCACAATGGTTTCAAGAAAGGACCTTTACAGAGGCGTCAAAAAACATCAACTTAAATTTGGATATAGTGCAATTTTGACTACATCCGGTTCGATCAAGCTTTTGAAAAACTATTGACCGGGTGTCAAACAGCTTGGATCCTGGTGAGACGCCGAGTTACTCGGCGTCTCATCTGGATCCAAGCTGTTTGTAAATACGATTCATGTCGTGGGTAGCGAGCTAAATGTTAAAATAACTTAGAACCATATCATTGGGCGACTAGTAACGGTCTGGGCTTCTTTAATTCTTTACCTGATAAATATTCATGCAAGAAATTATGACGTAACGAATATTGATTAGCTGAATATTTATACAGTAAAACTCCTCTAATGCGACCACATACTGAATAAACATGGGTGTCTTTATAAAAAGGTGGTTTCTTAATGCAGGGCAAAAGTAATGCGGAAGCTCCTAGAAGAGCTTTCTGTATTACTTTTGTCCTGCATTAAGATACCACATGCATATAACACCCATCATTATACCTCTTTTAGGTGGTCGCATTAGCGGGTTTTTACTGTATTGTCATTATGAAAAGGGATGCTTTTTTCACCATGGCAGAAACAGTAGAAAAAAACTATATCATGTCATAAGCAAACAGAGCAGACCATGATTAGACAGCTCATATGTGTCTGCACAACCCCCAATATGAGTCACTTTTTACTTCTGGCTACTGATAGTTTGTACTGGAATACCGTGTGTCTCTCCTGGGACCTTGTCATTTAGGTCGCGCTTAATATGATAAATATTTTTACTTCTGGCTACTGATAGTTTGTACTGGAATACCGTGTGTCTCTCCTGGGACCTTGTCATTTAGGTCGCGCTTAATATGATAAATACGGACGGCTAACCCTTTCACCGCCAATGTCGCAAAAATGCACCACGACAAATAGTGCAGTCTCAGATCAGACGCCGCCTTTTAAAGGCGGCGTCTGATCTGGGACTTCACTTTTTGTCTTAAACTCTAGTTCTATATCTGTGCTTTATTCCTTAGAATGTGCATTTATTAACCTCATTTCCTTATTTTACCGAATGATTTAACAAAATTGGTTTGCAGACGACAATTACAAATTTGGCGTCGAAAGGGTTAAAATTGGACAGGCGAAAAGTTAGAGTAGCAAAAGTATAAGTTTAACACCTTTTAACTGTCAAATTGTGATCCGAAGTTTGTTCTGCTAAAAGTTAATTGCGTATCACTGTTCCAAGTTCGATAGACACAGACTAAATAGAGGTTGAAAAACGCCAGTTTGGAAACTTACGTGCATTTTGTGATAGACAAAATGGTGGTAAAAATCAAAATTGTCTCGTGACAAAATGAGAACAAAGTAACCGAAAGTAACTAAAAGTGACGAAATGACTTCGGTATGCAGGTTTTCACGCCGAATGCCCGTCTTCAAAGCTCGGCCGTCCCATAAAGACCTGTCACTGTCTGGGTGCTTTATTGATCAATTGATCGATCACATTGCACAATTAGCTATCCTTTGTATATAAAAACTAAAGACTTGATAGGCTTGTCATTAAGAAAGTTGGAAAGGACCCTAACACTGAGGAATATTTGGGAGTGTTTTGGTGGTTTATTTAGGTAGGATAACGTGTCATGGGTGTATCATATAGAATGCTTAACACATTACTTCATAGAGACACCTTTTTGGCACATTTTGCAAAAGGAGTAGACCAAGATCAGGCGACTCTTGCAGGAGCCGTTTAATCAAGGTCCAGATAAGATGCGTAAATTTAAACATTTTCAAGAATATCTCCTTTATTTTCCCACCAAACCCTATACTGGAAGAGACGATTCTAAAGAGTGGTCACAGTATATGGTTTGGGAGAGAAATGACGATTTTAGCATTTAGGAACGCACCTTTATCTGTAGCTCTGAGGATCTGTATCCATGCTTATAAAACTTTTAGTTGAGTCTGAGTTCGTTCTCAAGGGTTTGATTGGTCAGATTTGAGCCAAAGGCTCAAATCTGACCAATCAAAAGCTTGAGAACTCAAATCTGACCAATCAAAAGCTTGAGAACGAACTCAGACTCAACTAAAAAGTTTAATGAGCATGGACCCAGTTCTGTTTGCTTACGAATTAATATAGATCTGGTTCTACATATTCTGTCATGGTAAAAAAAACCATTGTTCGTAATGCCATTGTAAAAATAGCTCATTTATAGTTATACCGTTAGTACAGTAAAACCCTCTAATGCGACCACCAAAAGGGGGCATAATTCTGGGCGGCAGAGGCAGCTTAATGCAGGACGAAAGTTATGCAGAAAGCTTTCTGCATAACTTTTGTCCTGCATTAAGCAGTCACCTGCTTATAAAGACAGAAATGTTTATTCACAAATTTTACAGCGAATGAGTTACGCTAAACATTTGGTAACATTTTTATTAAATTCGTAGTTGTAAAAGAGGTTATACTAATGAGCAGCTCTAAGTTCATAACTATGAGTTTGATGACAAAATAAGGACATACATGTACATGTAATTATATGTATATGAAATATATGTACTCCCTTTATCTGAAGTTCAGTACTATGTACGATCAATGTTTAAATAGGTGTGTCAGTTTGACCACTAAACTTAACCGCCAGAAAAAGGTTTAAAAGTTACCAGTGACTGGTAGAAAATACCGGGGTTTGAGATATGAAAACGGGAGACTTCATTAACCGCGGGAGTATACTAGATGCTAGCCTTAGCACTGGTCTAGGATGGAACAACCCGATTTAGAATTCGGAGAACAGGAAACACTCTTTGTATCACAAGTGAGGAGACAATGGATGTTGTAAGCACTTTGGAGGAAACAAAGGATAGCAATTTGATCACAAGGAACCAAGTTGGCTAACTCTTCTCATACTAAAACAATTAAGCCTTCTCAAACTGTGACCTGCTGTATTTCACAGACTTCCGATTAGTTCCAGCTTTGGTCAAGCAGTTCAGATCTTGATGAGACTCTGAGTTACTCGGCGTCTCATCTTGGTCCAAACTGTTTGCAAATGCGAGCCAGGGTCCATGCTTATAAAGCTTTTAGTTGAGTCTGAGTTTCGTTCTCAAGCTTTTGATTGGTCAGATTTGAGTTCTCAAGCTTTTGATTGATCAGATTTGAGCCAAAGGCTCAAATCTGACCAATCAAAAACTTGAGAACGAACTCAGACTCAACTAAACGTTTTATAAGCATGGACCCAGGCCGCATATAGCATGAGAACAGTTAATAACTTTAAACGAAATCAGGATGGATTTGCTTTAATCCGAAAATAGAATAAAATCATATTATTCAAAGAAAAATGATGCCTACCATATTGCCTATGTATTTTTATTCATATCATGAACATCGACGGAGTCTCAACAGTTTCACTTTGAATTGAAAACTGTATTGGAGAGGACAACCCATAAATATTTACATTACAGTAAATTCCCTCAAAAGCGGGCATTTAATTTAGTATACACATCGGTCTTGGAGACAGGTGGCAGCTTAATGCAGGTTGACAGTCATGCAGAAAGCTCCTCTAGGAGCTTTCTGCATGGCTTTCAACCTGCATTAAGCAGCCACCTATCTAAAAGATTCTAATTTCGTCTCTAGTAGAATTCCAGTTTAGAGGGGGTTTACTGTATCCAGACCTCATGTTCATCGGCCCACATTAAAGTGGAGGACATCTGCATTCAGCAACACCCGGCCAATTTCGGACCTTCCAGGAGATCAACGAGAACAATGAGTAAATCCCGTATTGTGTCCGTTTCTGCAATTGTGGTGGGGTCAGAATTGTAGAAAACGACACAATATAGGTTTTTGCTTACAGCAGCACATGCATTCCGAAGTGAAAGAAAGTCAAAAGCGGAAGAATCCGAAGAAACCAGAAAAGAAGAGAATACGATGACTGCAATGCGCCGTGCACGTGCACCTTGGGGTACACAGAACGAGAAACGGTGCATTAGTTTTGGGTTGTTGGTTTTTCAACCAATCTTCGCGTTACAAAATTCCTGTTAGTAGATGGCAGCAAACGAAGTCTTGTTGTTTCTGCTTAAAATGAAAAAAAAAATAGATATTGACACGGCAACTGATCTGGGTCTACAAAACCATTGACGACACATTTTCTCATGTCTAGGTTGTACTACAAAAGATGGAGCTGTTGAACAATTGAAGACAGCTCAATTTTAAACCTGATTCAGACGATAATCTTAAATAGACGAAATTTATTTAGCGACGAAAGGACTAAAAGTAAATGTTTTCTTTGATTGTTTTTTTTCAAAGTTGGGGCCAGTAAGTAAAGTGCATTAGATAGGGTTCATATTAGAAACAGTTTCGTTGCATCTATGTCATCGTGAAATATTAGACAACAAACTGGATTATCTAACGTCATAACTGCAAGGGGTGTTACATGTATATTTTAAAAACATATAGATATTGAGGAAACATATCAATACTTTATATCATTTGACTATCCTTTATTTTTCAGACACTCATTTTGACCGTGGTCTACGTACGACGTCAACGCCACATCCATGTTACACGGACTTTCGGTGCATTTTTCTGTCATTTTCATCTGTCATTAAACGTTTCGCTTATATGTGTCTCGCCTTGTTTGTACGAATTTTGGAATTTGTATTATACTCTTTTATGGACCACCCCTTCTCATCCATACATTACACGGGCTACTACATTTCAATACAGTAGAAGCAGTTTAAAGCGGATAAAAATGTCTAATTATGGATCTGTGTGACAGGTGGTAGCTTAATGCAGGTCAAAAGTAATGCAGAAAGCTCATATTGGAGCTCTCTGTATTACGTTTGCCCTGCATTAAGCAACTACCTCCTTTTAAGACTCCTATATTTAATGAATGACCGCTTAAGACAGGTTCTACTGTATGTAGTAAAGCCCCTCACCAGATTTATACTTCTGGGTCGCAGAGGCAGGTGATAACTGATCCCTTCACTCCATAAATACGCCTTTGAAAACAGAGTAGATCCAGATCGAACGGCTCCTTTAGTAGCCGTCTGACCATACTCGGCTTCTAATTTGATATAGATATGATTCTACAGTTTCGGACATAGTCAAACATTCCCATGACCATGTGCTATGATAACAATCAGGCTAATAAATATTCATGATGTCATTATTTCTTACATGAATGTCCATGTAGTAAAGGATTAACCCTTTCCTCCATAAATACGCCTTTCTACGCCTCTGTAATAGTCACTTCTTGAAACCATCTTGATAAATAGAGCATTTTCTCCTATAGGAGCAAATGCTCTGTTTATCACAATGGTTTCAAACTACAAAATTCTAACATTTTCCTATTCTCTAGTTATTGCTCCTTTTCGGTAGATTTATTCAAAGTTGTTGGGTCTAAAAATAGCCTATGAGGGAATGGGTTAATACAGTACGAAATCTCATAGAGGAACATTCGGTATTGCATAAGTTCTGCATTAACCCTTTCCTTCATATATACAAATGTACGCCTTTTCACGCATTTGCAAACTGAGAAGACCCAGATCAGACGGCTCCTGTAGGATCCGTCTGATCAGAGTCTGCTCTGTTTGCTTAATGGAATTTGATAGATCCGTTTCTTTACTTTCTAAAATGGCTACAATGTTCCACCTTCCATATTTCATTTTACGACTATTTTGACCATGAAAATTCCGTAGGTATTTAAATTTGGACTAAATATAGAACAGGGAAAGGGTTAAGCTGTTACCTGCTTTTAAAGATACCCATGCTTATTTATTAAGTGCTGGTTATAGAGTTCTGCTGTAGTTGGATGCAGTTATATAACTGCATGGGTTAATCTTTTCATCTATGGTTGCCGAAGTGTCGGTTTCAAATAATACAATAAAGCCCTTTTGAATAGACCGCTCTATGAATAAACATGTCTTTAAAAGTAGGTGGTTGCTTAACGCAGGAGGGTGTAGGAGCTGTCTGTATAACGTTCGCCCTGCATTAAGCTACCACCTGCATTTTAGACCTATGTTTGGTGGTCGATTGACAGACATTTAGCTGCAGTTTATCAAATACATAGTAAGTGCACTAGGTTATTGCCATTATGATACTAATGCGCTCCCATTCTATAATAATGATGCAAGACTGGACTAACCCGTTGTTTCGTGAAAAATTACGCAATAATCTATCACTTCAGTAGTATTCATGGACTGCATTTTCAACTCTTTGCACGCTAGCGGCGAAACTTGATTACCTGTGCAAAACAGTTTGGATCCAAATGAGACGCCGCATAATGCGACGTCTCATCAGGATCCAAACTGTTTGTCATTTTGACCATATTTTTGCAAAGAATTGAGAGAAAGTTTATTTCAAGAATTGAAGCAGACGACAATTGTTGCAGACGAAAAATTACTTAGCGTGCAGAGTTAAAATGGTACCTAAACATAGGAAATTTTTGGCCGTGACGAAAGTTTAGATCAGTTCTAAATACATATAAGTAGAACCTGTCTTAAGCGGCCATCAAAAAGAGGTCTAATTATGCTTAAAACATGTCAAACATGATGCAGAAAGCTCCTATGGACACACAGGACCACCTGCCTTACTATGGTTAGACTTTTAAGACTACTATGTTCGATAAATGAATGATCGCTTAGGACAGTTTTTACTGTAGTTCCATAAGCGAACCCAGATCAGACAGTTCCTACAGTTGTCTGATCTGGGTCTACTTTTTACAAAGCCGTTTCTATCAGAGACATATACATACATGTATGTATATGTCTCTGTGACTGAAAACAGAACAGATCAAGATTAGTCCTTGAGGGTATACATGCTGTTTGCTTAGGGAATATATAGATCTGATTTGTAGAGGTACAAAAATCTCATGTACATAATGCCGTTATGAAAATTAAGCTAATTGATATTCAGTCATTGTTTCTTCCACGAATATTAAGTAACGCGTTAAAGAGCGCTCAACTTTGTCCAAACTTTCAAATGTGTGTTTGCTTCGTACAGTTCTTGAAGTACAACTACAGTAGAACCTACCTTAAGCCGACATTCATTTATTGAACATAGGTGTCTTAAAAAGCTGGCGGTTGCTTAATGCAGCTTTCTGTATTACTTTGGAATTGCATCAAGCTATCACCTGCCTTACATACCCATAGTTAGACCTTTTTGATGGCTGCTTTAGACTGATTCTACTATAGCTTTGTTAGTTTGCGTTAAACAGTCAAGATAGCATTTTAGTTTTAACAGTTAAAACAAAGATCAGCATTTTATACATAAGGCAAAGTCTTGTTGTCTTTTCATACATGTCTCGACTAGTGTCCTCAATTGCTTCTCAGCCTAGAATGCTTTTGTACCCACTGGAACAAACACCGTTTTTTAAATTGTTTTGTATAGAAAGGAAATAGAATATCGCACTTTCGAACAAATCTCGTTCAAAATTGTCCAAATGTATTAAAAGCAGCCATCCGATCTGAATATAATTTTTATTTCAAAACTTTCTCAGTGCACTTACAATTCATACTTATTCTTAATAGATTCCTGTTAGTTAATGATAGAACACTCCACTTTCACAATTCGGCATTCAATGGCTGAACCCTTTCCCTCATATAACAGCCTTTCCGCGCCTTCGCAAACAGAGTAGACCCAGATCAGACGACTCCCTGATTGTTAATTTTAATAAATTTAGTCAATGAATATTCATGAGGTAAAACAAAAATAAGATTGAAGTAAAGAAAGTCAATCCTGGGAGACTTTTTTCTATATTTTATTCAACAAGGTGTAAAATCTCAACAGTAACATTATCAACTTCAAATATTAAAGTAATATTACACATAAGTTTTATCACAGAATATATTAGTAAAAAAGTTCTCAATATTTATTTTATATAATTCTCTTCATTGGTTTCAAAACAATATGTAAACAATAAAATAGCAATTAACCCTTTTCTTCATGGAGATCCATGAAAGAAATAATGACATAATGAATATTAATGATCTGAAGTGTTTTGTGTCATATGGACATGGGAATGTTTGGTTCTGGTTCCAAAAGCAAACAGAGCAGCGTCTGATTGGACAGATCATAAAGGTGCTGTCTGATCTGGATCTACTCTATTTGTATAGGTGTATAATTTCATATATATGGAGTAAAGGGTTAAATACTGACTGTCAGTTACAGTTAAAAACTAGAAAAGTGTGTCTATAAGACACAGTGATGCCCCCGTGTAGGTGCTTGCCTAGCTGCACGTAAAATTTCCAAATCATTTGACCTTGACCTTGGGCTTGTGAGCAGCATGGGCTGGGTGTGCAATGAAAATGGATAGTGTTTAATGTGTATATGCAATTCCATGGCAATAGCTACAGTGGTTAGGGAGATATAAGACAATGAAAAAACTGTGACAAAAAACTGCACGGAAATGTGACAACCAATTGCACGTAAAATTTCCAAGTCATATGACCTCGACCTTGGGCTTGCGGGCAGCATGGGTGGGGTGCCAAATGATAGCACAGATGGTAATTGATGTGTATGTGAAGTTTCATGAGTATAAGTGTAGAAATTACTGACTTATAACACTTGAAAAACTGTGACAACCAACTGCACCTAAAAGCGTAACACACGGACAGACGGACGGACGGACATGTGCAAAACACAATGCCCCCTGACTATCGTCAACGGGGGCATAAAAAAGGTTTGTCTGTCTGTGTCACTATTATTAATACTACAGTTGAACATCAATATCTCAAACTTCAAGGGACCATAGAAATTAGTTCGAGAGAACAGAGATTCGAGTCATTCAATTTATAATCTGACTAATCTCACAGTGTAATGCAGGTCTAAAGTAATGCTGAAAAGCTCCTGTAGGAGCTTTCAGCAATACTTTAGACCTGCATTAAGCTGTCACATGTGTTTCTAGATATGTGAAGTGATACATTTTAGAACATTTCTGAGAAGTAAATTTTAGAAGGACCGAACTGTTAGTTCGAGTTATCCAGAAGTTCGAGTTATCGAAGTTCAATTGTATATGTATTGTTTATTGAGAGACTGTTACAAGCACAGCAATAACATTGTCCCATCTTATGGTGCAATGTTTAAGAAATAACAATGTGAATAGTGTATTCCCAAATTTTGTAAATTGCATTTTTCCACATTAGATTACTATTATTGGAAGTACAGTAAAACCTGTCTTAATCGACCATAATTATATTGATTGAACACAGGAATTTTAAAGGCATATGATTGTAGAAAGTTCTATAGGTTCAGCATTACTTTTGACCTGCATTAAGCTATCACTTGCCTTACAAACCCATAATTATACCTCTTTTTGATGGTCGCCTAAAACAGGTTTTACTGTAGACGAATCTATGAAAATTAATATTCCTAGAGAAGACAAGAGCCGCATGTGGCGCAAATGCTCGTCTGATTTGGTGCTTGTCCAGTTAAATTAAAACTTTTTGAAAAAAATAAACGGCCATAACTCAAAAAGTTTGAGATGAAGAGTTATGATCTTATGTAGGGGTCTTCTCCTTAATAAGATCTACACACCTAATAATATAATGAGCTACATTATTAAAGTTTTTGCACACCGACGACGACGTCAACGCCTATGACCTAGTGATCACAATAGCTTGACGTTTACTTCGAAACAGACAAGCTAAAAAAGAATAGATCTTAAGAGTTTTCTGCATTACTTTTGACCAGTAGTACATGTAGTTGAATCTATGAAAATTAGTATTTCATGTGAAAACTGTGGAGCTTACCCGATACATGCCAAAAGTCTTTAATGTATTCAAAAATTCATTTGAGGGAATATGTCAAATATATATCTTTTTTTAAATTCTTTCATTAATCCTTGTTCACAACCCATCCACCACAGACTAGACTAGCTAAGCACTTAGGGTATACATATTTCTTTCAACCTTTTACTCCATAAACACGCCTTTCTTTGCTTCTGCAAACAGTAGACCCAGACCAAATGGCTCCTAGAGGAGCCGTCTGACCAGAGTCTGATCTGTTTGCTTATCAAATATTATTAATGTGAATCTACAGTTTCTGCCATGGCCAAAACTTCCTGTATTCATGTGTCATTATAAACAAACACACAAATTGATAGTCATGATATCATTGTTTCTTTCATTAATATTCATGGAGTAAAGGGTTAAAGCTGTCACCAGCCAGAAGCTGCTAACCATTACAGAGTATCTCTCCACTACATCTCTCTCATCTTCCTAGTAAATTTGGCAAGTTCTTGTGAACTTCTATCGACGAGAGTTTGAACCAGTGGGTGCTCTGCCTCTGACATAGGGCGTACAGAAACACATTTCAGCCTGTCCTTTTTCTGGTCATATGTTCCCACTACCCTGAAGAATAAAGTTTGACTGATGTTACAATGACAGATCAAAGGTACACTTTTATATTCAATCAATTATTAAAACAAACTAAAGTGCCATTCAGCATCCGATCTGAAACAGTAAACATTTATTGTTTTTACTGTATATTGTCATTAATTTTGCAATATATTTTTCCTTTACATTGAACCAATTGTTAAAAATAAACTTAAAGTCATTGATAAAACACACAATATAATTTCCTGCAAATTTCAATCAGAATTACTTGATTTTTGTAGAAGGGTTGCGAACAGAGTAGACCCAGATCAGACATTTCCTATAGGAGCCGTCTGATCAGAGTCTGCTCTTTTTGGTTAAGAATTAATATAGATATGATTCTACAGATTCTGCCATGGCCAAAATGTCCTGTGTCCAAGTGATATTATTAATCTGATTCATATAGTATTATTTCTTACATGAATATTCAAGGAGTAACGGGTTAAATCTTTTAACTTATTATTTAAATCTTTGAACTTATTATTAACGATAAGTGTTAAAACTGACAAATGCTTGGCACAACCAAGGAAAAGAATGATAGAAAGTTTTGTGCTTTATAAATCACATACAGTAGAACATGTCCTAAGAGAACATTCATTTATTGAACACAGGAGTCTTAAAAAGCAGGTGGTTGCTTAATGCAGGGCAAAATTAATGCAGAAAGCTCCTCTAGGAGCTTTCTGCATTACTTTTGACCTGCAATAAGCTACCACCTGCCTTACAGATCCATAATTAGAACTCTTTTTGATGGCCGCTTAAGACAAATTATACTGAATGAGCACACCCATCATCTCTAAAATGTTTGGAGGAATCAGGCTGAAGGAGTCTTTGGTGTGTGCAAACATTTTGCATCTAGATGAGATTATTTAATGGTGTCTTATTGTGATCAAAACCATTTAACTCTTTTCTCCAGTCATCTTTTGGCACATTTGCAAACAGAGTAGACTCAGTTCAGACTGCTCCTACAGGGTCTGCTAAGTTTGCTTATAAAATAACATCTATGGTATTTCAAGGTGGGTTTTTTTTGGTGATAAAAATTGCATTGTTCATATAATGCCATATAAAAAATATGGCTAATTAGTATTCAGTCATTATTTCTTACATGAATATTCATGGTGTAAAGGGTTCAATCCCCGATTGTGGATTGGATACTGTTATCAGATAATAATTTGAGACTTGAAACAATAATAACCTGCTTAAATACAAAGCATATAGAGGACAAATTATAAATAAGCTCAGTTAAAAAAAGAGTGTTCGAAGGAACACATGTGTCACCTGCTTGCAGGTGAAACAAAAACTGTTAATCCGCTGGAGTGTGAAAACCAGAACAAAGGGGAATAACTAAAAAAGTATTGCATGTAGAGTGACAAACCTTAGTTACATCAGTGGTCCTCAATGAGAGGAAGACACATGTGAAATTTGAAAGCTCTATAAGTCTAGAAATGACGGCTAAAAAAAGAAAGTGTGATGGACAGACAGACAGATAGAAAAGTAATCCCTAAGTGACACACTGCCTCTCGGCAGGTGACACAAAAACAACCTTTAACTCTTTCCCTTATATAAACACTTTTTTGCATAGACCCAGATCAGATAGCTCCTGTACATTAAAATTAGCCATTTGAAATTAGAAAAGATCTGACAGTCACACTACAGTTTCTATCAATACTAAAAATCCATGTGTACGTATGCCATTATAAAAACTCAGATAATAAATATTCATAATGTCATTATTTCTTGAATATTCAACAGAGAAAAGGTTAAAATATGCAAAAAGCGAAGAACTAGATCATTTGTAAAGTTAAAAGTTTGACCTCTGATAAGGTTCATTGCAGTGTTTGTCACCATTCTCTAATGACTCATGTGTCAGTGTTGAACCGGATAAGTTGTTTTAACACTTTACTCCATAAATATGCCTTTCTATGTCTCTGCAAAAAGAGTAGACCCAGATCAGATGGATCCCATAGGAACAGTCTGATCAGGGTGTGCTCTGTTTGCTTATGAAATGATATAGATATAATTCTAGAGTTTCTGCCATGGCCAAAATTTCCTGTGTTCATGTGCAATTAGAAAAATTAATCTTGTTAATATTCATGATGACATTATTTCTTACATGAATATTCATTAAGGAGCGGGTTTAATGCACCAGCTGATTCAATTCTTGGCTGCTTGCAAAGTTTAAAGAATGGTTTTCGAATAGCGAGGCTAAATATACATGCACTTGATATGTATACATTCACATATAAAATCATATAATCATATATAGATATCATACATATGGATGATGTGTCAATATGAACATTATGACCGCTGTCCAGGTGATAAAACACTGATGACCATGGTCATAAACCAATGACAATCACCTACCTGTACCACTGACCACGGGTCATCTTTGTCACCTGTCTATCCTGAAAAAACAACAATAACATGCACAAAATCATTCCTATTGAATGACATAAACTAAACATTGATCATCTGTTTTGACAGATATGTGATTAAGACTGGTAAAAATGGGGATTATGGTAAAAAAAAGTTGTTTTCAGGTTTTGCCATTTTCTAACAGGTTATCAGTTCACAACAATGAAAAACTGAGTAGAACCTCTACATAGTCTCCTTAACCCATTCCCTCATAGGCTATTTTTAGACCCAACCTCTTTAAATAAATCTACCGAAAAGGAGACTTTTACTAGAGAAAAGGATTTTTTTTAAAGAATTTTGTAGTATTGAAACCATTGTGATAAATAGACCATATGCTCCATGGGAGCAAATGCTCTATTTATCACAATGGTTTCAAGAAGTGACTATTAGAGAGGCTTAGAAAGGCGTATTTATGAAGGAAAGGGTTAACCCTTTGCCTAATGAACATTTATGCATGAATTGATCCCTTCAGGAATATTCAATAACTTAATTTTCATACTAAGCTACAAAGTTGGCTTAGGCACAAACTGTAGGATCAGATCTATATAATGTTAGAAGCAACAAAGCAGACTCTGATCAGACAGCTCCTATAGGAGCCATCTGATGTGGGTCTACTGCTTGCAAAGGCATGAAAAGGCATTTATATGAAGGTTAATGAATAAATATTAATATCATTTGAAGCAGGTGGCTGGCTAATGTAGAATGAAAGTAATGCAGAAAAGGTTTTACAGGATTTTCTCCATAACTTTCATTTTGCACTATTAGCTACCACCTAGCTAATAATCCTTTCCCTGTTCTATGTTTATTCCAATTTTCAATACCTGAATATTCATGGATGAAATAGTTATGATGAAATGGAAGGTGGAACACTGTAGCTAGTTCAGAAAGTAAATAACATATCTATCCAATTCCATTAGCAAACAGTGCAGACCCTGATCAGATGGCTCACATAGGAGCTGTCTGATCTGGGTCTACTCTGTTTGCAAATGTGTGAAAATGTGTTTAATGAGGAAAGGGTTAAACCCCCAGAGTTAGATGTCTTTACACTAGTTATTTAAGAGAGGGTTCACTGTAAATGCAGTGTCTGATCAACTGGTCTACACTGTATAGAAATCCATAAGGAGCCTTTTTTCCCGGAGCAGCTCAATCATGTTAACTCTTCACAAGATGAATATTCATGTAGGAAATAATGACATAATGAATATGTATTAGCTGAATAATGTAATGTGTATGAACACATGCCTTTTAATCCATTCCCTCATGACATATTTTGATGCCTCTCTAAAAGTCACTTTTAAAAGTTTTTGAAACCATTGTGATAAATAGAGCATTTGCTCCATAGGAGCAGATGCTCTATTTATTACAATGGTTTCATAACAACACAATTCTAAAGTTTTCCTTTTCTCTAGTAAATGCTCTTTTTTGGTAGTTCTATTCAAAGAGGTTGAACCTAAAAAAAACCTACGTGGGAATGGGCCAAGTCATAGCAGAAAGTGTAGAATCAGATCTATATAATTCCAAGCAGACTCCGATCAGACAGCTCCTACAGAAGCAGTCTGATCTGGGTCCACACTGTTTGCAAAGGCATCAAAAGCAGCCTCTATCAGGCAAAGGGTCAAGTTCTATATTTATTCCACATTTTAATACCCACTGAATATTCATGGACAAAATAGTTATAATTAAATAAGGAAGATGTAACATTATATAGCCATTTTAGAGACTAAACTTCATTAGCACGTCTGATCTGGGTCTACTCTGTTTGCAAACATGTGAAAAAGCGTTTATATGAAGGAAAGGTTTAAGTCAAATCATGCAGGTCAGTGAGTGACAAGACAATACTTTGTATTCATACATATACTTGCCTCAGGCGCATCCATTGATACATTTGTATCACATTTATAAGTGACATTTGTCTGATCAATTGCCACGTTTTACACATAATGGCTTGTTTTAACCCATTCAGTCCTTTTGACAAATTTGTAAGTACATCTACAAAAATTTCTTATCTAGATGAGACAACAACTAACTCGGGTCTCATCAGGATCTAAACTGCTTGACACTCTGATTGTGATTCTATTAGGAAATTGAAGAAATAATGTTTTTAACCCTTTCCTCCATAAAGATGCCTCTACACCTCTGTAATAACCAATTCTTGAAACCACTGTGATAAATAGAGCATTTGCTCCTATAGGATCTACAAAGTTCTAAAAAATTCCATTTCTCTAGTAAATGCTTCTTGAAATTCATTCAAAGAGGTTGGGTCTAAAAATTGCCTATTGAGGAAAGGGTTAAGGAATAGATGAAAAAAGTTTCTTCTACATCAAATAGAGAATGAACATTTTGCTTTTTAGCAATGATATTTTTTTCAACAGGGCTGCTTAACCTTATAAAATTGTAAGATGGGCATTTTTTTCTCCAAAACTTCTTTTATTTGTTTTGCTTTGCTTTGCTTTGCATTGCTTTGCTTCTGTAAACCCCATCTGATATGGGTCTATTATGTTTGGTTACGAAATTACAATAGATTTGACTCCAGTTGCTTTCAATGCCAAGAGATCTGTATAAATATGCCATTATTTGAATTCAGCTAATAAATATTCATGATGTCATTATATTTTACATGAATATTCAACAGGGAAAGGGTTAGAAAAGATGATGGAAATCAGTCATAGGTTTTATCCTTTTACCCCATTAATACACTTTCCTTTGCAAACAGAGTAGACCCAGATCAGATGGCTCTTGAAGGAGTCGTCTGATCAGAGTCTGCTGTTTCCTTATGACATACTATAGATCTGATTCTACATTTTCTGCCAAGGCCAAACAATCTTGTGTTCATGCGCCATTATAGAAATCAATGTAATTAATGTCAATGACATCATTATTTCTTACATTAATATTCATGGAGTAAAAGGTTAACATAAATGCAAACATAGCAGACCCTGATAAGACAGCTGCTTCAGGGGCTGTTTGGTTTGGGTCTACTCTCTCTGCAATGGCATAAAACAGGTGGGAGATTATCAGATAAAGGGTTAACTTAACCCTTACAGTGCAGACACAGAGTTAAATAACCTTTGCAAAAAGTGTAGACCCAGATCAGAGGGCTCCATTTTGCAGCTTATGGAAAAATTAACCGTTAAGACTTGGCATGAGACAACCACTGTTTTCTCACTCTAAAATAAAACATCAACCTATAGTCAAACAAGCCGGATACAGAATCAAATCTGCAACTGGACACTTTGGTTATATTCATGAAAAGAAATGGAAGAAAACATACATTAAAAGTACTAACATTAAATAAAGTAGACAGAAACATTTCTTTGAATAAATCTACCAAAAAGGAGCATTTACTAAAGAAAAGCAAACTTAGAATTGTGTAGTTTTGAAACCAATGTGGTAAATAGAGCATTTGCTCCACAGGAGCAAATTCTCTATTTATCACAATGGTTTAAAAAAGTGACTTTTACAGAGGCGTAAAAAGCTGCATTTATGGAAGAAAGGGTTAAATACCCTTGTAAAAAGGTCTTTGGTGCATTTAGTAACATGCAAATGCTCCTTGATATTTTACCTCCTAGTCACACCTCTGCAAACAGAGTAGACCCTGATCAGACAGCTCCCATAGGAGCTCTCTGATCAGGGTCTACTCTGTTTGCTTCTGGAATTATATAGCTTATTGATTTAGAGTTCTGCCAAGGCCAAACATTTCTGTGCTCATATGCCATTTACAAAATTCATATAAATAATATCCATAGTCATCATTTCTTACTCATATGTTAAAGGTTTAGCCCAATCAGCACTAAGTCAATTTTTATCTGCAAAATGTCTGCTACATTTAACTATTTCCCTGTTCTATGTTTATTCCAATTTTCAATACCTACTGAATATTCATGGACAAAACAGTTATAATGAAATATATGGAAGGTGGAACATTGTAGCCATTTAAGGAAGTAAATAAACAGAACTATCAAATACCATTAGCAAACAGAGCAGACCATGATCAGACAGCTCCTATAGGAGCCGTCTAATCTGGGTCTACTCTGTTTGCAAATGAGCGAAAACACATTTAAATGAATGAAAGGGTTAAAACATCATCTTTCGTTCATTTTCAAAAACAATATGGCTGTGTCAAACATTTTGATCCTGATGAGATGCCAAATTACTTGCCACCTCATCTGGATCCAAACCATTTATAAAGATTATAACAGTTTGGTCCATAGTGTTGAAAGGGGTTAACCATGAATATTCATGTTAGAAATGATAACATCGTGAATATCAATTAGCTTAATTCTTAAAATGGCATATCAACATACCACATGTTTGCCAAAGCAGAAGCTGTAAAATCATATCTGTATTATTCTTTAAGCAAACAGAGCAGACCCAGATCAGACGGCTCCTATAGGAGCTGTCTGGTCTGGGTCTACTGTTTGCAAAGGCATAGAAAGGCGTATTCATGGAGTAAAGGGTTAACAGCAGAACCATATTCCACTTACGATTTCAAAGAATACACAGTTGATGGAACCCTTTACATCATCACGAAGCAGAAATTCTTTACAGTCTGTCTGGCTTCTGCCCATTGCAGAATCAAGGTAACCTAAAATATATATATATAATAACCTAAAATCATTGCAGCTTACACGAGCGAAGAAATCTTTGACGAAAATTTTTGTCATTAAACAATCACCAAAATTTTATGAAAGTGTCGGCAAACAAGAGGTAGATGGACGACAGACACGTTACAACTGACTAAGATAATGCTTCAGACCAAATATCAAATCATTCCACCTTACACAAGCCAAGAAATCCTTTACAAAAATTTCGTACGGACAAGGGTAAAACTTAATGCCTCCTTCGCCTAAAGGCGGGGGCATAATAAGAACAAGATCACCGCAAGCAGGTGCCAACGCTCGTCTGTCGTCATTGTCAAGATGAACATGCAGTGGAGTTACGACAATAGCTCGTGATTTCTTCGAAATAGATGAGCTAAAAAAGTCTACTTTTGCAATAAATTTGGCACGAAAACACAGAAGATAAAAAAATGGCACTTTGGACAGACAAACATATTCTGATATTCCAGCATTCTGCCATAACTTTATTGTGAGGGATATAATAAACTTGAATTTGCCTAATACACTTTTCACTCTAACTCTTAGTCATATTATCACAGAACAAAAATAACATTCTCACCAAAGATTTCAAACATCAGCTGCACACTGTCTCTGTATTTAGCCCACCTCCGTAAACCTGCTGCTCTCACCGTCAGCAAATGCAGTGTCTTTGTCAAATCTTGATCCTGAGCTTTCTTTTCTGTCATTTTTTTCTGCACCTTGAAAAAAGACTTGATTTGCTTAATGTGATGAAGGGTATGGACACACTTGCAAGCAGTAAAGACTCAGACCAGCTGACAAAGTAGTAGTGTTGTTCCGATAATCGATCAAAAAATGATGATTGATCGAAAACATATTTTCGATTTACTATCGATAGTAATTTTGCCATAATCGATTACTGACTGTATAATCTGTACAGCAGCATCAGTAATTTTCGTAGGCGTTTTAATGGGAATATAACTGTATGAAATATTTTACCTTCAAAATAAGCCTCTACCAAGCTTTATTCTGTGACAATTCATTAAAATCGTCTCTTCGAGATGATTCTAATGAATGGTCACAGCATACTGTTTGGTTGACACAAAAGCTTAGTTAGGTATTAGCTTGTTACATCAAGCTTTACATGCTCAGTATCTCTGAAAGTATTTTCAATTAATTATCGATTTTTAATCGATAATAAATGTTCGATTCAATTCGATAATCGATTATGATTTTGGTCCGATTCTCCATCCCTACAAATTAGACTGGAATCAGATCAGGGCCATAACCGTGACAATTATGCCTCTTTACCCCTGTGCAAACAGAGTACACCCAGAACAGACAGCTCCTGTAAGAGCTATTTGATCAGGGTATGCCCTCTAGCTGCTTGTATGTGATTGGAAGTCTATATTCATAATGTCAATCTTGCATGAATATTCATCAAGTATAGGTTTCGTCACAAATCAAAAGCAAACTGCGTATGCTATTTTGTTTTTCCTCATGCTAGAGATACACTTTGTATTTATGATTTTCATGTCACTTTGCAGTGTACACTTGGATAAACACAAATTGTTCGGAAAGAAAAAAAAGGCAAATAGTGCAGGCCTAGATTAAAATGATCAGGGTTTACATTATTTACTACTCTGTCAATCAAATTCAAAGTTATCAAAATGGTGCCAAGTTGAATTATTCAGTTTTACAATACCATTGAGGGACAGGATATTGTTTATCTCTATACTTAGGATAATTAGGGTACTGTGAATTTTACACTGGTACAGAGGAAAAAAAGAACATGTATGTACAAAGTAGACTTGATTGAAGGGAGATAACTTAAAAGACTTGATCGAAGGGAGATAACTTAACTATAAAATCATGATTTGAGCCATTTTCATCTATATCTTATGCACATTAGCAACTGAAAGATAAAACAATACATTAATGATTTTACATCTTTAGTAATTCCTTAATTGTTAAACCTTTTGAAGGATAAATTATTGTTGTCAGTACAAAAATGGTGTTGTCCTTTATAGTGTTATCCTTGGTATAGAAAGCATGTCATGGTTTTACTGTGCATCATTTACTTATATCAATTTATTATTATGATTTGATACATGTTTTTTTAACCATATTATGTTTTCTGTTTGCCGAAATAAATCTATCTATCTATCAATAATTCTCAAAGTAAACTTATTTTTTTTCCATTTTTTTTCCACCACAAGATAAGGATGTCATTGTTTAACAAATTTTCTACCATAAGTGAATGCATTTCTATGACAAATAGAATAGTATTAAATCTAAGATGTTCTATTTGAAAACAGACCAGCAGGAGCCTTCTAATTTGGGTCTACTCAGTTTGTAAAGGCCTAAAAAGGCGTCTCTATTAAGTAAAGGGTTAACCCTTTCCCGGCCCTATACTTATTCCAAGTTTCAATACCTACTGAATATTGATGGACAAAATAGTTATAATGAAATATGGAAGGTGGAACATTGTAACCATTTTAGAATCTAAAGAAACAGATCTATCAAATTCCATTAGCAAACAGAGAAGACCCTGATCAGACGGCTCCTATAGAAGCCGTCTGACCTGGGTCTACTCTGTGTGCAGATGTGTGAAAAGACTGTTTCTATGAAGGAAAGGGGTTAAGTAAAGGGTATACTACTGGTATATTACTGGAGGTATCAATAGGTTACAATATTGTAAGTTTGAAGAGAGTTATTAATGATGCAGGCATATCTTAGTTCTTTCCCAGTTGAATATTCAGGTAAGAAATAATGACATCATGTCTTGTCAGTAACAATTTATTTTATTGGCATATGCACACATGTACAGTAAAGTCTCACTAAAGAGACATCACAATTTATAAACATAGGAGTCTGTAAAAGTAGGTGGTTGTTCAATGCAGGGCAAACGTAATGCAGAATGCTCTTATAGAAGTTGTCTGCGTAATTTTTGTCTTGCATTAAGCCACCACCTGTTTTAAAAATGCAGAATTTTACTTCTTTTGAGTTGTTGTATCAGCAAGACTTTACTGTACTAGTTTTGACAGTTAATGAGAATACCAATCTAAAACTATGTAAATATACAAATGTACTGTATATTCATTTATTTTGTAAATTCAATCAAGCTCCAACTACTTATGAAATTCACATTACATCACCTGCTAGTCATTATCCTTTACAGCTCAACCCTTTCCTTCATACAAATGCCTTTTCATATCTTTGCAAACAGAGTAGACCCAGATCAGATGACTCCTATGAGCCATCTGATCAGGGTCTGCCGTTTTCTTATGGAATTATAGAGATCTGATTCTACAGTTTCTGCCAAGGTAAAAATTATGTTCCATTATTAAAATTTGGCTATTAAATCAATTGCATGATGCAATTATTTTTGCATGAATACTGAACAGGTAAAGGATTAAATCTGTGAAAAAGTAGAATGGCAAATAACTGTTTAATTAACCCTTTCCCGGTTTTATATTTAGACCCAATTTTAATACCTACTGAATATTACTGGAAAATAGTTATAAGATATGGAAGGTGAAACATCGTTACCATTTTAGAAACTAGAGAAACAGATATATCAATTCCATTGGCAAACAGAGCAGACCCTGATCAGACGGCTCCTATAGGAGCCGTCTGATCTGGGTCTATTCTGTTTGCAAATTAATGCATGAAAACATGTTAATATGAAAGAAAGGGTTAACAACAGAGTCTGAGTTTGAAGAGATTAAAGTTGCAAGAGAACTGTACAATCATATTTATAAATATTAATTCATAAGCAAACAGAGTAGACCCTGATCAGACGGCTCCCATAGGTCGCAGAAAGGTGTATTTATGGAGTAAAGGGTTAAGAGTTAATGCTTTATGGGTAATATGTACCTGCATGCTGCAAAAGCACATAAAAGTACATTCTCTGTGAATGCTTACTGCATCTTAAACAATCATTTTTATTACAGACACTTGAGAATAAAGCATTCAGACTCGCTAAATGCTACATCTAACCTTACAAATGCTCAGCAAAGTGTCATCCAGAAAATATTAGTCTACTTCAGTTTGGATAAACATGCTTCATTCTGTTTTCTATGCAAAATCAGTGACAGTCTGGATCCTGATGAGACATATTGTTTGAATCTAGTGTGGATTCTAAATGTTTGCACCTTTAACTCCTTGCATGCTTTAACCCTTTTCCTGTTCTGTTTATTTCAAATTTCAATACCTACTGAATATTCAAGAACAAAATAGTTATAAATAATGAAATATGGAAGAAATATGGAAGGTGGAACATTGTAACCATTTTGGAAAGTAAAGAAAATGTCTATCAAATTCCATTAGCAAACAGAGCAGACCAGGGTCAGACGGCTCCTATATGAGCCATCTGATCTGGGTCTACTCTGTTTGCAAATGTGTCAAAACATTTATATGAGGGAAAGGGTTAACTCTTTCTGCACCGTTTGTTATGTTACTCTTTTTTTGACAGTTTGGATCTTGCAGAGATGTCGAGTTACTTTTCATCTCATCTGGATCCAAACTTCATTTAGCATCCTCCAACATCTTAAAAGTTGAATATAATAATTTTTATTCCATCGATTTAAAACATACTAAATAAACATAACTTAAGCTGAATTCCTGAGTAATTACAGATTTTATTTCAGACTAGTAGTTATTTTTCAATTTTATATCTTAGTAGCATGAATAGTCTGCAGTGCTATTTGAATTTAATTGTCTTCAACTATAAAAGTACATGCTGACCTTTATTTCATCATAAAAATAATGTCTGCTGAAATCCCTATCTGTTGCAAAATTTACTTCTAATTTTTTCAAGCTTTGGAGGGACTATAGATTGGGCGTTCCAGGATATGGGTTCATCTTGCAGGATAAGGGTTAACCCTTTCCTCCATAGGCTATTTTTAGACCCAACCTCTTTGAATGAATCTACCGAAAAGGAGCATTTACTAGAGAAAAGGGAAATGTCAGAATTGTTTAGTACAGAAACCATTGTGATAAATAAAGCATTTGCTCCTATGGTTTCACAATGGTTTCAAGAAGAAAGGCATATTCATGGAAGAATAAAACCCCTACAAGTGTGTCCATTGGGCACAGATACCCTAGCATACATAATGATGTCTAGCTATAGTATAAATTATGACAAGGGCCACAACCCCAGTGTTACTGATAGAAGATTATATGTATAACCATATCCTGGGTACTCATTTTCACATAATCATTAATCCTTTAACCATTTACTCAACAGATACTTCTTTTACACATTTACAAACAGAGTAGACTCAGATCAGACAGCTCCTAAAGGTCTGCTCAGTTTGCTTATGGGTGATAATCTGATTCTAATTTTTGGCAAGGTCATATAGTTCCTTAATTATTCATATGCCACTAGAAAATTTCTTACAGAACATTCATGAATAAGTTCCCTTTCCTCCATGAATATTCATGTAAGAATTAATGATGTCATGAATATCAATTAGATTAATTTGTTATAAACACATGAACACAGAAATTTTTGGCCATGGCTATAGGAGCCTTCTGATCTGGGTCTACTCTGTTTGCAAAGGCATAGAAAGGCGTATTTATGGAGTAAAGGGTTAAAATTTCATGACTCTATGTATTTATGCACAACAAAAAACAGGGTTGACAAGGGTGCATCCAACTTCAATAGTGGCAGCATATGGTGGCAGAATGGGTTTTTCTGAGGAGAAGAAAATAATCTGGGATAAACATTACCTCTCAGCATGTTATTTACCATAATTACCCTAAGTATTCAGTTACTCAATCTACCCATCTGTAAGGCTGAATAATTCAATTGGACACCATTTTGGTAATTAGACTGATATAGTAGCGAATAGTGAAGACTGGTCCTTCAGGAACCATTTGATTAGGGTCTGTACTCTTTGCTGAATTCTTAAGGGAAATTAAGGTATCATATTTGTTTGTGATTTTACGATAATTTTTGGATTGACATTTAAATTTTAATGAAATTATGCATGATGAAATTTTTTATCAGGATCCAACCTGCTTCAAACTGTGATAAAAAATTGGAAAAGAAATGAAGGTAAAGCCCTATTGGGAACTTAAGCAGACAACACTTCCAGCAAACAATTATCACTCTGCATGCTTACAGTTAAGTATGACGATGGTTAATTATGAGTATTTAAGCTGAACGCAGGTGTAAGCACATCGTTCTTAGAATATTTTAGCTAGTTCTGCAAACCTGGAAAGCATTATAAACAAGAGCACTTTATGATGAAAAGTTACTCAGAATTCTATTTGCTGGCAAGTACAGATAAATTGTCATATACTGCTGATCATGTAGAATGCATGTGTCTCTTGACACCAGAAATGAAAATTATCATCAGTATCAGTGATAAATCCCATTTTAATGGAGAACAAATTCTTTTCACATTACAGTATTTCTCTGATTTTGAATCATAGCAGGTATGTTATTAACCCTAAATACCGCATGAATATTGATGTTAAAATTAATGACATCATGTATTTATTTGCTGAATTTTATTTTATGGTATATAACAACAGGATTGTTTGGGAAATGGCAGAAACTGTAGATTCATACCATCTATAATTCTAAATTATAAAACAAGATGTGTTTGTGAAACACTATGCCCCCTCATATATTTGACCTCTGACCTTGACCTTGACATGTCACCCCTCAAAATGTGCAGCCTCATGAGATACACAAGCATGCCAAATATCAAGTCTCTATCTCTACTGGTCCAAAAGTTATGGCCAATGTTAAAGTCGGCGATTTGACCCATATATTTGACCTCTGACCTTGAAGGATGACATTGACCTTGACACGTCACCCCTCAAAATGTGCGGCTTCATGAGATACATATGTATGCCAAATATCAAGTCTCTATCTATACTGGCTCAAAAGTTATGACCAATGTTAAAGTTGCTGACAAACAAACAGACAAACAGACAAACAGACAGACAGACAGGGCAAAAACAATATGCCCCCGACTATCGTCTATGGGGGCATAATAAGCAAACAGAGTAGACCCTGATCAGGGAACTCTTACAGGAGCTGTCTGGTCTAGATCTACTCTGTTTCCGAATGCCTCAAAAGGGTTCATATGAACCAGGTAATTGGTTGAATTGAACCACATGAGAGAAGTCAGAGTTTGTGTGTCCAATATTGGCGGGATTCAAATCTACACCGTTTGAATTATCCAAATTCCTCCCCCACTAGGACTATGTTACATATTGAACCATTTCCCTATATTCTATATTTAGTCCAAATTTCAATACCTACTGAATATTCATGGACAAAATAGTTATAATGAAATATGGGAGGTAGAACATTGTACCCATTTCAGAAACTAGAGAAACAGATCTATCAAATTCAATTAGCAGCAAACAGAGCAGACCCTGATCAGGCGACTCCTACAGGAGCCGTCTGATCTGGGTCTTCTCTGTTTGCAAATGTGTGAAAAGGCGTTTATCTGAAAGATAGGGTTAATGCTTGAACAATTACATTAGCAGTGTTGTCCAGCATCTGGGTTGGAATAAAGCTTAAGGAGTCATTTAAGCTTTCATCAAAGATCAGGTCACGGTTGTTTGGGTGGGTTTGGTTACTCTGGAAGTCTCTGCTAGATGGGCAATGGCCAGGTAGACTGCCAGTTCTGTTACTCCCCATGGCATAATTGTAAGATCTCTCAGAAATATTATATGGGAAATAGCCTGAAATAAAGTGTTAGCAACATTTTAGGCACAATGATGTACATGTAGTGACAGACATAGCTGTAGATAAGAGGAGACCATTGTATATTGGAAATTTAAGCAAAATATTTTTTCGATATTTTTCTGTCAACTCCATACAGAAGACTCCCTCTAAAGTGACCACTCAATGAATAAACATAGGTGTCTTTAAAAGAGGATGTGACTGCTTAACCCTTTCCCTGTTCTATGTTTATTACAAATTTCAATACCTACTGAACATTCATGGACAAAAATAGAAAGGTGGATCATTGCAGACATTTTAGAAAGTAAAGAAACAGATCTTTCAAATTCTATTAGCAAACAGAGCAGACCCTGATCAGACGGCTCCTATAGGAGCCGTCTTATCTGGGACTACTCTGTTTGCAAATGAGTGAAAACACGTTTGTATGAGGGAAAGGGTTAATGCAGAATTATATAACTTGTCTTGCATTAAGCTACCAATTGCTTCTACGACCCCAAATTAGACCTCTTTTTCATGGCTTTGTACTGTAGTGTTAACCATTAGAACTGCTTCTCCAAGGCAATTCTAACTAGGATTATTAATGTAGGTGGTTGTGATTAATACCCAAATACATGATTAGAATTTATGAATAATCAATAGGCCATCACCTTATATGCTATTTTTAGACTCGACCACTTTGAATAAATTTACTGAAAAGGAGCATTAACAAGAAACAAGAGTGTCCAAACTGCAAAGGAACACATGTGTCCCCTGCTGGGAGAAGTGTGAAGGACAGACAGACGACGGAAAAGTGAGCCCTGTGTGACACACTGCCTCTCGGCAGGTGACACAAATAGGAAAATCGTGTACTGTGTACCCAGCTCTGTCAATCGATTTCAATCGAGATTTTTTTTTATTCCATATTTTTCTGTTTTTAAACTTACCTCAATCAATGTATTTATTTTTTATGTAGTCAGATCCTGAATAAAAGTTTGATCCCTGCTAATCTGACGTGACAATCAGCAAAAAATCATTTTTCACCTTGTAGCATTAGTCATTTTGACAGTTAAAATGGCCGCCGATAGACGTAATTTTTCTGGAATAGTCCATGTGTAAATAATGTAGGGAGATCTAGTGTTCAAACAAGTAATTGGTTTAGGCTAGTGGCCTAGTAGTGGGTATGTTGCTTAAAACTTTCAAACACTGTCATTGCATTCTATACACGGTGCATTAAATTTTATTGTTTTATTGAAATAAATAAATAAAATGTGGAAGAATGCTTTAACATGATAATCGATAAACCCTTCAGCATTTTTCAACTAAACTTTCAGTATGACGTAATTTTACACCCAATAATGACGGTAAATTTTACGTCATGTTTTCCTAGTAAGTCCATTAATCTGTTTGGGTATTTCAGTCCATGATAACATTTGCAGACAGTTTGGATCACGATGCGATACAGAGTAACTTGATATGTCACAGGATCAACGCCATTTGAAACGTAACACGGGGATACTAGATAGTAGATCTAGATCCCTCCAATTCGAAATTGAATCTAGCACACCAAACATATTAATAGCGAAAGTGTTTCGATATAGGATTGATTGTACCTAACTCGGGACATATATACGACTATAACTGTATATAATAACTGGTAATGAACGTAATCAATCTATATAATTATGGGGAAAAGGGTTGTAATGGAAACAAACGAAAATATAAATGCTTGCTAATTCAAATAGATCGTGAACATGATTGTTTTTACTCAGATGGTTCATTCTCATTCTTTGTAAGCGAGCATTTTATAAAAAATATATATAGAGAGAGTTTGCAGTAAATATAAACAATAAGCATATGAAACAAAACAAAACATAATAAACTACGATGAATATTCCCATCTCTCTCTCTCTCTCTCTCTATATATATATATATATATATATCCAGATCTACAGCGTTCTCTTCAATACAGACTCACACAGCTTACATTAAAAACATTTAGACCTTTCTATTTATTTCAAATCAAACTTCTTTCCTAAAGAACACTCCAAATGTATGTGTCCAGTACTCACACAAATCACACTCTGCCCGAGAGAAACTTTTTCTTTGCATTTTCTTGTGATGGGTGCAAAATGCGATACACTGTCTGCAAATTCAAGTGTAAATTAGCATTTGAAACTCTTCAAAATCATAGGCATATAAACTGGTGTTCCAGCCCTGCTTCAGCTCCTGTTGAAAACATTTTGATAAATTTAATACACATTTTATTACTTCAGGTGTTATTCTATTTTTATCTTTTGAAGGCGGCTTTCATTTTTTTGCTGAATGTATACGATATAAAAAAAATAGTGTTAGATCTGAGAGAACGATAATCGAAAATTTGAAAATAGCCGCGCAGGTGCGTTTTAATATTCCCCTTTTGACGTCATATTGCAGTCATTTGGTCATTTCAAACTGGTATGATAAATACGAACACTGTAAAGTTGTATTCATTTGGCTTTTATTTTCTCTTAGGTACTGAATAAAAGATAATATGACTGCAATGTGACATTATATACACCACAAAGTATTAAGAATTACCAAGATCTCTTACATTGATCACGTTTTCAATTAATTTTTACCTGTCGCCCCTGTTGGAAAATGGTACGCTCCATGGTTATTTACGTACATGCGCACAACGTCATTCGGCGGCCATTTGCAAAGAAACAGCTGATCGAATTAGCATGTAGAAAATGTATTTTTGTTGCTTTCTTTCTTGTTATAGCATAGATTAGTGGGAAATTCAAGGTGAGAGTTCATAAAAAATGATGCGATCGAATGATATATATTTAATTTCAATGTGTAGCGGAATAAAAAAAAATCTCGATTGAAATCGATTGACAGAGCTGGGTTAAACACACAGTAGTTTGAAACCATTGTGATAAATAGGGTATTTGCTCCTATGGAGAAAATGCTCTATTTATCACAATGATTTCAAAGAGTGACTTTTACAGGTGTCCATATGTGGGAATGGGTTAATTCTGTAAAATATTACTGTAACTAGAAATGTTTGAAACTTTGCATAGGATACAAATGCCCCACTTACACATGACTGTATATGGTGTGATCTATGACAAGGACTATAACTCTAGAGTTACTGAGTGCAAATCCTAACAGGATCCAAAGTTCAAACATAATGATCAACCATCCTATACAGTTTCGTGTTGTGCCAAACTCCAAAATTATTTTACTTATAGCTGTCAGAATGCATTTTGGAAGTTTAAAAGTGAAGCTTGACGTTCTTGTACACAAGTGAAGCTTGACGTTTTGGTACATAACAATTTCTTTGCAGCAGGATACAGAATGACATTTTAATCCTTAAGCTCATGAATATCTAATGTAAGAAATAATGACTTGATGAAGATTTATTAGCTGATTGTTTTTATAATAGCATATCAACTCAGGAATTCTTTGGTCATGACAGAAACATTAGAATGGGGTCTATATATATATATAAGCAAACAGAATAGACCTGATCAGATGGCTCCTGCAGGGGCCATCTGATCTGGGTCTACTCTGTTTGCAAAGGCATCAAAAGGTATCTCTATCAAGTACAAGGTTAAGACATATATACTGTTACATATTGTACAGGTTAATGGCATACTGTCACCTCCATTGTTCTGATTTGACCAGTGTGTTCCTCTATTGATACCAGGTACACTTGTGTCCTTAGCATTTCTGTTTCCCATCTGGTGACATTGCTGGTCCAGACCAATCTTGCTGAACTTGTATCTTGATTCACAAGAATATTGATTCTCAGGTATCTGAGCAGCATGGTAGTTTTGGTTGTAGAATGAATTGTTCCTCTGATTGTTCATGGATGCTGTGGTATGGCTCTGTTGCAATCGTCTAAAAACCTCAAAACATAAGTCTATGCAGTTTGTGAATTAAAACGTTACTCCTTAAATATGAAATATTACTTTCTAAGCCTGTGCAAACAGAGTAGACTCAGAACAGATGGCTCCTACAGGAGCAGTTATATCAGGGACTGCTCTGTTTGCTCATGAAATAAAATAGATTTGATTCTACAATTTCTGCCATAGCCCAAATTTCTTGTACTATCTATCATGTTAATATAATTAATAGTCATGAACGAGGTGAAAATCAACCTCTTGTTATATGTCTCCTATAGACTTCATCTACATATATTTTCAATGTTCTGTGACCCTGAAAAAGTACTGATATGAAAATGATTATTTTCAGTTCTTACAAAGATGATTCATTTTAAACCTTATTCTGTATATATCATTTAATAGCAGATAAACACATGTGATATTTTTTCTTTTCATTTTTCATTTCAGCAAGATCAGACTGTCGGATTATCAGGGTATATCTCTGAACAAGAGCACTGCGGGTGCCAATGCTTGTCTGTTCATTTGTAGTCCTTGTAAAATTTCCGGGCAACAACAACAATGATGACAATGCAGATGCTGGAGTTACGACAATAGCTCATATTTTTTCCTAAAAAATCCCCAGACATGCTAAAAATGGTTTAGAAACACTTGTGTAAGATTCCTACAATGAGCATACCCCGTGAATATTCATACTAGAAATAGTGACACCGTGAATATTTATTAGTTCAATTTTCATAATTGTATATGAACAAAGTATTTTTTGGCTGTAGTAGAAACTGTTGAATTATATATTTGAATTTTTATAAGCAAACATATATTCATTAAGTAAAAAGTTAAACCTTTACTCCAATAATGTGCCTTTCTTGCTATTGTAAACAGAGTAGATCCAGATCAGACAGCTCCTATAGGAGCCGTCTAATGAGGGCCTGCTCTGTTTGCTTATGAATTAATATAAATAGATTTGATTCTACAGTTTCTGCCATGGCCAAAAGTTCATGTGCTTATGTGTCATTATAAAACATTAAATTAATTGATATTCATGATGTCATTATTTCTTATGATTATTCATGAGGTAAAGAATACATGAATAAAACACAATGACACTGTTACCCTTGATATGGCTGCTGTGTAGTATTTACAGTATTGTTCCTGTTACCATAGTTGACAACACTTTGGTGTCTACCTCTTTGGACATTACTGGAAGGTGCTTGTCGATTTGAATCTAAAGATAGAAATCAGCTGACGTTAGTTATTGTAATAATATACAGTACATGTAGTTACCTTAAGTAGCCAATAATATAGATCTTAACCCTTTCCTCCATAAATACGCCTTTCTACGCCTCTGTAAAATTCACTTTTAGAAACCATTGTGATAAATAGAACATTTGCTCCTAAGGAGCAAATGCTCTATTTATCAGTGGTTTTAGAACTACAAAATTCTAAAATTTTCCTTTTCTCTAGTTAATGCTCCTTTTCGGTAAATTCATTCAAAGAAGTTGGGTCTAAAGATAGCCTATGAGGGAATGGGTTAAGTAGTAGATAGTATAGATCTATCCTAAGTAGCAAATAATATAGATCAAGATCAAACTGCTCCTGAACAAGCTGTATGATCATAATCTAAACTATTTGCTACTCTACTCTATTTGTCAGTTATCAAAATGGTGTCAAATTGTCTTGTTCTGCATTACAAACCAATAGAGAAGGGATATAGGGTGTCTGAAAACTTAAGACTAATTATTGTACAACCATTTTCATCTTTAACCCTGTTGCGAGCCATACGATCAGGGTCTGCTCTATTTGCCTATGAAATAATATTGATATGATTATATGGTTTCAGCCATGGTAAAATGTTCCATTTGTCATAATATTAATGATATCACTATTTCTCAAATAAATGCTAAAGAAGTAAAGGGATACACTACTTACATAAATATGTCTGCCTTGAATTTGCAGCTTATTGAAACAAGAGCCGCGTGCGGCACCAACGCTCCTCTGATTTGGTGCTTGTCCAGCTAATTTAAAACTTTTTGAAAAAAACAACCAACAACAATAAAAGGCCATACCTCCAAAATTTTGAATCAAGAGATACATGTATGGTTCTTATGTAGGGTCCTTCTCCTCAGTGAGATCTACCTACCTATGAAGTTTCATGTTGATACCTCTTATACTTTTCGAGTAATGAGCTACATTAAAGTTCAATATTCATGAAAGAAATAATACATCATGAATATTTATTAGCTGAAATTTTATTATTTGTAAATTTTTCAAGGATGTATTTGGCTATGAAAAAAGCTGTAGACATTGAGATTTTTACCAAATATTACAGAAACTGTAGAATCAGACTTGTATAATTCCATAAACAAACAGAGCAGACTCTGATCAGATGGCTCCTATAGGATCTGGGTCTACTCTGTTTGCAAATCCGTGAAAAAGGCTGTAAAATCAGATCTATATCTTGTCAAAAGTAAAGAGGAGGCATCTGTAGGATGCCATCTGATCTGGATCTACTCTGTTTGCAAATGCGTGAAAAGGCGTTTATATGAGGGAAAGAGTTAAGGTGTACTGATGGCAATGCTAATAATTTCAGGACTGCTGGTTACATATTACTTGTATGCACAATACAAACAAGAAAGTTCAAATGAACACATCTGCCACCTTCAGGGAAAACAGTTCAAGAAAAAAGGAAATAAATATAGTGATGTAAAAGTTATGGCCCTTATCTTGTGCACTTGTACTTGATACTGTTTGGATATGTTTCAACTATGATGTAATTACAGATTACAGTGAAATAAGAAATCAGCAGACAGATTAACAGACAGACAGACAATGGAGAAGTGATCCCTAAGCTTAAGTGTCACCCTGTTGCAGCAGGTGATTAAATAAACTTTTTAACGGAAAGACCAACACACTGCCAAATGCAACCCCCGCCCTTTAATAATGGGGGCATCCCGATACATAGAAATGTCATACAATGCACATATATATCACATGGACAAAAGTTTTTTGCAAGTAAGAGCCATAACTCTGGTGTTTTAAGGTATAATTATGTAAGTGATACTTGCAGAGCTGCATTGCTTTATAGTACCAAACATTTACACTAAGTTCATTGAAAAAGTCTAAACAGTTTCTGAGATATTATAAGCATAATCCTTCTAAAGCAGGTGACAAAATAACACTTGTATATGTCACATGCATTTTGTTAAGAATTTGGAAAAGTTGACAGGCACTGAATCAGATTTAACCTTTTCCCTGTTCTATGTTTATTCCGAATTTCCGAAGTTTAAAGAAGTAAGGGTTAAGTGTCAGTAAATAGATATTGATGCAAAAGGAATGAAACTAAACCTACAAACATTCTGTGCACTATTTGGCCTTGGTTGGTTTGTATCTCCTCTTGCAGATGTATGACTAGCTCGATATGGCACAGTGACACCATTGTTATATCCACCAGGAGGCATCAACCCTGTGAAAAATTTCAACCAAATACAATATGTGGTCTGTTCCATTACTCACTATCTCCAATCAAGACTAAAATGTTTATGACTCATTTGCCAACAGCATGCATAGAATTAATTTAACCCATTCCCTCATATTGACGCCTCTGCTAAATTCACCTCTTGAAACCATTGTGATAAATACAGCATTTGCTCCTATAGGAGCAAATGCTCTATCTATCACAACGGTTTCAAAACTGCACAATTCTAAAATTCTACACAATTCTAAAATTCTCCAATTTGATCGTTTGAATGCTCCTTTTCAGTAGATTTATTCAAAGAAGTTGGATCTAAAAATGGCCTATGAGGGAATGGATTAAAGACATCCTGCCTTAGTTCATGTCTCACCAGCTCTGGCTTAATTAACCCTTTCCCAGTTCTATGTTTATTACAAATTTCAATACCTACTGAATATTCATGGTAAAAATAGTTATAATGAAATATGGAAGGTGGAATATTGTAGCCATTTTAGAAAGTAAAGAAACATATTTTTCAAAATATGTTAGCAAACAGAGCAGACCCTGATCAGATGGCTCCTATAGGAGCCATCTGATCTGCGTCTACTCCGTTTGCAAATGCGTGAAAAACATTTATATGAAGGGAAGGCTTAACCCTTATGTAAATGCTTTTTCATACCTTAGCAAATAAAGTAGACTCAGAAATAACAAGCAAGTTTTTACGCAAGTGTAAAATGGCTGCGTAAAACATGTTTAAGCAGGGAAGAAAATAAAACAGAGCTAGCAATATTACTATTTAGTAATTTTGATTATGCAAGGATATACAAAGAGATCAACTGACTTCTGAAATTAGCAACTGTTCCTCTAAACCGGTATGAGTTTTGTTCCTGCTGCTATTGCTTTGGTTTTTAGCATTTATAATAACATTTGCAAACACTCTGGATCCAGATGAGATGCTGAGTAACTTGGCACCTAATCAGGGTCCAAACTGTTTTTCACTTGGACAATTTATTTTTGAAAATATATATGCAAGAATTTTTTTTTGCAGCAGACGACAATATTTGCAGACATTAATTGCTCAGAGTGCAGAAGGTATTGGAGTACATTATGCTGGACAGCAAATGACCTGCATAATGTTAACAACACATGAAACATCAGAGAGTTCATGGGCATTAGAGAGGCTAAGTGAGCACAGTGAAAAATATTGCAGTTGCATTTTTCTGGAGTGTAAATGTGGAGTGTATTCTCGCAATAAATCATGGTAATTTTGAATTTCCATCAAAGATTGGCTGCGGCTTTTGCCGCAGGCAATGACATCATGAATATTGCTTATATTGATATCTATGATGGTATGTGGACACATTAATTTCTGGCAAGAACAGTAAAATCATATCTATATAATTCCATAAGCAAACAGAGCAGACCCTCATCAGACGGCTCCCATAGGAGTTGTCTAATCTGGGTCTACTCTGCTTGAAAAGACATATTTTTAAAAGGAGTAAAGGGTTAATTTACCTTGGTACATGGCTGCACCAGCTGGTCCCATTTCCCCAGTAGTCATCTGGGACCCAGGGTCAGCTATAACAGCCTGTCGGGGTCGCTTTCTGGCATTGAATATAGGAGCTGGCGCTATTCTGTTCTAAATAAAAGAGGAAATACAACTGTATGATAATTATGTCTCCCCAGTATACTGGGGAGACATTTTGTTTTTGTGCGTCACGGCATCCGTCTGTCCAATTTGAATTTGTTCGCGCGGTTTCTCCAAAAGCTTTGGTCGGATTTTCATTAAACTTCATAGGATTGATCAGCACCATGCCTAGTTGTGCATATCTTTCTTCTGTTCCAGGTCAACGATTTTCTTCAGAGTTATGGGACTTTGAAATTTTTACATGGAAAATTTTGTCTGCGCTGTTTCTCCAAAACTTTTATCAGATTTTCATAAAACTTCATAGGATTGATTTGCACCATGCCTAGATGTGCATATTTTATTCCTGTTCCGGTTTGATGATTTCCTGCAGTTATGGGACTTTGAGTTTTTACATGGAAATCTTTGTCTGCGCTGTTTATCCAAAACCTTTGTTCAGATTTTCATGAAACTTTGTAGGATTGATTACCACTATGCCTAGTTGTGCATATCTTAAATTATTTCTGTTTGGATTCGTTGATTTTCTGCAGAGTTATGGGACTTTGAAATTTTTACATGGAAAATTTTGTCCGTGCTGTTTCTCCAAAACCTTTGGTTGCATTTTCATGAAACCTGGCGATATTTCTATCAGGTTGACAACTTCTTACATGCTTGCCTAGATATTTCCAAAATGGAACCCTTGGAACTTTTTACTTATATTATGAACGACTGATTTTAAAATATAACTGTGCTTTTGACTTTTTACACTCAGATGTATGTAACTACAAAGCATGCCATAAATCATGTTTGTGTATAAAAATCGATATATCGTCGATATTTTGCCATCGATATATCGATACAGAAATTTCCATCAATGACACCTCTACATTACTCCCCCCATTTTTCCGAGATTCGTCCCCAGTCTTACCTGGATACACCCACAGATTGACGGTACCACACTTTTACCAGTGATGACCAAGAGCTGTGGCAGGACGAGCCCCAAAATGTAACAGGTAACCTATATAAATATTTAAATTTTATGGCCTTACAGGGTTTCAAACTCACAACCTCAAATTCCCTAGTCAGATGTTCTACCATGTCACCGTAAAAAGCCAGCTTGGTCAGTGAGGCAGTATAAATGCTGTTATACCCTGCCACTACACATCTAATATCCATAGTGTCATTATTTCTTGCATGAATAATCATGGAGTAAAGGGTTAAAGATGTAGAATTAGAATTAATATTATTCATTTTAATTTAATCGTCACCTATGAAATGTTTGTACTGTATCTCAACTATGCATAAACACTTATACAAAGAAATAGTGTCAGTGTATCAAATAATTTTAATCCCAGTGAAATACCACATTATTTTTGTCTCAGCAAAAAACTATTTGCAGATGATTTCACATAATCTGCCATATGAACTTTTGTAAGCGCAAACAGAAAATCAAACTGAGTAAATCAAACCGATCTTCAGTGAAGCTCTACTAAGAATCCTGGTCAGTTCATGATCTTTCACCAGTCCCAGGGCTTTTTCTGACCATTTTGGGAACATGACCGGTACCCCTAGCATTGGGAATTTTTGCATCGTTTTAACAAAATTGGGAAAACAGAACATATCAAAATAAGTTTTGCAACAAATCTTTTAGCATTTTACACCATTAAATGATGTTCTGTTCCACTCAAAGAATGCACAAATACCCTGTGGACCTCAAAAATGGCCAATTTGTCATCTGAATACTTTTTGCCACTTTATTACATTTTAGTCTTTTGATTGGGAATTTTTTCCTTCAAATTGGGAAAAAAACATACTTTTTGCCATTGGGAATATAGCCTATAAACGGCTATAAAATCGACCGAAAAAAAGCCCCGAGTCCTATTAGTTGGCCGTTACATAGCAACATTAAGTGCTTCCGCTTTCCCATTCAAATGATTGATTTTTAAATATCACTGTTAAAATAGAATGTTTGAAACTTCAAATCTCTTAAGTCTTACTCTTAAATTACATGCAACATTTTCAGTATGACACTTTCTGTGGGAATGAACGTCAGGCCTTTTTCTGGAAATTTTGGGAAAAATGCATTTTTTAACAGATCTATTTGGGATTAATGTTTTTGCACATTAAACTGAAATGATTGAAAAGCAGTTTTTTAGCATTTTAATAAAAAATTGGTCTCTATTTGGGATATTTTCAAGTCATACCTACCTGTTGCATTTTGAAACCCTTTCAACAGATAACTTAGGGACCCTCTGTGTGCAGATTTGTATACCTCTATGTCTGAAAAATGTAAATGATATAGAATCTAGTTTATGACAAGTAATACGTGTAGATATATGCCTACATGTAGGTTGACTAACTGGTTAATTAACAGGCCTTTTTCTGGTGTCAACATTGGCCCATGAAAAGGATGCGGTTCAAATAGAAAAAATGCCAGTGGGTTCAATTGGACTATATTACAATTTGCTAAAAGATCCTTAGTTCAAAGCTTACCTTCCAGGCTCCAGCTTAATGTATTTTGTGTAGTTTGATTCAACTTTGTAATAAATACAATTACATGTCTATAAACCTAAATGACTATTCGGGGAATAAATAAAGGACGTCTAGGTAAAAATCTAACCATTACACCAGGATTCTGTTCTGTTATGACAAAGCAGCAGACGAACCTCGCATTTCATTTTTTTCTGACAAGACAGTATCTATGTGTTACATGGTCTGCAGGCAGACTTTCATTTTGCGTTACTTCTGAACACAAAATAATATAACTGACCTGTTTCATTTACTTTTTGGACGATAAGTTAAAAGTGTTTCAGCAAAATTGATTTTGAAAGATACCGCCAATTCTGACATAACTTATCTGAATGCAGTTTTCTTTTATAGAGAGCAATCCAAGAAAGACAACCTCCGTGAATCTTCAATCTGAAGACACAAAAGGTTGATATTGCCAAAAATGGCCGCGGAGTCAGATGTTGTGAGAATTTCATACAGAGAAATTGAAGAAATATCTCGAATAAACGAGGAAAAAGAAAGAGAAGAGAAGGACAAACAACTTAAAGAAGGCGAGTTAATGGATGTATTTAACTGGAACGCATAAACTGACAAATTATCCTGAAATGACGTTGACATATCAATTTTAAATAAACGGTTTTTCTGTCGAATATGAAAGTGATTTTCGGTCACTTAAGACTGCGTTTTACTCTACATGTTTTAAAAACCATGTACTATTTGCTATAAATATGAACGCAACAACTATCTTACGACGGTCGGTATTTTTCTTTCGTTCAAATGAGATGACATTCTTGCAGACTCAGTTGCAAGCAAGTTCCCTATTTTGTCTTTTCACGACATTATAAAGAAAGTAGACCCAGATCAGACGGTTCCCGGAGGTCTGATCAGGGTCTGTTATGTTTGATTATAAAATTATATGATAGATCTGGTTCTACAACTCATCTCAATGCCAGAAAATTCTGTGTACATATGTTATATTAAAAAATTGCCTTTAAATCCTCAATCTGTTCTCTTTATTAAATTGTTTTGTTCTGCGTCCTCTTTCACACAACACCCACACCTCTGACATAATCTTCAACTTGCTGAAGGTGGTTAGTATCATTTAGATGCAGATGTATAAAAATTCAACTGATAAATATTCATGATATTTTTCTTCATCATCTTCAGTTATCGCCTCACTCTGCGAAGAGTATACTCGCGATTCAGTTTAAAACTCATGCGCACCTACCTGGTGGACTATGTATATCTTAAAGTCTTCTGTGTACATAGGATAAAAACTGATTAAAAACCTTCGAGTGAATACTTTAATAACAAGGAAAGTGTTAAAGGAGGGGAAAAACATATTACCGGTTTCTTGTCAATATTGTCATTTTAATTAAGTAAATTAACTCTTTCCCTCTTATAAACATGTTTTCGTGCATTTGCAAACAGGGTAGACCCAGATCAGACGGCCGTCTGATCAGGGTCTGCTCTGTTTGCTGATGGAATTTGATAGATCTGTTTCTTTGCTTTCTAAAATGTCTACAATGATCTACCTTCCATATTTCTTTATAACTATTTTGTTAATGAACATTCAGTAGGTATTGAAATTTGGCCTAAATACAGAACAGGGAAAGGGTTAAAGTGATAGTCTCTACTTGCAATATTAATGTGTTTTAAAAATGCCTGAAAGTTACATATAAATCATATGTTTATATGCTGTAAAGAAATATAAGAAAACTGTCCAATCAAGAAGACTTAATTTTCATGTGTTTGATATCGAAGAATTGATGTTATTTTGCAATGTATTAATATTTATTCTGGTTGTGTTTTAAACTTTTATATTCGCATACATGTGATAACCTGCTGAGGCATGTCAGGTAGATTTAGGAAATTTGTCAGGTAGATTTGACTTTTGTCAGGTAGATTTTACTGACGCGACAAAATATATGGAGGAGAAAAAAGAAATTACTTGATACTTATGTGTTTTTTAATACTTTTTTCACATTATCATTCATACTTTACCATAAATGCATACCATACCATTATAAACCTTGCATTACACACATAACATATACATGCATAAATTTGCAAAGAGTATAGACCCAGACCTATAGGAGCTGTCTAGTCAGGGTCTGCTCTGTTTGCTTATGATATAGGAATGATTCTATACTTTCCGGTTTGGCAAAAAAATCCAGTGTGGTGTTATAACCCCCATTAACCCTTTCCTTCATATAAACAAGTTTCCATGCATTTGCAAACAGAGTAGACCCAGATCAGACAGCTCCTATAGGAACCATTTGAATTCAGGGTCTGCTCTGTTTACTTTTGGAATTTTAAAAATGTTTCTTTACTTTCTAAAATGGCTATAAAGTTCCACTCTCCATATTTCTTTATCACTACTTTGTTTAAATGAATATTCAGTAGGGGTTGAAATTTGGAATAAACATGGAACAGGGAAAGGGTTAACACAAATACTAATAATTGACATGCAGTAATAATTCTAGATTTTTTCATGGGTCAGAAGGACTCTTTGAATTCAAAAGGTCTCAAGCCCAAAACATTGGGCTCCTTATTAATGCCATGAAAAAAATCAAGATTTATTACTGTTTTATCATATTAATGAAAAAGTTATTCCATTTCATCTTATTTTGTAATAACATTTTCAGGGTTTTTGGCTTATTTTATAGCCCTTATTCAGCTATACTCCCAATGATCAAAAATAGTTTACTCAGTTCAAGTTAGTTACTTTAAACATTGAGCAGTCACAGAAATGTTGAAACCCCAACAGGTCCAGAGTCCGTGTTTTAGCCCGTATCTACAATTGTCGCGAAAACTGATGACATTTCAAATTTATATAGTTATTCTTTTTTAAGAGTTTGAAATGGTAGAGAATATTTCATGGTGGTTTGAATTACTTATTTTGTGTCCTTACCACTAATTTTATTACTGAAAAAGTAATTTTGTGTACAAATCAAATTCACAATTATCAGTCCAAGCGGTCTTTTTTCGAAGTGTTTCGGCCCATTGAAACAACAAGACCAAGCACAGCTGTCTTTGACAAGGAAGCAGAGAAGCATCTTTATGTCTTAATTATGAGAATATAATTCCTATTAGAGGGTCATGACACTCCCTTCGTCTTAATTTTGCGACAATGTGGCCTCGCTTCAGTAATAAACGTGCTGCATGTGATATTTGTTGACAACGTTTACATTTTGGCACGACTGGTTCCCGAACAATTTATTAACTCCACTCTTAGTGAAAACCGGAACCAACTCGTGATTATGTAATATTGGGGTGTTCTCCACTGTCTCCACAGGGGATTCCCTTGATTGGTCCCTACCAAAACAGACCAAGCGTAGATCACAGCACAGGGGTGGCGAAATCAAACGTCCGTATTGTCCGTGTTGTCCCAAAGCCATAACGGACAAGTGAAATTTTGTAGGTTTTTGTTATTAATTCATCATACGGACAAGTAGGAAATAGCTTTTAACAAAAACGGACAAGTCATCCAAAATAAGATTTCGCCACCCCTGCAGCATGATAGCTAAAGGTGGTATGTGTGTGTAGAGAACTAACAGATAAACTCCATCAGGGAGGAAAATATGTCACTATAAAAATTTGTCTTGGTAAACTTTCAAAAACCGGTAGTTTTGTCTACCTGACAGGTAGAACGGTAAACCACCTCTGAAAACGGTAGAATTGACCTACCGTCGGTAGTTATCACATGTATGTATTCGTTAACTGTTTGACAAAGGCCAATAACACTTTGTAAGAGAACAAAAATTATAAGTATTGACGAAAATGGTCTTGACGGGTTTATTTTGTATCACGGGGGCATTTTTCGATATAAGTTCAAATTGACAATCTTCATATAAATTTATAGTAATTGAACAAATACCAAGTTTTATGATGTTATTGAAAATGTGCATTTTTTGGGGACTTTCACTTTAATGGATCTTCTTATCACAAGGGCAGAATGTGCTTGTGTAGGTTGATTGCTGATCTAAACTTATGTCAGACATGGGATGTAGTTTACCTGTATTAACACTTGCATATAGCCTAGCTGTGCAAGCCGGCTTTTATGGTGATGCGGTAGAGTGTTTGACTAGGAATCTCAAGGTATCGAGTTCCATTTTTCTCTCAGAGAAACCGGGTTACACTTACTAATACCAACAGTAAATAAATTGTGCTCTATGAGTATGATTCCTACTCTTTATGATGAATTAGTTAAGAAATTAACACAGGTAAAGATTAATTAATATATATATATTTTTTAAAGATTGATTAAAAAAATTTTTGCTAAATACAAAAATTAATTTATTATGTCCATCAATAATTTTCCATTAAATGCAGTGTTCCTGCTCCAAAGAACTTTAGACAATTACTGTATATATGTATGTACTACAATTGGCATGTTATCAACAAAGAAATGAAAGACTCATAAATTTATGTTAAACCATATGAGTAAAAACTCACTGGCAGAGTTTCAAATAGGGTTTAAGTTTAAATTTAATGTGTGACAGGTGATTATTCTTCAATGTATGACATTGTCTTCTTTTTCCTTGATTCAGTTATTTGCTGTATTTTGTCATGTGCTATAGTTTAACCCATTCCCTAATAGGCTATTTTTAGTTCCAACCACTTTGAATAAATCTACTGAAAAGGAGTATTAACTAGAGAAAAGGATTTTTTTTAGAATTTTGTAGTTTGAAACCATTGTGATAAATAGAGCATTTGCTCCCATAGGAGCAAATGCTCTATTTATCACAATGATTTCAAAAAGAGATTTTTACAGTGGTGTAGAAATTTATGCATATTTATGGAGGAAAGGGTTAACCCTTTTCTTCATATAAATGCATCTTCACGCATTTGCAAACAGAGATCAGACGGTTCCTTACATGAATATTCATTAGGGCAAGGGTTAATGAAGTGCAGTCTGTATTTTATGTCATTTAACAACATTTAAGTTTTGAATGAAGATTAAGTTTGTATTTGCTTGGGTTATTACAACACATAAATTTATTTTCATTTTCTGCTATTATCGTACAGAAGCTAGAAAGAAAAGAGATGAAGAAAAGAGAAAGAAACGTCCAACAGTTGGTATCTATCAACCACCCAGCCTACTGCGCCATAAAACTGAAGCTCAACCAAAGGAGAAAGACGAAGTGATATCAGGAAATGGTAAAAATTAGAACAGGATTATTATACCCCCGCAAACGAAGTTTGAGAAATTGAGAGGGGGTATATAGGAGTCTTCAGTCAGTGTGTTGGTCGGTCAGACGGTCTGCTGTCTGTCCGTGGCACAACCTGGCACAAATCTTTTTATACCCCGCAAACAAAGTTTGAGAGGGGTTATATAGGAGTCAGGGTGTTGGTCGGTCGGTCGGTTGGCCTGGCTGTCTGTCAGTGGCACAACTTTTGATTTGCAATCTAGGCAGCTGAATGGGGGTATTCCATCACCTTTAGTGTTAGTTCTAGTTTGTCATGTTTTTACTAACCTTAACCCTTTCCTCCGTAAATAGGCCTCTCTACACCTCTGTAATAGTCACCTGTTGGACCATTCGATTGTGATAAATAGAGCATTTGCTCCTATAGGAGCAAATGCTCTATTTATCACAATGATTTCAAATTACAAAATTCTAAAAAATATCCTTTTCTCTAATTAATTCTCCTTTTTGGTAGATTTATTTAAAGAGGTTGAATCTAAAAATAGCCTATGAGGGAAAGGGTTAAGGGTAGAAATACTTCAAATAACCCTTTATTGCATGAATATTTATGTTACAAATAATGTCATCATGAATATTACTTACCTGAATTTTTATAATGGCAACTAAGTTCAGGATAGGAATGGCTTCAGCCAACCAATTAAGCTAACAGTTGACCCAATAGTCAAATAAATGGGATGATTTAATTTTCAGTCAGCCTGTTTATTCTAATATTCTGAAAATGGGTGATCCTTCGAAAGGAAAAGAAGAAATGCAAAAAGAGAAAATTGCAGACTCGGTTTTATTGAATCTGTTCATGAGTAGTAATTAAAAGTGCAACACTACTCACGCCCCCTAGCACCGGCTTAAGCAGTATTCTATTTTCAAAACTAATAACATCAAAACTTATGATCCCGAAGGACCAGAAAATATAACAACACTGAGAATGAAGTACGGGGCGACATTTTACAGCCGATTTTTACATGATATTGATGAGCATGGCTTTCAGTCAATTTGTCTGTATCAAGTTTGTTAATACAGATTATTCTAAATTATGGTATTGATAAGCATGGCTTTCAGTCAACTTGTCTGAATCAAGTTTGTTAATACAGTTTATACGGTTCCTTTTGTTAGTGATTTCATATCTATTGCATATCTTTTTGCATATCTTTCATTGACCGGATAGACAATCATGTGGTTCCTTCCGGCTAGTGATTTCATATATATTGTATATCTATTATATATCTTTCTTTGCCTGGATGGATAATCATGCGATTCATTCCCGTTAGTGATTTCATCCATGTGAAGCGCTTTTGAATGCACATATCAAGTATGAAAAGAGCGCTATATAAATGTGGTATAATTATAATAATGATAATAATAATATTAATTCACAGTTTTGGCAATGATAGAAACTAGAATCAGATCTATATTATGTCATAAGTTAACAAAGTAGACCCTGATTAGATGGCTCGTATAGGAGCTGTCTGATCTGGTTCTAATCTGTTTGCAAAGGTGTTAAAAGGAGTATCTAGGGAATAGAAGGTATAAGAAAGATGGCCAAAGTTTAACATATTTTATATGCTGTGATGTTTTGCTAACACTTTACTCCATGAATATTCATCTAATAAATAATGACATCATGAATATTAATTGTTATAATAGCACATGAATACAGAAACTTTTGGTTATAGCAGAGACTGTAGAATCATATCTACAAACAGAGCAGACCCTGATCAGACGGCTCCTACAGGAGTCTACTCTGTTTGCAAAGGCGTAGAAAGATGTATTTATGGAGTAAAGGGTTAACCTTTTACCTGATAAATAGTAAGAAATTTATCTGTATTAATGTTAGTTAGCTGAATTTCTATAATGTCAGAAATTGTAGAATGTTAGTCCTTAACCCTTTCCTCCATAAATACACCTTTCTACGCCACTGTAAAAGTCACTTTTTGAAACCATTGTGATAAATAGAGCATTTGCTCCATAGGAGCAAATGCTCTATTTATCACAATGGTTTCTAAACTACACAATGCTAAAATGTTCCTTTTCTCTAGTAAATGCTCCTTTTTGGTAGATTTATTCAAAGAGGTTGGGTCTAAAATAGCCTATGGAGGAATGGGTTAAGCAAACATAGCAGACCAAGATTAGGTGCCTCCCATCTGGTCTGTGTCTACTCTGTTTGCAAAGTGTGAAAAGTCATTTCTTTGAGGTAAAGCATGATCATCTAACACAAGGGATAGAGGCATAGAAAGGCACATGTATGGAGTTAAATTTGAATTAGACTCATTTCTATAAAATACGTGTACATGTACATGTAATATGATAAACTTTATCCTTTCAGTTGAAAGTTGTAGTCCACAAACAAGTGGGAAAGGTACAAGTGGTGAAGAGAATTGGGATGAGGAGCTAATGAGCTCAGAACAATCATCAAAAGAAAACAGTGTAGAGAAAGAGGTATCATATATATATTTTATCTCAGACTTATAAGTGTTACCCATTTACTTCCATCTGATCAAAGGTAAATTTATCCACATTAACCCTTTACTCCATGAATATTTATAAAAGAAATTATGACATCATGAATATTAATTAGATTTTAAAAATGGCATATTATTACAGGCAATTTTTGCCAATGCAGAAACTGTAGAATCAAATCTATATTGTTCCGTAAGCAAACAGCAGACCCTGATCAGACGACCCCTATAAGAGTCATCTGATCTGGTTCTACTCTGTTTGCAAAGGTGTAGAAATGGAGTATAGGGTTAACAATGCTTATGTTTCATGTGAGGGTCAATGCAAAAGAAATATATACTGATGAAAAGGTTTGACAGCATGGTTTGGTACCAGTGTATACTCTAAACAAGGGTCCCATGAATGATCATATAAAGAATGATGTATTAATTTGATTAATTGTTATAATAGCATATGGACACAGCATTTTTTGGCCATGGCGTACAGACCATTTGGCTGTAACATCAAAGAGGATAATGCGCTAATGCATGCATGACGTCGTTGCACCCATGATGTCATTTGATGACGTCATTTTGATGATGTCATGACATTTTAAATAACAACCCAATGTCACCATGACGCTGGATCAACATTATTCTCTTTGATTTTATGGCTGAATGCATGTAACAAAAATGTGACGTGTATTTTGACATGATAATCTTTGAAAAAGGCCCTTAGTGGTCGAAATATTAGATCAGAGCAGTTCAAGTATTTACATATTATATAAGCAAACAGTGCAGACCCTGATCAGATGGCTCCTATAGGAGCCATCTGATCTGGGTCTACTCTGTTTGCAAAGGCATAGCAAGGCGTATATATGGAGTAAAAGGTTAAGTGTCTAACACTGTTTGCCTATTTATAGGATCACATAGTAAATGGGTTAACATTTATAGCAGCCTTGATGGAGTGAAGGTTATTAAATTTATGCTTTTAACCCTTTTCCTGATTTATGTTTATTCCAAATTTAAATATCTACTAAATATTCATGGACTAAATAGTTATAATGAAATATGGCAGGTGGAACATTTTAGCCATTTTAGAAAGTAAAGAAACAGAACTATCAACTTCCATTAGCAAACAGAGGAGACCCATCTCAGATGGCTCCTATAGGAGTCAATTGGTCAGGGTCTGCTATATTTGCTTATAGAATGATAGTGATATGATTCTACAGTTTCTACCATGGTCAAAACTTCCTGTGTTCATGTGTCATTATATATATATATATATATATATATATATATATATATATAAACATAATGATATAGTCCTTGCGTGGATACAGAATATATTAAAAAATAAATTAGAAATCCAGTTTTTTACGTTTATTTGCGTTAGCGCTTTCAATGCTATTGCATATCATCAGACATTTTAAACGTATATAAAATAATAACAAGTATGACGTAACGTTATAAAACAACGGGAAACGTGTGAAGACGACGTTGCACGGCAATAAATAATTATTCATTACGTGACGTCATTAAAATACGGCAAACGTCCGAATACGACGTTGCGAAATATTTGTATATTACACAGCGGGTATTATAACCAAGTCCAAAATTAAGACGTGTTATTTAATTGCGGTTGCAGAATATTTATCAAACATAACTCTTTTTCGTCTCTGAAATGGGCGCTGTCATTCAGTATTTTATAGAGCGGAAATATATTAAATTTACCCGCAGAACACTGGTGTAAATGCTTGTTCACTTTCAGAAAGCGCAGTGCTTCCATATTCGTTTGTTGTCTATGTAAGTTCATTCTTAAATTAAGCTCATTGCTTGTTTGCCCGATATAAAATTCTTTACAATTTGGACATATTATACTATAAATGACATTTTTGGTCACACAGCTCATACTTTGCTTTACCGTGAATTGTTTTCCATTTGAAAACTGAATAGTATGTCCTTCTATTAAAGATGGGCACGTCTTACATCTTCTTCTGTTACACTTGCTAACTGAAGGAGTGTCCTCTTTCATGTCAAATTTAGAAGAAGAAAGAATTTGCTTTAAGTTTTTTGGCTGTCTTTTGCTATTAATTATTCTTTTCTTCTGTAGCACACTTTTCATTCTATCACTCTTCTGCATGGTTGCTTCACATGAGCGTATAACTGGAGACATATTTATATTTCTAGGGTTGTATGTACACACAAATGGTATCACGCTTTATGTAGAGGTATCAACATCTGTGCGGTCAGTTGTACGAATAGGTCCTTTGGATTTTGCCTGTTCTATTCCATGCTGTATAAGTACATCTGGGTAATGTTGTTTGTGTAGCTGTGATTTTAATTCTGAGAGTCACTTTTCTTGTAAATATTTGTCTTTCACGATAGTTATTATTCTAGATGCTAAATTAAACGGTATGTTGACTTTAGTATGTTTAGGATGGCAAGAACGGAAATCGAGGTAATTGTGCGTATCAGTAGGTTTGCAGTACAGGTCTGTATATATATATACGAATCTACTTAACCCTTTCCTCCATAGGCTACCCTTTCCCCCATAGGCTATTTTTAGACCCAGCCTCGAATGAATCTACCCAAAAGGAGCATTTACTTGAGAAAAGTAAAATTTCAGAATTTTGTAGTTTGAAACCATTGTGATAAATAGAGCATTTGCTCCTATGGGAGCAAATGCTCTATTTATCACAATGGTTTCAAGAAGTGGTTAATACAGAGGCGTAGAAAGGCGTATTTATGGAGGAAAGGGTTAATATTCATGATGTCATTATTTCTGACATCAATATTCATGGAGTAAAGGGTTAAACAAAATTAACGTTTGCTATATTACAGCTGGAAAACGTCAATGAAAGGATGGGCGACGTGAAGATAGCATCAGAAAGAAAAGGCAAATCACGCAATGAAGATACACGGCGAAAGAAGAGACCGGAAATGCAGAGATATGTACCTAGGGGAAAAATACTGGAAAAGCAATCCCACGAAACAAGTGGGGAGGGGTCGGGGGACTGGGATGATGAAATGTCAAGTCCCAGTCCTAAGATTACTCATAGCCCTAGTCCAGGACCTGCCCAGGTAGTGACTCCACTGGTACCTTCTCCTAGGAAAATAGACCTTAAAAATATGCAAGTAACTGTTGTTAATGATAAATCTGCAGTGAATGAGGAAACTAAACCTAAAACTGTTGATAACTCAGACACCAGACATAATAAACAAAATACTACTTCTAATTTCCCTAAAGGTGTGAACAGAAATCAAGTACATGGTCAGTCATACTCCAGAGGCAGGGGTCAAAGGTATCATCAGAGGTCAAATCAGGGTCAAGGGCAGACAACTAAAGGCCCTGTTGGTGATGAAATTGGCAAACATAAACAGAAAACTAGACAGAAAGAAATGAATGAAAGTGAAAATAAGAAGGAATTGAAACCCTCTCAAGAGCTGTATATTGTTCCTTCACGGCCTAATACGATTGGTAAGGAAGCAGACAGGACAGACACTATTGGCAGTGATGAAACTAAAAACCAATTCTCGGAGATAAAGCCTGGCATAGATAGACAAGCATTGTTTAAGAAGTTGAATAAAATGCAGAAGAGTAAAAAATCTCGCTCCTTTGACAAACTTGATAAACAAGACAATTGGGAGGAAGATGGGTATTATCCTGATGCTAGGAACCTTGGGACTATGGTCTTTGAAAGGAGCAGGAGCTCAGAACAATTAAATTTATCAGGTAGAAATGCAGCAAAGCCTCCTATGCCGAGAAGTGCCTCTGGTGGTATGAAAAATACACCGAAGAAATTTGGAATGCCAGGGTTAAGGAAGAGAACGGACAGTTTCAGCAGTGATATCAGTACAGGTATTGAACCAGTACACAGACACAGTGTATATGTTAGAAACACTGTACCACCGATTATTCTCATTAAGCCTTTACTCTATAACTACACCTTTCTTCGACTTTGCAAACAGAGTAGACCCAGATCAGATGGCTCCTAGAGGAACCATCTGATCAGGGTCTGCTCTGTTTGCTTATGATAATATAGATAATGATTCTACAGTTTCCGCCTGAGTCAGAATGTCCTGTGTCCATGTACGATTATAATGGTTAATCTAATTAATATTCATGACATCATTATTTCTTACATAAATATTCATGGAGATACGCCTTTGCAAACGGAGTAGGCTCAGCTCAGATGGCTCGGATAGGAGCCGTCTGATCAGGATCAAGGTCAACAGTTTCTGCCTTGACAATAATTGCATGTGGTTAATATGCCATTTTAAATATTAATCTGTTTAATTTTCATGATGCCATTATTTCTTACATGAATATTCATGGAGTAAAGGGTTATTGAATTGAAAGACCTCGGTGAAGATTGTGGCAGGTTGCTTGATAATCCTGCCGTTAAAAATCTTTGCAAATGGAGAATACTCAGATCAGACAATTCTTGTAGTCTGATCAGAGTCTGCTCGTAAGTTATATAATCTGATTCTCTAATTTTTGCCATGCCAATAAATTTCTGTTTTAAGCTTGTCTGTTTCAAAGAAACGTCGAGTTATTGTGATCACTGGGTCATCGGGGTTGGCGTATTTGTTGGCGTGGTCGTCTGCGTGCAAAAACTTTAATGTAACTCATTACTCGAAAAGTATAAGAGGTATCAGCGTGGGTAGATCTCATTGAGGAGAAGGCCCCTACATGGAGAACCGTAACTCTTTATTTCAAAATATTGGAATTATGGCCCTTTATTTTTATGCTTCCCAACGGCGGGCATATAGTAATCGCATTGTCTGTCCATCCGTCTGTCCTTCCATCTGTCCATCCGTCCCAAATTTCGTGTCCCTTCTATAACTTTTTATCTGTGAATGGATTTCAAAATAACCTGGCACAAATGTTCACCACACAAAGATGATGTGTCACGTTCAACTCCCTTGTCCATGAGTCAAAGGTCAGGGTCATCCTTCAGGGTCAAAGGTCGGGGCATAGTGTTTCACAAACACATCTTGTTTCCAAAAAGTTTTAATTTAGCTGGACAAGCACCAAATCAGACGAGCATTGGTGCCGCATGCGTCTCTTGTTTAATTTTTGATACAAGAATGAAATTACTGCATATTTATAATGGGCAGCGTTTTGCATGAATATTCATTTAATAAGTAAAACAAATAATCAGGCAAACAAAACCATTCTCATAGAAGTTTAGAACTAAGCAACATGTTTGAGAATAGAATTGTGTTTTCCATGCATGTGGGCCAAAACATTTTGCAACTTTGCAAATTTAACCCTTTCCTCCATAGGCTATTTTTAGACCCAACCTATTTGAATGAACCTACCGAAAAGGAGCATTTACTAGAGAAAAGGAAAATATTATAATTGTGTAGTATAGAAACCATTGTGATAAATAGAGCATTTGCTCCTATAGGAGCAAATGCTCTATTTATCACAATGGTTTCAAGTAGTGACTACTACAGAGGCGTAGAAAGGTGTATTTATGGAGGAAACGGTTAATACTAGCCATGAAGAACTAATAGCTTCTAAAGTATTACATTTGCTACTCTTTTCTAGGTATGCACCTCTGACATTTGATATCAAACCTAATCATTTACAATAATACTAGTTTTGCAAGGATACAACACATCCATTGATGTTCCACCTTCAATATTTCATTATAACTATTTTGTCCATGAATATTCAGTAGGTATTGAAATTTGGCCTAAATATAGGACAGGGAAAGGGTTAAATACAGATCCATAGCTGTGTATTCAAATACCTTAAATATTGATCCAAAGATGTTTATTCAAATGCTTTAAATACATGTACTGATCCAGAGATGTGTATTCAAGTACATGTACTAAAATACAAAGGTGCCCGACGCATGCTTGGACTCACCCACGGACACTCCCCCCCCCCCCCCCCCCCCCAAAAAAAAAAAAAAAGAAAAAAAAGAAATGTGATCGAAGTATGTAAAACTAGTCTAAAACTATCTATTTGAACCTTAAACCACTCCGAAAAACAAGAAAAACACGACCCGGAAAAAAATTCCTATCGAGTCTATATATGTATTGAAAGGTACCTAACTACGTCAGATCAGCGGCGGAAAATACAACAGTCATGTTTTTCAAAGTCTTACAGCAAAGCCAATTCAACACCGATTTCAATCATTTTGGTCTTGATCCGTTCCAAATTCCATATGCTAAGCGGTACAATTAGTGCTTTCCTTAAATATTGCTCCGTCTTGTCGCTGTAAGACCCCGAATTTGAAAATACGCTAGAGCGAAACGATGTGACTCCCGCCAGGATGCATAGACGTATATAGGGGGATCTGTATTCGTTAATCTTTTCAACAAAAACGCGAATTATGGTGAAACAGTATCGAAAAACATTAAACTCACCGCAATTAAAACGGCGCTTACTATTTCCAGTCTGCTACGAGGCGCCAGTTTTCTTTCTCCAACTTTCCTTTTGAACGGATGCGACCATTTTGCTGTGACCCGGCCCATAAACTATTCGATATGCAAATTGACTACTACTTCCGGGCCACAGCGAAATGGCCAACTTCGTTCAAAATGAAAGTAGGAGAAAGAAAATTGGCGCCTCGTAGCAGACTGGAAATAGCCAGCACCGTTTTAACTGCGGTGAGTTGAATGTTTTTCGAATGTGTTTCAGCATAATTCGTGTTTTTGTTAAAAAGTTTAACGAATACGGATCCCCCTATATACTTCTATTCATCCTGGCTGGAGTCACATCGTTTCCCTCTAGCGTATTTTCAAATTCCCGATCTTGCAGCGACAAGACGGAGCAATATTTAAGGAACGCACTAATTGTGCCGCTTAGCATATGGAATTTGGAACGGATCAAGACCAAAATGATTGAAATCGGTGATAAATTGGCTTTGCTGTAAGACTTTGAAAAACATGACTGTTGTATTTTCCGCCGCTGATCTGACGTAGTTGGTTACCTTTCAATACATATATAGACCCGAAAGGAAATTTTTTTCCGGGTCGTGTTTTTCTTGTTTTTCGGAGTGGTTTAAGGTTCAAATAGATAGTTTTAGGCTAGTTTTACATACTTCGATCACATTTTTATTTTTATTTTTTTTTTATTTTATTTTTTTTGGGGGGGGGGGGGGGGGGGGGGGTTCCATGGGTGAGTCCAAGCATGCGTTGGGCACCTTTGCTAAAATACATAAGTATACAAATACTAAAGTCTTTTATCCACCAAACCATATCTTGCGACGATTCTTTAAAATTGTCTGGAGACAGTTCCAAAGAGTGGTCATAACCTAGGGCTTGGTGGAGAACAAAAGGAGTTAGTCTAGTTCTATGTTTATTTATATTTCAATACCTACTGAATATTCATGAGCAAAAAAGTTATGAAATATGGAAGGTGGAACATTGTAGCCGTTTTAGAAAGTATAGAAGCATATCTTTCTAATTCCATTTGCAAACAGTGAAGACCCTGATCAGATGGCTCCTATATGAGCCGTCTGATCTGGGTCTGCTCTGTTTGCAGATGCGTGAAAATGCGTTTTTTTAGCTCGTCTGTTTCGAAGAAATCACGAGCTATTGTCGTAACCCCGGCGTCCGCGTCGTCGTTGTCGTCGTCCGAAATCTTAACATTGACCATAACTTCTTCAATTTTTCATTTACAACCTTCATTTTTGGTATTCATGTTCATCTTGACAATGTATTATGACGACAGATGAGCGTTGCTCCCGCTTGCGGTGCTCTTGTTTGAAGGAAAGGGTTATAAAAAAGTTTAATTTACATACATGTACATGTATGTTATCCATGTCTCCGAGTCTATTTTGTGTCCATTTATGCACTGTAATAACAAAAGATGATTTGGCCTGATATCAACATTTGCTGCAGGTACGGGAAGTGATTGGAGTACAGAGGACCTTGACTGGGACAAGGAGGTGGATGACAATAAGTTGGACTGGACAGAGGAGGTGGATCGGGAGCTAGCTCTGCAGGTAGATGAGTACTGCTGTTTGTATTCTGCCAAATATCTTTTAGACTTACAATTGGGGTTGGATACCATTAGTCGGTATCGTATCTGTACCAATACCCAGTTCAAAATGTACCAGTATAAACCGTTTAATATATTACAGATACTTTGACAAAAAATACTTAGTAAATTCTCAAGTTATTTTGGCTTAAAATGCTTCAAAATTACATTTAATATGCTTAAAAATAACATAGACATGCAACATACTACATAAATGACACCACTTTTGCATTAAAAACAATTCTTAAAATAGACTCCCAGTCGACTCTGACAAAGTTTTATGGATTTCATTAAGAAATCTCGTTGCTATCAGTATCAATAAAATATCGTATCATTTCAAAAGTGTCATAATGGTATCGTACCGTATCGTTCATGACGGTATCCAACCCTACGTACAATTTACATATCTGTGACTTACCTTATTAACCCCTTTCCCTGGTCTATATTTATTCCAAATTTAAACACTTACTGAATATTCATGGACACAATACAGTAAAACCTGTCATACATGGCCATCAAAAATTATGGGTCTGTAAGGCAGGTGGTAGCTTAATGCAGATCAAAAGTAATACAGAAAGCATTAAGCAACATCTGCTTTTAAGACTTCTGTTCAATAAATAAATGGCTGCTTTGGACAGGTTCTACTGTAGTTATAATTAAATATGGAATGTTTAACATTGTAGCTAAGCCATTTTAGAACTACTGTAGTTATAATTAAATATGGAAGGTTGAACATTGTAGCCATTTTAGAAAGTAAAGAAACAGGTCTGTCAAATTACAGTAGCAAACACAGCAGTCCCTGATCAGATGGCTCCTATAGGAGCCATCTGATCTGGGTCTGCTGTGTTTGCAAATGCATGAAAAAGGATAAACCTTTTCCCTCATATAGACAACTTTTAGTACATTTGCAAACAGGGTAGGTGTAGACCTGACAGCTCTTGTAAGAGCTGTCTGATCAGGGACTGCTTTGTTTGCTAATGGTATAGTTTAGATCTGATTCTGAAGTTTCTATCACAGTCAAAACTTTCCTTGTTGATATCTAATTAATAAAATTCAACTCATGAATATTCATGCAGTAATAAGTTCTAAGGTTAATATTTATGGAGGGAAGGGTTAACCCTTTCCCTCATATAAATGTGTTTTCACGCATTTGCAAACAGAGTAGAACCAGATCAGACGGCTCCTATAGGAGCCATCTGATCAGGGTCTGTTCTGTTTGCTAATGGAATTTGATAGATTTGTTTCCTTACTTTCTAAAATGGCTACAATGTTCCACCTTCCATAATTCATTATAACTATTTTTTCCATGAATATTCAGTAGGTGTTGAAATTTAGAATAAACGTAGAACAGGGAAAGGGTTAACCCATTGCCTCATAGGCTATTTTTAGATCCATCCTCTTTGAATAAATCTACCGAAAAGGAGCATTAACTAGAGAAAAGGAAAAATTTAGAAATTTGTAGTTTGAAACCATTGTGATAAATAGAGCATTTGCTCCTATAGGAGTGAATGCTCTATTTATCACAATGGTTTCAACAGGTGACTTTTGCAGAGGCGTCAAAAAGGTGTCATTATGAGGGAATGGGTTAACGATCTGAATTGGATTGAGAACATAGTTGCTCCAGTCTCCCAGAATTTGTTTGAATCTTGTCTTGAAATTATAAAATTTGCGTCAGATTCTTTATCCCTTATAATGTTAGATGATCATGCTGGTACTAACTGTATTGCCTCAATGTATCACCTTCATCATACATTCCTGCAATTTCCATTTTGCATGATCAATAGAACAAGAAAGTCACAGAAAATTTTGATGTGAGGATAATTTACCCCTAGACTTTCATTATCCAGGCCTTTGATTTCCAGAGTAAAATATAAATTATTTTAGAGATGAGCACAAGAGCACACAAAATATACTGTCAGAAAATATATACTATACAGTTTCGGATAATTTAATCTAGTCAAATGCTAAATGCAAGATGCAAGTCTCATGTTGGTGTTATTTTTCCTTACCACTAATTGGATCCAGTCACTAATAATTGTACCCAGAGATTGTGACATCTGGTTCTGAGATTTTAAAACAGTTTTTTGCTGAGTCTGAGTTCATTCTCGGGTATGTGATTGGTCAGATTTTTAACTTGCTCAAAATCTGACCAATCAGAATATGAACTTAGATTCAAGCAAAATGTTTTACCACAAGGGCTTATAGCTTTAGTGTTGCTGACTCAAGCAAATACTTTTATAAAAGGTTATAAAAGTTTTTTCTTGAGTCAGTAACACTAGAGCTAAATACTCTTGTCATAGGCAATGCCATCCTTCTTGTCATTTTAACACATTTTTAGTTCATGTGATGTAATTTTGGAACTGCCCTTGGTGTTTAGAAGAAACCAGATGTTTATTTGTATGTTATGTTTCATGCATACGCTAGAGAATGATGAATGAGGTAAGAAATCTCTACTGGGAATCCAAAATCTCTGCAGTCTTGTATGTATCTTCCAAGAAGTTGATGTTTCTCATTTAAGTTTGGATCTTTTTGTAGCAGTTATAAAACAGAGTTTCTTTCTATATTTTTCTTTCTGGTGTTGTATGCCTCAAGACGCAGCTGTTACAGAACAGATATTTCTCTTTTCCCTACATGTAATTTTGATTAACCCTATTCTTGATATACGTGTAACTTCTTTTTCATACATTTGCAAACAGAGTAGACCCAGATAAGATGACTCCTATAGAAGCTGTCTTATATGGGTCTACTCTGTTTGCTTATGAAATTATAATAGATCTGAATCATCTGGCTCTACAGTTTCTGTCAATACCAAAATAATCATATGTACAATGCCATTATAAAAAAAATTAGCGAACAAATATTCATGATGTCATTATTTCTTTGATGAATATTCAACAGGGAAAGGGTTAAAAATAGTTGCATTCTCTGCTTGCCATTCAGACTTCCATTCAGAATAATATCTACAGGGATACTTCTGATAGGAAGTAGGGTATTAATCCTTTACACTATGAATATTCATATAATATTTACCGGTATATAAGAAATGTATGTATGAAATTGAATATTAGATAGCTTAATATTTATGATGGCATATGAACAAGAATGATTTTGTCCCTGGTAAAAAACTATCAAATCAGATCTCTTAGCCCTTTCCCCCCATGAGTATTCATGTAAACAATCATCAATATTAATGAGACAAATTTGTTATAATAGCACACGGACACTGGAATTTTTGGCCATGTCAGAAACTTTAGAATCATGTCTATGTTATATCATATATATCATATACCCTGATTAGATGGCTCCTATAGGAGCCATCTGATCTGGGTCTACTCTGTTTGCAAAGGCGTAGAAAGGCGTAGTTATGGAGTAAAGGGTTAGGCAAAGAGAGCAGAACGTGATCAGACAGGAGCTATTGGATCTGGGTCTCATCTGCTTGCAAATGTGTTAAAAGGCATATTGATGGAGTAAAGGTTTACAAAAAATTACATGTTTGTACATCTCAATTTGCTTCAAAGTTTTGAAAATTAGTCTTAGAATCTTTATCAGAGCTACAAATAATCATTAATGGTTCGTACTCAAATACTAAAATCGTCATTTCTCCACCAAACCCTATGTTGTGACCACTCTTTAGAATCGTCTCTTTGAGACGCTTCTAAAGAGTAGTCACAACATAGGGTTTGGTGGAGAATTAAAGAAGTTATTCTTAAACATGTTTTGATTTACACATCTTATCTGGAGCTCTGTTTATGATATGGATTGTCTAACAGTTCCATCACATGTTTCATTGTGAATTACAATACTCCTGGGACTTTGTGGAACACATTTAGCTTGTCTGAGAGAAGCTGAGGTATTGCTATGGGGCCTGCGCTGTAAGTCAATCATCAGCAGCTTTTGTATTTTGTAAACTTCAATTGCAAATAGTTTAGACCGTGCTCAGATACATGAACTTCATTTCAGCAATGCAACTGATCTGGGTCTTCACTGTTTGCAGTTGAATAGTATCCTATGACCTAGTTTGTGCGACACATTTCTAATATTTATCTCTGTATGGTTTGTCATTTACATTGTTTGATCTTGGATAAGTAATGTTTTGCATGCATACTGAGCAGTTTTTATTTCCTGAATTTATGTGTTTTGAGTGTATATGTAGAAGATCATCTTTGTACTGGAGAGAATTATAAACAAGAACTCAGGTAGAAATAGATCTATATTATACCATGTTAAGCAAACAGAGCAGACCCTGATCAGACTGCTCCTACTGTAACAATCATCTGATCTGGGTATACTCTGTTTGCAAAGGCATAGAAAGGCATATTTATGGAGTAAATAGTTAAAATAAATCTAATAAAATGCTGAATGACAGTTTTGTGGAGTATAATTGGACACTTTTAATATTTCTCTCTGATTTTTATTTGTAGCTAGTATGTTTTAATCCTTTACTTGATGAATTTTAATGAAGTAGTTTCATCATGGATATTTTTTACCAGTATCTGAAATTTTAGGAACACAGGGATTTTTAGCTCATCTGTTTCGAAGAAATCACGAGCTATTGTCATAACTCAGGCGTCCACGTCGTCATCGTTGTCGCTGTCGTCGTCCGAAATCTTAACATTGACCATAACTTCTTCAATTTTTCATTTACAACCTTCATTATGCATGTTCATCTTGACAATGACGACAGACGAGCGTTTGCACCCGCTTGTGGTGCTCTTGTTTCCAAATGTTACTGAAAATGTTGAAACAGATCTGTATAATTCTGTTAGCCCATTCCTTCATGTAAACACCTTTTCACACATCTGTAGAGTAGATCCAGATAAGGGTCTGCTCTGTTTGCTAATGGAATTTGATAGTTCTGTTTCTTTACTTTCTCAAATGGCTACGATGTTCCACCTTCCATATTTGATGTCTTATCCATGAGTATTGAAATTTGGAATAAACATAGAACAGCGAAAGGGTACCTAACAGAGCAGAATCTGATCAGATGGTTCCTACGGGAGCCATCTGATTCGGGTCTACTCTGTTTGCAAGGGTGTGAAAAGACATTTGTACGAGGGAGAGGGTTAAAGGGGACATAAACAAGGAATTCTACTGGCAACTTATGTTACCGTTGTTCTGAGGCTCCTTTATTGAACCAATTAGTCATTCATCAGTTATCACTCTACCTTAGAAATGTTTGGGTAAAGGGCGAAATGTCAAATTTTGTGCTTAACCTTTTACTCTATAAATAATAAAATATGCATTTGTATGCCTTTGCAAACAAGGTAGACCCTGATTAGAATGCTCCTATAGGAGCCATCTGATCAGGGTCTACTCTGTTTGCTTATGATATAATATAGATATGATTCTACAGTTTCTGCCATGACCAAAGATGTGTCCATGTGTTATTGCAACAGTTAATTTAATTGATATTCTTAATGTCATTATTTCTTACATTAATATTCATGGAGTAAAGGGTTATTGTTAAATTTGTGCATTTAAATGTCTTTTTTTTGCTTTTAATAAAAGGAACAAAAAAGACATTTAAATGCATGAATTTTTTAAAATTGTGACAAATATTTTTTTCTGTCGAAACCGTGATTTTTTATGCAAACAGTTTGATGCTGTGATTATGTTTATTGAAAGAAAATGGAAGAATATTAAAAAATGAAAATAGTAGTAGACAACAAATTTTGCTGACAACAATATGTTGCAGTAAAATATGCAGCATATGCTGCAGACATATAGTTATACAGTTCAGTGGTAGTTCACATTTTCAATCTTTGGGACTGAAGATTAAAGTGGCAAGTTTTAAGTCAGGTTTTAACATTGCTGCAACACTAAATATCCTAATTACCTTAAGTATTAATTCAAGACTTTATAACGGCCACTAAATTGTGTTAACCCTTCGCTTACTGAATTTTAAAATACATTTCTCCTTCTTTACCCATGCCCTGTTGTATAATTACATATATCTTCACTGTGTACAAGTATTTCGCTGTGCAATCACTGCTGTGGAGTGCACTGGTTGCACAATCAATTTGTAAATAGTGCAGACCCAGACGAGACAGCTCCTGCAGGAGCTGTCTCATCTGGGTCTTCACTATTTACAGGTAGGTATATTGACGTGAATAGCAAGCGAAGTGTTAATTAGTTGGTATGTAGGACAGGTGGCTCCTTAACCCTTTCCCTTATGTAAGCGTATTTTCGCGCACCTGCAAACAGAGTAGACCCAGATCAGATGGCTCCTATAGGAGCCGTCTTATCAGGGTCTGCTCTGTTTGCTTATGGTGCAATATAGATCTGATTCTACAGCTTCTGTCTGAGCCAAACTGTCCTGTGTTCATACACATGTATGCCATTATAGAAAATAATCTTATTAATATTCATGACATCATTATTTCTTACATGAATATACAACAGGGAAAGGGTTATAAAGCAAGGTGAAAGTAAAACAGAACGCTCCTATAGGAGCGTTCTGTTTTACTTTCATCTTGCTTTAAGTAGCCACCTGCCTTTAACACAAAATACTTGACGTAATTTAGTGGCCGTTATAGAGAGGTTTTACTCTAGCAAATAGTACAGATCCAGATTAAAGGGTTCCTAAAGGAGCCATTTAATCAAGGTCTACACTATTTGCTGATGTGTCAATTTAATGTAGAGTTACAGTAAAAACTCGATACTACGAAATTTTAGTAATGAAGAATTGTAAGCAGGTGGCTGCTTAATGCAGGGTGAAAGTCATGCAGAAAGCTCCTCTTCGAGCTTTCTGCATGACTTTCACCCTGCATTAAGCTGCCACTTGTGTTAAAAATCTGACAATTATGTTACGTATTTGAGTGTTCGTAGTATCAAGCTTTTACTGTATCAAAATGGTGTCAGAATGTATTACCGGGTACATGTATTCAGTTTTACAAACTGGTCGAATGAGCAGAAGGTCTAAGTAACAGTGCTATTGATTGATGAGTTGATGATAGATGTGAATGATATCGGCAAGATGATTTTGGCTAATCTCAAATTGCTGCAAATGCAGGATACGGGTAAGGGGTTAATCATTGCTAAAAACGGAACCATCTCCATTTAACATTAACCTTTTCTCTAATAAACATTTATGCATGAGTTGGTCATGAACATTCATTTACTTAAAATGTAATAATTTTTTTACAAAGGTTGTTTGGGCGAGATAGACTGTAGGATCAAATTTATATAATTCTATAAGCCAACAAAGAAGACACTGATCAGACAACTCCTACATGAGCATTAAAAGACATTACTATGAGGGACATGGTTAACCCTTTCCCTATTCTATGTTAAATTACAAATTTCAATACCTTATGAATATTCATGGACTAAATAGTTATATTGAAATATGGAAGGTGGAACATTGTAGCTATTTTCCGAAGTATAGAAACAGATATATCTAATTCCATTAGCAAACAGAACAGACCCTGATCGGACGGCTCCTATAGGAGCCGTCTGATCTGGGTCTACTCTGTTTGCAGATGCGTGAAAGCACGTTTATATGAGGGAAAGGGTTAAGCCCTACAACCATGGGAAGGTTGGAAAGACGTCTCATTTCAAACGTCTCAAAGCATCTCTTTTCTCAGTCTAAGTCTGTCTTGTTGAAATCTAATTCTGATGAGTACCATCAAAATAAGGTTGGTAGGGAAATTTTGGCACTCCTCTTACCTGAAGTTCTGACTTCCTAGTCAGATACTGTGATGAAGTCTGCATTGTTTCCAGTTTTGAGTTATATAACGCAATTTAATTCCAATTGTAGGTACAAGACGAGACCCAGAAGATGACAGCCTGGTTTGAGCAGCAGGAAACGGGGCTTTCCCAGGAACCCGGTCTTTCCCAGGATGACTTCCTGTCAAACAGATCTAACAATGCCAGGAATGACCCTATGACTTCTAGTTCTCAGGGCTTTTACCGTGACTTTCCTTCATCCAGGTCCGATTATACAGAGAAATCAAACACTCTGCCCTTTGCTCATCGTCGGCGGAATAAAGAAGAGCCACGTGGAAGACAGGATAGAAGAGGATCATTGGGTAGCAATCTAAATTCTTTTGTTCATAGAGACAAGTTTTTACACCTAAATGCAAACAGAGTAGATCCAGATCAGATGACTCCCGCAGAAGTCATGATCAGGGTCAGCTCTTGTTTCTGCCAAAAAATCATTATAAAAATTCATGGTATTCATGATGTCATTATTGCTTACTGTTCACCTATAGCATGTATACTGATCTGTTTGATTAACCCATTACCTCATAGGCTATTTTTAGACCCAACCTCTTTAAATAAATCTACTGAAAAGGAGCATTTACTAGAGAAAAGGAAAACGTTAGAATTGCATAGTATTGAAACCATTGTGATTAATAGAGCATTTGCTTCTATGGAGCAAATTCTCTTTTTATCACAATGGTTACACAACTATTACAGAGGCGTGGAAAGGTGTATTTATGTAGGAAAGGGTTAACGTATTTCAATAAATCAGAAAACAAATACTGGATATACATAATTGTACTGTAACTTGTGTAAAAAAATCAGGCATTTTGGATTCAAATCAGATGAAACGAAAAAGTGGCTAGACAAATCTCGATAAAAGCAAGAACCTTGTAGGAAACTAGTTTCGTCTACTATTAAGACTCTTCAGAACGTACTGAACCGACAATGTTTTTGCTGCTCTATTTATACCTTTTGAGTGTGGTCACGTGATGTTTTGATGTACGTATGCACAAATCTTGTTTCGTTTTACGTAACTTTTGGTGGCATAATTCAAATCAGATGTCTAGTTTCTTGGTGCTAATATAAATTGTTCTCTAATTATCTCACAAATTATTACAATCTTCATTGTTCAGAGGCAGGCTGGCAGCAGATCTTGTTTTGAATTATGCACTTGTCAGAGTTTTCTTTATTTTGTTGTGATTCAGCTTTAAGGAATTGCATAGCTTTAGAAATGCAATGCCTTTGTAGATGATTTGAATTAACCCTTTCCCTCATATAAACACTTGTTCACGCCTTTGCAAACTGAGTAAATCCAGATCAGGGTCTGTAGTGTTTGCTTATGAAATTATAATAGGTCTGACTCTACTATTTATATATTAATACCAAACTTTCATGTGCATATAGGCCGTTATAAAAATTTAGGAAATTAATAATCATGATGTCATTATTTCTTACATGAATATTTAACAGGGAACGGGTTACACTTAACCCCATAAATACGCCTTTGCAAATAGGGTAGACCCAGATCAGACGGTTCCTGGAGGAGCCGTCTAATCAGGGTCTGCTCTGTTTGCTTATGATGTAATACAGTGAAACCTCGGAAATCCGAACCCCTTCCGGACCAAATGAAAAGTTCGGATTTCTGAGGATTTCGGATTTCTGAGGTTTCTCATATAGTTAAATGTTTCGACCACAATCATGCTCTCTAAGTAAGGTTGATGTGATCAAAATGTTGATTGCTGATATTGCATGACATTAAAGGGTAGATTTTGCTCACAAAGTATTTGCAATGGACTTGCAATGGACTTGTTTCTTTAAAGCTTTCTACTTCGAAGAAGCAACACCAATGTAAATAATAGTTGAACTGAACATGCCAGCCCAAACATTCTCAGGTACAGTAAGCGTTCGGAATTCCGGGTTACATTTAAGCGCAATTAAACAATTTCGGACGAAAAACACGTTCGGAATTCGGAATTCTGAGTTTCCGGATTTCTGAAACTTTCCCGTAGTTAAAATAAGAAGAAAAAAAATCGGGACCAAACGGAACGTTCGGAATTCCGCGGATTTCGGAATTCCGGAGCTCCGGAATTCCGAGGTTTCACTGTATACCAAAACCTGTGGAAAAGTGCATCTTACATTACTGCGGTTACGGTAGATATGATTTTACAGTTTCTGCCATGGTCAAAAATTGCTGTGTACATGTGCTATTATAGCAGTTAATCTAATTAATATTCATTGAATATTAAATGAATATTCATGAAGTAAAGGGTTAAAACATGTTAGTAACATTCAAGATTACATGTAGCCTTGTTTCTATTTTGTCAGGTATAAGAAGTCGTGATTCCAGTGTTTCTAGTGTGCAAAGTGTACAGAGTGTGCAGAGTGCATACAGTAGTGACGGCCGGCGTCGCCGAAGAAGACGAAGAAAGAGCAGTGGAAGCTCACAGAAGGTGCGTGGGGGATCACTTGAAAGGAAGAACATGAGCATACAGGTGACATGTGGGGGTGAACGTGAGGTCAAGGTTGGAGGTCATGGAGGTCAGAGCTTCAGCCGTCAGAATTCTTCTGAGGGATATTATGATAAAAACAAAGGGCGAGGAGAGACCTGGACAAATAAAGGTGATAGAGACAATCAAAGTCGAGGGAAGGATAATAGAGGACAGTTTAAAGGTGAAAAAGGAAGGAATTTGGGTCACATGGAACGAGCCTCAAGTGAACCACACTTTCATGATGAAAGAGATAGGTGGCACAGAGATGAACGTGGGGGTAGAGGCAGACACCATAATAGAGGCAGGACGAGGACAGAAAGTGGGGGGAAGGGAGGGAATTATCAGACAAATGAATTTTCAAGGCATCACAAAGATGACAGGAGACAATCAGGCAGCAGACCAGATTCAGGTCACGGTGCTGGACACAGGCCTGGGCAAGGGGACAGGCGACAGGAAGAAGGAGGTCATGGTGGTAGGGGTCAGAGGCCAGGCAGATGGGATGAAAGGGATCGATATCACAGAAATAAAGGATACAGAAAGGATGAGGTGAGACCACAGATGGAAATTGAGAAGGAAAGGGACAGTGAGGTCCATCCAGGTGGCTTGCTGCATTTGCCCCAGAAATCTAAAATCCCAGACCCTGGAGGTCAGCAGGATTCCCACTGGGACCGGGGACCAGAAGTTCAAGACTGGGGCAAGGGACAGAGAAGGGATCGAAATAGATCAGGGAGCCAACAGAAGACTTTGTTTGACCCTAACAATCCAAGCAAGCCCATTTTGATTGAGGAAGCTAAGCCTAAGTTGGAATTCAAGGATACAGAAGCCAACTCAACCTCACCACAATCACCTCAGTACATGGGTGGCCCACCCCCAGCTAATATGCAGATGTATGGGCGTGGATATGGAGCATTTTATCCTCCTCAGGGATACGGGTATGGGTATAACATGCCCATTCCCCACCCACTTATGGGGCCTTATTATGGCTACCCGCCACAGTTCCAGGATGGTCAGCGCATGTTTCCTGGTGATAATTTCTCAAGAGATCCTTACTACCAGGGGTATGTAAAGCATCATGATTGGGATAGTAACAGTTTTGTGTGATTTGTTTAACCCTTTCACTGCCGTAGTCGCATAAATGCACCACAACAAATAGTGCAGTCCCAGATCAGACGCAGCCTTTTCAAGGCGGCGTTTGATCAGGGACTTCACGATTTGTCTCAATCTCTATTTCTATATATGTGCTTTATTCCTTTGACATTTGCATTTATTTATCTCATTTCCTTATTAGCTCCACTTTTTCAAAAAGTGGAGCTATTGTCATGACCCTCTCGTCTCAGAAACTGGCCAAGATATTTGGTTCAAATTTGGTATGCATGTTAATTTTTACAAGGGGGACCCATTCCACAAGGGCAGGTAACCCTAAAATTAATTTTGCTATAGTTATCTGCCCTTTCTGACTTAGACTTCCATTACACTATCCAGCACTAAAGAAAGTGGAGCGCGCTGTCTGCGGACAGCTCTTGTTTTACTGAATGATTTAACAAACTTGGATTGCAGACGACAATTAGAAATTTGGCGCCGAAAGGGTTAACCCATTCCCCCATATTGACACTTCTGTAAAAGTCGTTTGATGAAACCATTGTGATAAATAGAGCATTTGCTCCTATGGAGCAAATGCTCTATTTATCACAATGGTTTCAAAACTACATTAACACAATTCCAAATATTTATGTGATGTGATGACATCATGAACATTTATTAGCTTAATTTTTATAATGTCATATGTACACCGGCGATTTTGGCTTTAATAGTCAGAAGAACTGTAGAATGAGATCTGTATTTTACTCTAAGCAAAAAGAGCAGACACTGATCAGATAGCTTCTATAGGAACCACCTGATGTGGGTCTACACGGTTTGCAAAGGCATGGAAAGGTGTTATATGAAGTAAAGGGTTAAATGCTGCTTTTCAGTTGATGTATTCTAAAAGTAGCCTATGAGGGAATAGGTTAATCATTCAATACATGGGTGGCCTACCCGGACTTATATACAGATGTATACAGGATTGTTTGGCTGTTGTGGAAACTGTAGAATCAGATCTATATCACAGTTCTAAGCAAACAGAGTGTATATCTATATAAGCAAACAGAGCAGACCCTGATCAGACAAGCTCGTGCAGTAGCCATCTGATCCTAGTCTACTCTGTTTGCATTTAGGCATAAAAATGGCATCTTTATCAGGTGAACGGTTAGCAAAATTTGAAATAGTTCTCCAATTATATATTTAGGTAATAGTAGATCTAAAGTTAGTGCAGATATTTCTTTTTCAAATGTTTTTAACCCTTTCCTCCATAGGCTATTTTTAGACCCAACCTCTTTGAATGAATCTACCCAAAAGGAGCATTTACTAGAGAAAAGGAAAATTTCAGAATTTTGTAGTTTGAAACCATTGTGATAAATAGAGCATTTGCTCTTATAGAGCAAATGCTCTATTTATCACAATGGTTTCAAGAAGTGACTATTACAGAAGCGTAGAAAGGTATATTTATGGAGGAAAGGGTTAAATGCTGAAGTTGGCTTATTTAAGTGAAGTCAAGTCACATAACTTTATCCTTTTCCCTGTTCAGTACTCATATAAAAAATAATGACAGCATGAATATTTATTATCTCAATTTTTTTTATTGTTAACTTTTCAAGGGATTTTGTTTGCTTTGACAAAAACTGCAGAATCCGGTTTATATCATGTCAAAAGCAAACAGAGCAGACCCTGATCAGACAGCTCATACAAGAACTACTTGGTTTGCAATTGCGTGAACAGGCGTTTATATGAGGGAAAGGGTTAAGAAATTTACCTGTTTCTGCTAATCACCACATGACTTGCCTTAACAGCTATGGTCCTGATTGTAACTCAATGTCTCATCTTGATCCAAGCTGTTTGCCGCTGGGGCAAGAGATAAAAAAAAAAAGGCAAATCATAAAATATTTAATCCTTTCCTCCATAGGCTATTTTTAGACCCAACCTCTTTGAATGAATCTACAGAAAAGTAGCATTTATTAGAGAAAAGAGAAATGTTAGAATTGTGTAGTATTGAAACCATTGTGATAAATAGAGCATTTGTTTCAATGGAGCAAATGCTCTATTTATCACAATGGTTTCAAGAAGTGACTATTACAGAGGCATAGAAAGGCGTATTTAAGGAGGAAAGGGTTAAAAACAGTAGGTGAGGGTTGCAGTTGATAGTTTTGAAAGTTGAATAATGTTTGAATGTTACACAATGGGTTACCTTAGTAAGTTATCCCATATATTATGATGGACAAACATTGGCAAGCATTGCAAACCCAGATCAAACTGTACCTGTAGGAGCAATTTTGTCAGGATCTACACTATTTGCTACTATGTCAGTCTAACCGAAAGTTGCGAAAATAGTGCCAAATTGACTTATTCAGCTGTACACACCCATGGACAGGGAAGACTGTAAACTTTGGATAATTAGTGTATGCTATTTATAAGCTGATGACCAGTTTGTGACAGTAATAAACATTCAGAGGTTAAGATGAGATGCATAATTAAAACAATTTCAAGAATAACTCCTTTATTTCTCCACAAAACCCTATGTTGTGAGCACTCTTTAGAATCGTCTCGGAGAGACAATTCTAAAGTGTGGTAACAACATAAGATTTGATGGAGAAATAATGATTAAACCCTTTCCCTGTTCAATATTCATGTAAGGAATAATGACAGCATGAATATTTATTAGCTGATATTTTATGATGACATAATATTATGTACACATGATGTTTTGGCAAAACAGGAACTGTAGAATCAGATCTATACTATACCATAAGCAAACAGTAGACCCTGATCAGATGGCTCCTATAAGAACTGATCTGGGTCTAATCTGTTTGCAAATGTGTGAAAAGGCATTTACATGAAGGAAAGCGTTAAGTATTTGAATATGTACCTTTATCTGTTGCCCTGAACATTGTTTTCAGTGAAATGGAGCAGGAGAGTGGGCTCTCAGGAAACAGCACTGCTCACAACAAGCTGTTAGCGGAGCAGGTGCTAAGGGAGGTCATGCCTATGGACAAACAGCTCAACAGCCTCATAGCCCGCAGAGTGTCTGGTGATGATACAGTACACCTCATAAACCAGCTCAGGTAAACAAAGGAACCAGCATTTTCTTACAGATATACTGGCAAAGAAAGAATTACTTTTCCTCCCCCTTGCTTTCATGTGAGAAAGCCTTCCAACTGCCTTGTTGTAGGTTGGTGGTTCTACCCTGATGTTCTTCTGTGCACAAAACAATGCAATTTATTCCGTGCACGGAAGAAGCTCTGGGGTTTTCCTCCACCTGTAATTAGCTGGACGTCGTGATCTGACTAAAATACTGTTAAAGTGATGTAAAAACCCGATAAAAACCAAACCCCCCCCCCCCCCCCCCCCCCCCCCCCCCCCCTTGCTTTACATGTTAATATGTGCCTCAGTCTGTAAGATGGTGAGTAATTGGAAGACATGGGCCCAATGTTATAAACTTTTTTGCGTGGATCTGAGTTCATTCTTTAGCACCTGATTGGTCAGATTTTGATCAATCAGATACTTGAGAATGAACTCAGAATAAGAAGTTTTATAACCCCAGAGCATGGGAAGTTTTCTAAATTTATATTTGACCACAGATAATGTATGGAACTGACTTTGTTATGTATTAATATACGTGGCGAAAATCATAACAGGACCCAGCTGATTTGAAAATTCCATATACAGTAGAACCTGTTCTATGCAGTCATTAATTTATTGAACAGAGGAGTCTGATAAGGCAGGTGGTTGCTCCTGTATGAGTTTTCTGCATTACTGTTAGATAGATTTATTTCAAAATAATATGCACAATTACATGGCAATCTGTTATTAAAAACTGTTTTTTCCCTGACCCCTTCAAACAGTTCAATTTGAGGGTACTCTTGACCCCCTCTCTATAAAGTAAAGAACAGACCTTCTTAAATTTGAGGGTCATTTGTAAAATGTCAGGGTTATTTTGATAGGAATAATTGGTCAGGGAAAACCCTGAAAACATACCTAATAAATAAACAACAATATGCAGGATTTAAAACATCCATGTCAGTCAACATTATATGCTAGGGATGACACAAAAAAGAGTAATAGTTACTCTTATTTCCATTGTGGTCCTTAAAATTCTGTTGACATGCTTTATGCAACCACCTGCCTTAGATCGTTTTGATGGCCACTTAACCAATTCAGTCATAGGCTATTTTTAGATCCAACCTCTTTGAATAAATCTACTGAAAAGGAGCCTTTACTAGAGAAAAGGAAAATTTTAGAGTTGTGTAGTTCTGAAACCATTGTGATAAATAGAGCATTTGCTCCTTAGGAGCAAATGCTCTATTTATCACGATGGTTTCAAAAAGGGACTTTTACAGAGGCGTAGAAAGGCGTATTTATGGAGGAAATGGTTAAGACATATTCCACTGAAGAAATTTTTTAAAAATATGTTTACTTTGTATACCCAAATTACCTTAATTACAGTAAAACCTCTCTATAATGGCCACAAAGTTATGTTAATTAGTTGGTATATTATGGCAGGTGGCTGCTTAAAGCAAGGTGAAAGTAAAACGGAACGCTCCTATAGGAGCGTTCTGTTTTACTTTTACCTTCAGGGCTTGCTTTAAGCAACCACCTGCCTTTTAACTCAAAATATTTGATGTAATTTAGTGGCCGTTATAGAGAGGTTATACTGTATTCAGACAGGCAAACTTAGGCACATATTACAGACCCAGATCAAACTGCTCCTGAAGGAGTACATGTAGTTTGATCAGGGTCTATACCGTTTACTACTGTGTCAGGCTAATTTAAAATGATCAAAATTGTGTTAACTCGACTTATTAGGGCCCTGCATTGAAAATGCAGGAGCCCTATAGGAATCACATTTTCTGTCTGTCCTTCCATCCGTCAACAATTTTGATGGGACGCGATAACTCAAACAGTACTTCACATATTGGTTTCATATTAAGGGCATATGCTTAGTATCATCAGAGGAAGATGCCTATAGTTTTTGGGTTAAATCAGATAACTATGTCTAGAGTTGTCTGCCCTTGATTCATAAAAAAATGCCATCAACTTTTGTCAACAATTTCGATGTGACGTGATAACTCAAATATTACTTCATATATTGGTTTCATATTAAGGGAATATGCTTAGTATCATCATAGGAAGAATGCCTATAGGTTTTGGGCTGAATCCGTTCACTATGTCTAGAGTTATCTGCCCTTTGATTAATCCAAAATGCCATAAAATTTTGTCAACACTTTCGATGTGACGTGATAACTCAAATACTTAGTATTATGAGAGGAAGACACCTTTAGTTTATGGGTTAAATGAGATCACCATGTCTAGAGTTATCTGCTCTTGATTTATCAAAAATACCATATTCAACAAAAGATCATCTGCAGGGCCCTCTCTGACTGAGTCAGATTTCTAGTTCAACTTTACAACGGATGGAGAAGGGAGATTGGGTGTCAGAATACTTAGGGTATTTAGGGTAACCTTGTGGTTTAACCCTTTCCCTGTTTCATCTCTATTTAAAATGTCCTCATCTCATGATTATTCATGGACAGAATCAATAAAATGGAACATGGAAAAGGGCTTTTTTCATGGTTGTGGAAACTGCATAATCAGATCTATAAATTTCCATAAGCAAACAGAGCAGGCCCAGATCAGACGGCTCCTATAGGAGCCGTCTGATCTGGGTCTACTCTGTTTGCAAATGGGTGAAAAGGCGTTAAGGGCAAATGGTTAATTGTAACAGTTTTGTCTGTTTTTCTGTCCAGACGTGAACTATTGGTTCGCTATGAGCAGATAGTTCTGCTGGATCCAGAGGTGTCAAACAAGCACAATGTGGAACAGGCACTATGGAAGTCGGTTTTCTATCAAATGGTAGAACTCATTCGGCGACAGCTATCGGAGGATCATTCAGACGAAACAAAACTACAGCTCAATAAAATACTCGAAGAGGTAAATATTAGACTGTAGTTTAACCCATTACCTCATAGGCTATTTTTAGATCCAACCTCTTTGAATAAGTCTACTGAAAAGGAGTATTAACTTGAGAAAAGGAATTTTTTAGAATTTTGTAGTTCTAAAACCATTATGATAAATAGAGCATTTGCTCCTTAGGAGCAAATGCTCTATTTTTCACAATGGTTTCAAAAAGTGACTTTTACAGAGGTGTAGAAAGGCATATTTATGGAGGAAATGGTTAAGATAAAATCGCAATGCTCAGTGATATGTCATTGCTCAAAGATATCAGGTTATTGGTCAAGAATAGGTTGTTGTTCAATTATATGTTATTGCACAATGATAGGTTATTGTTCATTTATATGTTATTGCACAGTGATAGGCTATTGTTCAATTATATGTTATTGCACAATGATAGGTTATTGTTCATTTATATGTTATTGCACAATGATAGGTTATTGTTCAATTATAATATTGCACAATGATAGGTTGTTGTTCAAATATATGTTATTGCATAATGATAGGTTATAGTACAAGATGTACTATGTACTATATATATATATATGTCATATAAACGTGTTTTCACACATCTGCAAACAGAGTAGACCCAGATCAGACTGCTCCTAGAGGAGCCGTCTGATCAGGGTCTGCTCTGCTAATGGAATTTGATAGATGTTTCTTTGCTTTCTAAAATGTCTACAATGTTCCACCTTCCATATTTCTTTATAACTATTTTGTTAATGAATATTCAATAGGTATTGAAATTTGGCCTACATACAGAACAGGGAAAGGGTTAATGATAGGTCATTGTGCATTGGAAAATTATTGCTTATGGTAGGATTTTGTGCAATGATAGGTTATTACTTAATGATGGGTATTTGTGCAATGGTAATTTATTGCTTATTAATAGGTTGTTATACAATAGTAAGATATTGCTTACAGATAAGTTATTGTGCAAGAGTAAGTTACTGATTAATGGTAGGTTTTGATGTGTTTGAAAAAAGGGAAGCACAGTCAATTAGCTCGATGCTATTGCTCAACAGATACTCAAGAGAGGTAATTCCAAGTCCTGTGCTGATTCCGTTTTCACAATATAAATCTGTGTATATTCTAACATGACTTCAACTTCGTTGTTTACATTTATTATGTCCTCCAAAAGGTTGGAGGCATATAGCCTTGCTCTTGTCCATCCATTTGTCTGCCTGTAAGTCCATGCAAATGTTCTGCAAATCTTGTGTGTCCAACTCCTTATACACCAATTGGAGCATTACTTTAGACCTGTATTAAGCTGTGGCCTTGAGAAATTGTTCAGCTTAGATATCGGATGACTCGAACTTCTGTTATCTCAAACTAATTTGTATGGTCCCTTGAAGTTCGAGTTATCAAAGTTCAACTGTAACACATGTGCACAGGATGTTTTTGTATTGGTAGAAACTGTAGAATCATTTCTATACTACAGCATAAGCAAACAGAGCTCTGTTTGCAAAGACATAGAAAGGCATTTTTATGGCGGAAAAGGTTAACATCAAATAGATGGTGTGTCGGGTGTCAAAACCATTACACTAGCATAACCCATATTTGAATTCTCTCCCTTTCTTGATGTTTTCCTTGTATAGCTCGTGTCTGTGCCAGGGCTCGGTATGAGGCCAGCAGGCCTCTGCACATATATGTTGGAACAGTCTGTTGTAATTGTAGATGCTTGTTTTCTCTTAGGGTACTTCATTTTACGAGAACTTGCTTGGCAAGCTCCAGTCAACTTTCCGGTTCAGTCTTGAACCTTTCCTTGATCCCAGTGTGTTGCGGCCAGAGAACCTGGGTCGGACAGTGAAGTTGGCTTTGCTCAGTGTTCAGAGGACAATGATTTGTCTCGGTGATATTGCACGCTACAAAGAACAGCACAACAGCTGTGGGAAGGTGAACTATGCCAAAGCAAGAAGGTGGGTGGAGATTAGTTTTCCTGTTAACTCCATTGCAAACAGAGTAAACCCAGATCAGATGGCTCCTATACAAGCTGTCTGATTAGGGTCTGCTCTGTTTGCTTTTGACATGACACAGTTTTTGCCATGGCGGCCCAATATTGTCTGTGTTCATATGTCATTATAAAACATCACCTAATTAATGTTGATGATGTCATTTGATATCCTTGGGGTCATTTATTTTAGGTATAACCCACTTATTGTCTCGCATTGCATGTGCATTGTAAACTTTTCTATGTTATGCTCCTTTATTATTATGCACTTATAAACCAGGGTCATTTTGCCGAGAGGCAGTGTGTCACTTAGGGATCACATTTCCGTCGTCTGTCTGTCTGTCCGTCTTTTTAGCTCACCAGAGCACTTTTGTGCTCAGGGTGAGCTTTTGTGATCGCCTGATGTTCGGCGTCCGTCGGCGTGCGTCTTCCGTCGTCAACAATTTGAACCTTTAAAAATCTTCTCCTCTGAATCTACAGGGTTCTCAGCTTTCAACTTTGGTACATAGCATCATCTGTAGGTCCTCTACAAAAGTTATATAAATTATGCCCCTGGGGTCAAAATTGGCCCCTCCCCAGGGGTGCCTTGTTTTCTATTGAAATATATAGTAAAACTTTCGATATCTTCTTCTCTGAAACTGGAAGGTTCTCAGCTTTCATATTTGGCACATAGCATCATGTTCAGGTCCTGTAAATTATGCCCCTGGGGTCAAAATTGGCCCCGCCCCAGGGGTAACCAGTTTTCAATAGAAACATATAGTGAAAACTTTGAAAATCTTCTCTGAATCTACAGGGTTCTCAGCTTTCATATTTGGCATATAGCATCATGTTCAGGTCCTCTACAAAAGTTATATAAATTATGCCCCTGGGGTCAAAATTGGTGAAAACTTCGAAAATCTTCTCCTCTGAAACTGGAAGGTTCTCAGCTTTCATATTTTACACATAGCATCATGTTCAGGTTCTCTACAAGAATTATATAAATTATGCCACTGGGGTCAAAATTGGGCCCACCCCAGGGGTAGCCAGTTCTCAATAGAAACATATAGTGACAACTTTGAAAATATTCTCCTGAAACTGGAAGGTTCTCAGCTTTCATATTTGGCACATAGCATCATGTTCAGGTCCTCTACAAAAGTTGTATAAATTATGCCCCTTGGGTCAAAATTGGCCAGCCCCAGGGGTGGCTAGTTTTTATACGCCCGTTTGAAAAAACGGGACGTATTATGGAATGGCGCTGTCTGTCCGTCTGGTTGTCTGGTTGTCTGTCCGTCTGTAACATCTCTAACTCAAGTTCCGCTTGGTGGATCCTTCTCAAATTTAGCCACAATGTTTATCTAGACATGCTACAGTAGCCTGCCAAGTCCCGGTTTGTTTATCCAAGGTCAAGGTCACACAATTGGACTTAGAATTTGCGTTTAGCATTTGCGTTAAGCAAAAATGTTAACCTCAATTTATGTGGAACAAGTCCACTTATTTACATAACACTTTGTGATAAAGCTTTGAAACTTGGAACACTTGTTCACCGTTACAACCTTCACCTGTAGGCAAGAGTAAATAACTCTGTCAAGCATTTTGACTGAATTATGCCCCTTTTTAACTTAGAATTTTTGGTTAAGGCTTTGTTAAAGTCCATTTATTTACATAACCCTTTGAGATAAAGCTTTTAAACTTAGAACACTTGTTCACCGTCACAACCTTCACCTGTAGGCAAGAGAAAATAACTCTGTCAAGCATTTTGACCGAATTATGCCCCTTTTTAACTTAGAATTTTTGGTTAAGGCTTTGTTAAAGTCCATTTATTTACATAACCCTTTGAGATAAAGCTTTTAAACTTAGAACACTTGTTCACCGTCACAACCTTCACCTGTAGGCAAGAGAAAATAACTCTGTCAAGCATTTTGACCGAATTATGCCCCTTTTTAACTTAGAATTTTTGGTAAGGCTTTGTTAAAGTCCATTTATTTACATAACCCTTTGAGATAAAGCTTTTAAACTTGGAACACTTGTTCACCGTCACAATCTTAACCTGTAGACAAGAGTACATAACTCTTTCAAGCATTTTGACAGAATCATTCCCCTTTTTAACTTAGAATTTATGGTTAAGGCTTTGTTAAAGTCCATTTATTTACATAACCCTTTTGAGATAAAGCTTTGAAACTTGGAACACTTGTTCACCGTTACAACCTTCACCTGTAGGCAAGAGTAAATAACTCTGTCATGCATTCTGACTGAATTATGCCCCTTTTTAACTTAGAATTTTTGGTTAAGGCTTTGTTAAAGTCCATTTATTTACATAACCCTTTGAGATAAAGCTTTTAAACTTAGAACACTTGTTCACCGTCACAACCTTCACCTGTAGGCAAGAGAAAATAACTCTGTCAAGCATTTTGACCAAATTATGCCCCTTTTTAACTTAGAATTTTTGGTAAGGCTTTGTTAAAGTCCATTTATTTACATAACCCTTTGAGATAAAGCTTTTAAACTTGGAACACTTGTTCACCGTCACAATCTTAACCTGTAGACAAGAGTACATAACTCTTTCAAGCATTTTGACAGAATCATTCCCCTTTTTAACTTAGAATTTTTGGTTAAGGCTTTGTTAAAGTCCATTTATTTACATAACCCTTTGAGATAAAGCTTTTAACCTTGGAACACTTGTTCACCATCACAAGCTTTACCTGTAGGCAAGAGTACATAACTCTGTCCAACATTTTGACAGAATTATGCCCCCTTTTAACTTAGAAATTTTGGTTAAACTTTTGGATAAAGTCCACTTATTTACATAACCCTTTTAGATTAAGCTTTTAAACTAGGAACACTTGCTCACCATCACAAGCTTCACCTGTAGGCAAGAGTACATAACGCTGTCTAACATTTTGACATAATTATGACGCTTTTTAGCTTGGAATTTTTGGTTAAGGTTTTGGTTAAAGTCCACTTATTTACATAATCCTTTCAGATAAAGCTTTTAAACTTGAAACATTTGTTCACCATCACAAGCTTCATCTTAAGCATTTAGACACAATTCTGGCACTTTTTAATTTAGAATTTTTGGTTAAGGTTTTTTGTTAAAGTATGCCTATTTACAACCTTGAAACTTGGTCACAAAATTGGACTTAGAATTTGAATTTAGCAAATACGTTAACCCCAGTTTATGTTGAACAAAACCTCGACGGGCGTATATTGTGCCCACTGGCACTCTTGTCTATAGAAACATATAGTGAAAACTTTGAAAATCTTCTCCTCTGATTGCCTGGTGAGCGATGTCAGGGCCATTCTGGCCCTCTTGTTTTGGCCGTCATTTCTAAACTAATCATTATAGAGCTTTCAAATTTCACACATGGAACAATCATGATGAGAGGAAGTGTCATGCACAAGGGCCCCAACTCTAGCATCAATATTGTTTTAGTTATTCCCCTTTTTCATATTAACAATAAGTTTTTGTGTCAGCTGCGAGCAGGTGACACACATGTTCCTCCGAACACTCTTGTGTTCTTGATCTGTCTTAGTCTATTAGCTTCAACTTAATTCTGGCCATGGATTTGTAACTAACATATATACACATAATAGGCATACAAAAATGTGCATGTAGAATGAAGAAAATGTTTATGAAAGTTTATGATTTGATTTTGTTTTAAGCTTTATATGTAAATGTAAGTACATGTATTGCTTTTGTTTATTTCATACCGACAGTTGGTACACCAAAGCTCAACAGATAGCTCCAAAGAATGGCCGTCCATACAACCAGCTGGCTATCCTTGCCTTGTACACAGTAAGCTCAAAAAGCCTCTGCCAATCAGTGTCAAAGTAATACACCACTTGCTTAACAAAAACCTTAGTTTTAGGATAAAAAAGGAAAGTTTGCCATTTTCAAACACTTTAGATCAATATCAAATGAGACATTGATAAGAGTTGCCAGTGCTTCTTGCAAAACCGTATAAATTAGGAATGTCAAAACTGTAATGAAGCTTATAGCAGTCGTCATTATCGGTTCTCATTGAATTTAATGATTTATCATTTTATTTGGGGAATGAAAATGAGCTTTACTGTGAGACAGTGTTATCATAACTATACAATCAATGTAGACCTAGATCAGGAGTCACGTTTGGGGAGTCCCTGTTGAATATTCATTTAAGATATAATGATATCATGAATATCTGTTAGCTGAAGTTTTATAATGACATACATACACATGGATCTTTGGTATTGATAGAAACTGTGGATCCTATAGGAGCCACCTGATCTGGGTCTGCTCTGTTTGCTTATGATATTATAACAGATCTTACTCTACTACAGTTTCTACCAATATCAAAACTTCTTGTGTACATATACCATTATAAAAAGCAGCCAATAAATATCCATGATGTTTTTATTTCTTGCTTGAATATTAAATAGGGAAAGGGTTAACCCTTTCCTCCATAAATACGCCTTTCTACGCCTCTGTAATAGTCACTTTTTGAATCCATTGTGATAAATAGAGCATTTGCAAATGCTCTATTTATCACAATGGTTTCAGAACTACAAAATTCTAACATTTTCCTTTTCTTTAGTTAATGCTCCTTTTCTGTGTATTTATTCAAAGAAGTTGGATCTAAAAATAGCCTATGAGGTAATGGGTTAATCACAACCATGATAATATATTAAAGTGGTAGTCTGTTCTAGCAATACAGTTTAAATGAATGAATGAATGAAAGACTTTATTTAACGAGGGTAGCTCAATTAGTCTAATGACTAATCTACCTTGAGGCCCTCAAACAAAAGCAGTTCATAAATATGCCTAGAAATTACATAAATCAATTGTTTATATGCTTGTAAAATATTCTCTTGTTCATGATGCCATAATAAAAATGCAGCTGTCAGATGAATTTTCACAGTCGTTTTTTAGCTCACCAGAGCACAAAGTGCTCAGGGTGAGCTTTTGTGATCGCTTGATGTCCGTCGTCCGTCGGCGTGCGATGTCCGTCGCCCCGCTTCAACAATTTGAACCTTTAAAAATCTTCTCCTCTGAATCTGCAGGGTTCTCAGCTTTCATCTTTGGTACAGAGCATCACCTATAGGTCCTCTACAAAAGTTATATAAATTATGCCCCTGGGGTCAAAATTGGCCCCGCCCCAGGGGTGGGAAGTTTTCAATAGAAACATATAGTAAAACTTTGAAAATCTTCTCCTCTGAAACCAGAAGGTTCTCAGCTTTCATATTTAGCACATAGCATCATGTTCAGGTCCTCTACAAATGTTATACAAATCATCATCCCCAGGGCCGGCTAGTTTTCTATAGAAACTTGAAGTGAAAACTTTGAAAATCTTCTCCTCTGATGGTCTGGTGAGCGCTTCAGGGCCATTCTGGCCCTCTTGTTTTAAATATTAAATATTCATGAGGGATTTTTTCTTACTGAATAATCATGAGGGAAAGGGTTATCTTGATAATCCAACTTTTTAATGTTTTTGCAAACCAATGAGACCCAGATCGAACATCTCCTTTAGGTTTGGTGTGTTGCTTATATGTTACAGAAGTAATTCTTTGCTGTTTGTCTTAGCAATACATTTCCTTCTATTTTTACTACAAGACTGAACTTATTTAACCCTTTCCCTTTTCTTAATTTATTGCAAATTTCAATACCTACTGAATATTCATGGACAAAATAGTTATAATGAAAAATGGAAGGTGGAAACTTGTAGCCATCTTAGAAACTAAAGAAACAGATCTATCAAATTCTATTAGCAAACAGAGCAGACCCTGATCAGACGGCTCCTATAGGAGCCGTCTGATCTGGGTCTACTCTGTTTGCAGATGTGTGAAAAGGTGTATATATGAGGGAATGGGTTAATATTCATAATTAGTATGAATTTTCATCAGGTGATGGTTTAAATGTTACATATTTGGTGTTTCTGCTGTTCACAGAAGAGGAAGCTTGATGCAGTATACTATTATATGCGAAGTCTGGCAGCTAGCAACCCCTTCCTCACTGCTAGGGAGAGTCTGATGTCGCTGTTTGATGAAGCTAGGAAAAAGGTGAGAATAACATATATAGTGTCAAACTGCCTCCTTAACCCTTTACTACATAAATACGCCTTAATATACCTTTATAATCAGAGTAGAGACAGATAAGACATCTCCTGCAGGAGCCATCTTATCAGGGTCTTCTCTGTTTTCTTATGAATTAAATTAGATGTAGTTTCTACCATGGCCAATCATTCCTTTCTTCATGTGCCGTAATAAAAATTAATTATAATTCCTGATGTCATTAGCTCCACTTTTTCAAAAAAACAACTCTCGTCGAGTCGGTGTTTGTTAACCTTTTTGTTAAGGTCCTTTTCTCAGAAACCATTCAAGATATTTGGTTCATATTTGGTATGTATGTTTACTATCACAAGGGGAACCCATTTCACAAGGGTAGTTAACCCCAAAATTAATTTTGCCATAGTTATGCCCCTTTTTCAACTTAGAATTTTCATTGTTGGTTAAGTTTTACAGAAATCGTCTGATCTGGGTCTATTCTGTTTGCAAAAGCATAGAAAGGTGTATTTATGGAGTAAAGGGGTCAGACAGTCAGTCCGTTTGTGTATCCTAATACATTGTTGCTTATGTAGCACTTTCGTTTCTTGATCATTTTTTCTCAAATTTGCTTTAAGAATTGTCATAAATAAAAGCTTGTATGAGCTAGATTTTCAGAGGAATCTGTCATGAGGAATCACTTGTTTCCCTGACAATGTGGCAGCAAGTACGAACAAGATGAAGTCTTGCAGAGATTTATAGAAAACACTTTTCTTGGATTTCCTAAATACATTTATTTCTCTTATGTACCACTCTGTTCGTATGACCACATTAACCCTTTACTCCATAAATACGCCTTCCTACGCCTTTGCAAACAGAGTAGACCCAAATCAGACAGCTTTTGTAGGAGCTGTCTGATCAGGGTCTGCTCTGTTTGCTCATGAAATTATATTGATCTGATTCTACAGTTTGATCTGATTCTACAGTTTCTGCCATGGGCAAACTCTTTAGTGATCATTAGCCATTATATGATTTAATCTAATAAATATTCATTAAGTCCTTATTTCATTCATTAATATTCATGGAGCAAAGGGTTAAACTCAAGGACCATATTCCTATATCAATGCATTTTGGTAGAATTACATCTCTTGGAAAAGGTTTGATTCAGTAGGAAAGCGTATAATTTGAGAGAAGAGTGTAAATGACAAACAGTCCATACACTGATCAAAGGGTTCCTCTAGGAGCTCTCTGATCTAGGTCCACACTGTTTGCAAAAGACAGCTAACTTGTTTCCTGCAAGCAAGGGTGAAAGAATATATTGTTATACACTTATGTTATTGTTAAGCCATTCCCTCCTGGACCCAACCTCTTTGAATAAATCTACCGAGAAGAGGCATTTACTAGAGAAAAGAGAAGTGAAATTGTAGAATTTTGTAGTTTTGAAAACATTGTGATAAATAGAGCATTTCCTCCTATGGAGCAAATCCTCTTTTTATCACAATGATTTCCAAAAGTGACTTTTACGGAGGTGTCAGAAGGTTACAATATGAGGGAATAGGTTAAATATTATGGGAAGCATCTTTTTGTGACCACTGAAACGTATTACTGTACTTTGGGAATAATTGGCAGTGGTTAATAATTTCGCCACCAGGTATGAAAGGGCGAAATTTTAACACACCGAAATATATCCGTGACAAACAAATAACACTTTATCACAGATATGTAACTTATCCATTGTACACACACACACATGAGACACTACCTTAAGTAATGCATGGCAGATACACAAACAGCAATTACAGCGGTATTTCTTGAGCATTTAATCACTGCTTTCTTGAAATGTATAGTTAGTGTACAATTCACTCATTTACTCGCATGTCAGAAACAAATTATTTACGCTTAGCTTATGTACCATAAACTCACTGTTTTATACCTGGAATTAGATATGACTGGAAATAGCAATTCCTACTCCTAGTATTTCTGTTTTGACATTAACAACTTAAAGTTAACCAAAGGTAGAATAATCTTTCTCACTTTTGATTCATGCATGTATTTATTTTTGGCCCCTTTAATCCCGGAATGGGGAATTAATTAAACTTACCAAAATAAAAACAGGCATTTTGAAGCAAAGTCACGAACATATCATGACGCCAATTTTTCCCAAAGTATGGTAACCCTAATATTGGGACACCCAATCTCCCCTTCTCCACATGTATGTAAAGCTGAATAAGTCAGTTTGGCACTGTTGAAGCTTAAACCCTTTCCTGTTCAATATTCTTGTAAGAAATAATGACATCATGAATATTTATTAGCTGGAATTTTATAATGTCAATTTTTCAAGGAAATGTTTTGCTTTGACAAAAACTACCCAGTAGAATAAAATGTATATCATGTCAATAGCAAACAGAGCAGACTCTGATCAGATGGCTCCTATAGGAGCCATCTGATCAGAGTCTACTCTGTTTGCAAATGAGTGAAAATGCGTTAATATGAAGGAAAGGGTTAAATAAAACCAACAAATAGTGTAGACGCTGATCAAAATGCTCCTTCAGGAATACTTTGATTTGGTTCTATGCTATTTGCTTAACCCTTTCCTCCATTGGCTATTTTTAGATCCATCCTCTTTGAATAAATCTGCCAAAAAGGAGCATTTACTAGAGGAAAGGAAAATGTTAGAATTGTGTAGTATTGAAACCATTGTGATAAATAGAGCATTTGCTCCATAGGAGCAAATGCTCTATTTATCACAATGGTTTCAAGAAGTGACTAATACAGAGGCGTAGAAACTCTGAAAGGCGTATTTATGGAGGAAAGGGTTAAGTTTGTTTGGGTGAATATTAATATTTGGTGGATTAATTACAGTATCAAGAATAAGCTCCATGCTGGTAGTGTACAATATATATTTGTTTTTGTTTTGTACCCAATTGGTTGCTGCTGAAGATTTATTTGACAATATTAATAAGCAATTGCTTTGTTCTTTACTTTTGTTTCCCTCAAGCTTGCCAGAATAATGGTGTGCTCCTGTTTTAATTGTTGAAGTTTTTTAGTGAAGTAAAGCGTTAATATATCAAGTTTAACATGTTGACATTGTTCTGCCATTACATTTTGACTTTTTAATCGGGTTTTCCACGGAAAATCTGGTTTATATTGAAATGGTGATGTACGGCAGGCAGCTGCCAATCTTGTAAGCGCAACTCCTCTGAAACTGTTCCAACAGATTTTCATAAAACCTTGCATGTTGCAAGGACACACTATGTAGATGTGCATATTGTCGGGAAATTTTCCTTCTGCAATTTTTCTTGGAGTTATGCCCCTTTGAACTTAGAAATCACTAGGTCTTTTGACCCTATCCTTGTAAGAGCAACTCTGAAACTGTTCAACAGAATTTCATAAAACCTTGTAAATATGAAGCATAGACACAATATGTAGATGTGCATATTGTCGGGGATTTTTCCTTCTGCAATTTTTCTTGGAGTTATGCCCCTTGGAACAAAGATTGAATAAAAAATTATACAGAACTAAAGTTACCGTCCAGAAACGGAAAAGTCACTACATGTAGTTAATAGTGTAGGAAAACCCAGGTTTGATGTCGTGTTGACATTTCTTGTTTTCTGACTTGTTCTGTTTTTCCTTCAAGTAATTGAAATATTTTTTAGACTTTTTGGTAAAACTGTTTCATTGAGCAGAGAATTCTTTGTGGAGTGTAATCTTTTACAACTCAGTTTTGTTGGAGTGTAATCTTTTACAACTCAGTTTTGTTGCTTGTTTTAGTCTGTTATACATTTGTTTGTTAACCTCTTTCCTGATGAATGTTCATGCAAGAAATTAATGACATCATAAATATTTATAAGCTGAATTTTTGAAATTGGCATATGAACACATGGGTTGTTTGGACTGTAGAATCGTATCTATATAAAGCAAACACAGCAGACCTTGGCATATTTGGGTCTAAATTTGTTTGCAAAGTGTCAATTCAGTAGAACCAGTCATAAGCAGCCATTCATATATTGAACATAGGAGTATTAAAAAGCAGCGATTGCTTAATGCAGGGTAAAAGTAAAACAGAAAGCTTCTATTAAGCCAAATTTGTTTTAACCCTTTCTCCGTTTCTATGCCTTTGCAAACAGAGTAAACCCAAATCAGGAGGCTCCTAAAGGAGTCGTCTGATCAGGGTCTGCTCTGTTTGCTTTATATGATATAGATCTGATTCTACCGATTCTGCCATGGCCAAACATTTCTGTGTCTGTGCTCTATTATAACAATTAATCTTTTTAATATTGATGATTTCATTAATTCTTATATGAATAATCATAGAGTAACGGGTTAATTATTTGCAAATGTTTTGAATAATTTCTACAGAGTTTCTATTTTTGCGAAATTTGCCAGAAGAAGGTGTAATTGTGTACACCAGTGGAAGAAAAATGGTTGATTACTGCAGTGATGTGTAGTAAATCGGAGGGGTTATAGTTTAATCCTGATCTCATGATACTTATTAAGTATTAACCCCTTCCCTCATAAACCTGTTTTCATGCATTTGCAAACAGAGTAGACCCTAATCAGATGGCTCCTATACGAGCCATCTGATTAGGGTCTGCTCTGTTTGCAAGTGGCATTTGAAAGCTGTTTCTTTACTTTCTAAAATAGCCACAATATGCCGACTTCCACATTTCATTATAACTATTTTGCCCATGAATATTCAGTAGGTATTGAAATTTTGAATAAACATAGAACAGGTAAATGGTTAAATATGAGTCACACTCTGTCACTGTGGAAAAAAGGGTCTTATGGCATTACAAACAATTTGTTTTCTATCTTTCCATACTCATGGAACTTCATAACCCTTTACTCCATGAATATTTTCATGAAAGAAGTAATGACATTATGAAAATTGATTAGATTAATTGTTATGCAGTAGACCCCCTCTAATGTGACCACTTTATGAATGAAAAGATGTTTTTAAAAGCAGGTGGTTGCTTAATACAGGAGGAATGTTATGCAGAAAGCTCCTGCAGGAGCTTTCTGCATAATATCCTGCAATTTCATTGCAAACAATTTGTTTTCTATCTTTCCACACAGCATAAAACTTGATCAGGTATTTCAACATGGATGTGATGTATGATCAAGATCTACACAGTTTGCAATGCAATAATGATCTTTTTCTCACAGAGTATCTTCTATGATAAGTACCAGGAAAAGTTTTGCATGATTTGTTTTTGCACATCTTTGAAGCAGATACATGTTTATAAATACACTCTTTGAGAAGGTTTCAGTAGCAATGTATGATATGCAATCATTACTAGTGATAGACCTTATAATAACTTTCAGAGCTACAGTTATACCCAAATACTAAATTGTCATTTGTCTACTAAACCCTGTACTGTGACTTGTTTTTAGACTCGTCTCTTTGAGATGATTCTAAAGAGTGGCCACAATATAGGGTTTAATGGAGCTATTATGAAATGTTGAAATTTACACATCTTATCTGGACCTCTAAATATGTTGACTGGGTGACTGTTGTAGGCCGAGGCAGCAGAGACGAAGCGTATGGAGGAAAGAAAGAAACATCAGAGTATGAAACAGCACCGCACAACTGGTGAGAATAGGGTGGAAATATGGATAAAAAATGACGGCACAAAACAAGAGTCAAAAGTTGTAGACAGCTATGACGAAGATCTGTCCAAGATGGAGACAGTAGAGGTAAGAAAAAGGTTTAACCTGAAAGATATGCCTTTCAATGCTATTTCTGTAATACTCAACGGTTAGTACATGTTTTGTAATTGAATGTAACTGAGATATAACTGAGATTGTACACAATATGATAGTACTGTATTATCTCTTTATCTCATAAAGTTTCCAGAGGTCCAGATAAGATGCGTAAGTTAAAATATTTTCTAGAATAACTTCTTTATTTCACCACCAAGTCCTATGTGGTCACAACATTGGGTTTGGTGGAGAAATGATGAGTTTAGTGTTTGAGTATGCACATTTATCTGTAGCTTTGATTTTCATTTCAGATATTGATATCTTCATGAATATCTATTAGTCACCTGCCTAAAAGGACCTAAATTGTTCTTTATTAACCCTTTCCCTGTTCTATGTTTATTCCAAATTTCAATACCTACTGAATATTCATGAACAAAATAGTTATAATGAAATATGGAAGGTGGAACCTTGCAGCCATTTGAGAAACTAAAGAAACAAATCTATCAAATTCTATTAGCAAACAGAGCAGACCCTGATCAGACGGCTCCTCTAGGAGCCGTCTGATCTGGGTCTACTCTGTTTGCAAATGCGTGAAAACACGTGTATATGAGGGAAAGGGTTAAAATGCCTGTTTAGAGTGGTTTTACTGTATACATTGTGTTTCTTTTTGACAAACAAGTATGTATTTTTCATACTTTCTATTTTCAGCTGAACAAGAGGTTTATTCTCAGTTTCTTGAACATCCATGGAAAACTCTTTACCAAGATTGGGTAAGGCATTTTTAGCTTGTCTTGTTTTGAGAAAAGTCGAGCTATTGTGATCACTGGGTCGTAGGCGGCGTCATTGTGCAAAACCTTTAATATGTAGCTCATTATTCGAAAAGTATAAGAGGTATCAACATGAAACTTCATAGGTTAGTAGATCTCATTGAGGGGTCATAAGGTAAACCACCTGTCATTGTTTCTTTTTTCATTACACCTGAAAGGTTAACCCTTTCCTTCATATAAACACTTTTTCAAGCCTTTGCAAATAGGGAAGACCCAGGTTAGCTGGCTCCTGTAGGAGCCGTCTGATCTGGGTCTGCTCTGTTTGCTTATGAGATCATTTAGATCTGACCCTAGTTTTGTCTAAGCTAAAAATTTCCGTGAACATTTACTTTATAAAAAGAAGTTGATGAGTATAATTGAAGTGGTCAATTCTTACTTATTTGACATATTTGGTATTATCCATTATGTTTTTAGAAGCTTTTTGAAGAAGCTACCCACAGTATGTATCATTAATTGTTGTTAGGTACATGTAATACTTTTATCTTGCAGTCAAAGGGATTAGACAGATAGTACTTGTATTTTGAAATAATTACAGTGAATATGATAGCAGTATTAATGCTTTACTTGATAGAGATGCATATTTACACATTTGCAGACAGAGTAGACCCAAATCAGACAGCTCCTGATTTGGGTCTATTCTGTTTCCTTATGAAATAACATTCTACAGCTTGAATGCTACAGTTTCTAGATTAGCCAAAGTTTCCTGTGTTCATATGCCATTGTAAAAAATCAGCTAAAGAATTTTCATTAACCCTGTCCCTGTTCTATGTTTGTTTCAAATCTCACTACCTGCTGAATATTCATGGACAAACTAGTTATTTATAATGAAATATGAAGGTGGGATATTGTAGCCATTTTAGAAACTAAAGAACAAGATTTATCAATTCATATTAGCAAACAGAGCTGACCCTGATCAGACGCCTCCTACAGGAGCCGTCTGATCTGTGGCTTCTCTTTGGCAAAGAATTGAAAAGGTGTTTGTAAGGAAAGGGTTAAGTCATTATTATTCATCAAGTAAAGAGTTCAGTAATTTTCAGAATGTGAAAGAAATTGATGGTGATGCTGTAGCTATTGGTGGTAACTATCAGTACTGTTAGTAGTAGCCCATGATAAAAAAAACAAACAACAACACCCAGTGTAGTTATTGTAACAGCCATTTATCAAAATGAGCATTATCCTATTTCTCCATAACTATGCCTTTCTATGTCTCTGTAAAAGTCACTTAATGGAACCATTGTGAGAAATAGAGCATTTGCTCCTATGGAGCAAATGCTCTATTTATCACAATGGTTTCAAAACTACACAATTCTAAAATTTTCCTTTTCTCTAGTTAATGCTCCTTTTCGGTAGATTTATTCAAAGAGTTTGGGTCTAAAAATAGACTTTGGAGGAATGGGTTATACATGTTTCTAGTAATACAGCTGCCTTGCAATTTCTGGAATTCTAGTAGAGAAGAATTTAGATACTTTTAGGCAGGTGGCTGCTTAATGCAGGGTGAACGTTTTGCAGAAAGCTCCTAAGGGAGCTTTCTGCATTACTATCACCCTGCATTAAGCTGCCACCTGTCTCCAAGACCTAAATACCACATTTAACATCTGGTTTAGAGAGGTTTTACTGTATTATGTAGCATTTAAGCTTATGTTCTTGTATGTCAGGATGGAGATGTTTACTGAAAGCTGTGGCCAGATGCTACAGGAGTTCCGGGTACTATTAAAAGACAATGCCATTGGTCCCACCCGCCTGCTACAGCTCATGGCCATCAACATGTTTGCAGTGGAGAATACAGCACTAAAAGGTAACACAGAGCCTATTCATGTTGTTTTTCTCTGTCAGTCTTTCTTGGTGCCTCTTTAAACTTCTTTGATTTTTATTTCAATTACTGAGAGAGACATTACTTTCAAAGCGTATTATGTCTTTCATTTTTATTTTATTTTTCTATCTTTTTTTTTCTCTCTCTCTAACAAATCATATGTTTATTTTTACTCATCTTTTCTTGATATTTATTTGTACACGTATTTGTATATTTGTTTCTGCCTCCCAACCTTCCTTTTTGCCTCCCTCTGCGAGCAGATTACAGGTGGTCCTTTGAACACTCTTGTCATATGATACTTTTCCATATTAAAATGCATTAGATGATGGTATTAAAGACAACAGTTAAAATAGTTAATAGTTGAATTTGTGAAGCTTTTTTTTATCAAAAATTATCTATGAAATCCATTCAGATGAGTCACTTGAGAACAGCTACAGATCCTTACTACAGCAACACTCGGTACAGATGGGGTTAGACATGTTTGGCATCTTGGTTGAGCGCTGTGCCAAACTCTTGCAGGAACATGTCCGCTCTAGTGACTATCCAGCACGCATGTTCAGCCGAGAGCTAGAGGAGCTTGTGCCAGGTATCAAGGTGTGGACAGACTGGATGATTTGCCACAATGACCTATGGAATCCCCCACCTGCTGTCCGGGATCCCAGTATGGGGTAAATATTTATTTAAATAAGAGATGTCCTGATCTGTCTCAATCTCTTATATTTCTGCCAAGCCCCATCTTGTTGGTACTTAACCCTTTATTCCATGAATATTCATATCAGAAATAATGGCATCATGAATATTAATTAAGACTAATTAATGTAAATAGTACATGGACACAAGAATTTTTAGCCATGGCAGAAACTGCAGACTCATATCTATATTATACCATAGGCAAACAGAGCAGACCCTATGGGAGACATCTGATCTGGGTCTTCTCTGTTTGCAAATGCACAAACGTTTATATGAAGGAAAGGGTTAATACAATCACCTCAGAGAGGTAGAAGCAACCCCTATCTTGTTTATTCTTAATCAAAGAGGTGATTCTGTCTGGTACCAACAAGACAGAGTTTGGTTGAGATGTATAATAGGAGGTTTTATATTGATCCCTATCGGTTCTCGAAATGTCGCCAGTATACTGTATACTTCTATATAAAGCAAACAGAGCAGACCCTGATCAGACAAGTCATACAGGTGATCTCTGATCTGGATTTTCTCTGTTTGCAAATTCTTAGATATGTGTCTTTATCAAGTACAGCACTAAGCCACATTGATGATATAGAAGACCAGGTAGGAAATGTTAACCATGTACTTTGATAATTCCACTTTTAAACGCTTAGTAAACAGAGTAGACCTATTTGTTTGACCTGTCTGATGAGAGCCTGCTCTGTTTGGCTATATGATACAGATCTGATTCACTACTGTCTACCATGGCAATAATTTACTCATTAGCTCGTCCGTTTCGAAGAAATCACAAGCTATTGTCGTAACTCTGGCGTCAGCGTTGCCGTCGTTGTTGTAGTCATCCGAAATCTTAACATTGATAACAGACGAGCGTTCGCACCCGCTTGCAGTGCTCTTGTTTGATCATTTTATTACAAGATTTGAATTAATAATCATAATGGGCGGAATCTAGCATGAATATTCATCAAGTAAAGGGTTGGCTTATACTGTGTTATCTTTTAAGGCCCCAGATAGATGTCTGGACAGGGACAGCAAGTCTGTGTAATATTCTCAAGCAGATGGATACTTCACATGTGGAGTTCTACACTGACAGAAAAGAAGGTATATATGAACTCTTTCACTGCCATTGACATATTCGTAGTCATCTTTGCAACAGTTTATATCCAGATTTACTGAGTAACTTGGCATCTCAGCAGGATCCAAACTGTTTCATACTGTATTATGTTTTTTTAAACAAAAAAGAAGAAAATGAAACTTATAGCAGATAACATATTTTGCAAGATGACACTACTACATGGCCAGCAATAGTTAACCCTTAACTCCATAAATGCCTTTCTATGCTTTTGCAAACAGAGTAGACCCAGATCAGACGACTCCTATAGGAGCTGTCTGATCAGGGTCTGCTCTGTTTTCTTAAGAAATTATGGTAGATGTGAATCTACAGTTTCTACATATACAATGTACAGAATTGGAATTTCAACTAATAAATATTCAAGATGCCATTATTTCTTACATGAATATTCATGGAATAAATAGTTAAAGGCAATTATATCCTTTGCCCTGTTATGCCCAGAGTCCCATAAATGGAAAAGGCAAACAGTATGACCACAACACACATTTGTTTCAAAACTCAGAAATTGTAAGTTTATGGATGTAAAAAATCCTCTGCATAGAGTAAGTTGCAAATTTTGCAACATTTACACTCATGTATACTGTGCATTTCTAGCTTGTCTGTTTTTCGAAGAAGAAAATACGAGCTATTGTTGTAACTCGGGCGTCTGTGCTATCAGTGTCATTGTCATCATCGTCAATAAACTTTAACGTTGGCTATTACTTCTTTTCAATTCATCTTAATGAATTTTCACACACTTGCTCGCTGTCACAAGGGCTACAATTGAACAGACAGGCATTGGCACCTGCGTGCAGTGCTCTTATTATACCCCCACAAACGAAGTTTTCGGGGGGTATACTGGAGTCACCATGTTCGTCTGCCCGTCCGTCGGTCCATCACGCTTGTCCGGATCATAACTTCCAAAGTATAAAAGCTATTGACTTCAAACTTTATATATAGATAGATCACATTGACCGCAAGTGCAGTGCACAAGGTTTGTAACTCTGTCTTCAGTACTTTTGGAGTTATTACCCTTTGTTATTTTTCAGTTTTCGGAGTTTTTTTTCTAAACCATTACAGATATTGAAATGATATTTGGTATGTGGCTTTATTATAATGAGTTACAGATCAAGTTTGAATTTCATTACGCTTCATTGATTTTTCACGGAAATACAGTGATTTTACTTTAGAAATTTTCCGGAAATTCAGGTTTTCCTGAGTTTTTTTTCTAAACCTTTATAGATATTGAAGTGATATTTGGTATGTGACTTTATTATAATGAGTTACAGATCAGGTTTGAATTTCATTACGCTTCATTGATTTTTCACGGAAATACAGTGATTTTACTTTTTTTCTAAACCCTTGCAGATATTGATGTGATATTTGGTATGTAGCTTTATAATAATGAGGTACAGATCAAGTTTGAATTTTTTTACGCTACATTGATTTTTAATGGAATTACAGCATTTTGACTTAGAATTTTTTAGGAAATTTCAGGTTTTCTGGAGTTTTTTCTAAACTGTAGCAGATATTGTAGTGATTTATTTCTATAACCCCCATCTCTGTGTCAAATGTGCTAGTGGGGGTATTCATCACCTTTAGTGGTAGTTCTAGTTTGTTGCTGTTTTAGACTAGATGTTTTGTTTTATTTTCTGCCGTTGTAAAAAAAAATAGAATTTGTTTTATACATAATAAATATTTCTTACATGAATATTCATTAGGTAAGATGATTATGTCATTATATAATTATATTTAAGGTTTGGACCCTGTGATACTATCAGAGGACACAATGATGTCAGGATTTGTCCCCTTGCTGAGCACTCCACTCAACAACACATTTATTGCCAGCTCTGTTGATAAGGTTTGTAAGATATTATTTATTTCATTTGCACCAATTTGAATGATGACAATGTGCAAAATATTATTAAACCCTTTACTCCATAAATACGCCTCACTATGCCATTGCAAACAGTAGACCCAGATCAGACAGCTCCTATAGGAGCCATCTGAACATCTGCTCTGTTTGCTTTTGATATAATATAGATATGATTCTACACTTTCTGCCATGGCCAAATATTCGAGTGTCCGATTGCTATTAGAACAGTTAATCTAATTAATATTCATGACATCATTATTTCTTACATGAATATTAATGGAGTAAAGAGTTAACATTTATCAATCAGGCTAAATGTGACCTTAGTTGCATTTGAAACAGTTTAGATCTAGATGAGACATTGAGTAACATGGCAACTCATCAGGATCCAAGCTGTTTGACTCAGCATCAGTAGTTTGTCAAAAGCTTGAACCAATCAGAAGTTAGCAAAATTTGATCTGGATCTGAATTTTTATAGCAGGATATGGGTAGAGTGATAAGGGATCAAGTGGATAAGGGATCAAGTGGATAAGGGATCAAGTGGATAAGGGATCAAGTGGATAAGGGATCAAGTGATCAAGTGCAGTTGCGCTGAGGGGTTGGTTATTTAGAAGGAGGGGTAGATAAATTTGATACCTATTTTTATACCCAAGCAATGAAGTTGCACAGGGTATATAGTTTTTGACCTGTCGGTCAGTCAGTCCATCCGTCCATGTATTCTAATACAATGTTGCTCATCTAGCACTTTCATTTCTTGACAAATTTTACTCAAATTTGCTTTAAGAACTGTCGGAAATAAAAGCTTGGATGAGTTAGACTTTCAGAGGAATCTGTCACTTGGAAACACTCTTTTCTCTGACAATGCGGTGACATGGTCTAAGTTCTTTACTTTCATTTAGTTATTGCCCCTTTTTTATGCCCACCCCCACCCCGATCAAAATGGGGTGTGTTGGGGGAGGGGGGCATATTGTTTTTTACCTGTCTGTTTGTTTGTTGGTAGGTTTGTGGACAACTTTAATGTTGACGATAATTTTGTAGCCATTGCACGTACATACTTCAAGCTTGGCATGCATGTGCAATTATGGAGGCGAACATTTTTAGGGGTGACTTATTAAAGTCAAGGTCATATGTCAAGATCAAAGGTCAAATTACGGGTCAAATTTATATTGGCGATAGTGTTTCACAAACACATCTTGTTCTTATATAAGGCACTAATCCTGTGGGAATACTCCTTCCCATTCAGACCAATAAGAATTTGCAGCAGTATTATTCTAAGCATTCTGTCATATATCTACCATTCATACACAACAAAATATCAACATTATTCATCCATGCCAGTATGAAGGAATTCCATGACATATAAACAAGGCCTTATCCACACAAGATAATTTTATATGCCTTATATGCTTATACAAGAAATTGTAGGACAATGACTTCTAAAATGAACAGTGTACCAAAATTAACTATCCTGCACAACTCTAGAATCGTTATTCTGGCATCTAAAGCTTCTTTCATGAGCTGTTCAACCTACAGATGTATAATGCTCCCTCTCGTGGAGCCCTTGTTACCTCTTTGCAAACAAGATTACACTGTAACAGAGCAACAGATAAACATACGTACCCGACTACTAAAATCATCATTTCTCCACCAAACTCAAGTTATTCTTGAAAATTTGGTTTGGTGGAGAAATAAAGAAGTTATACTTGAAAATGTTTTAATTTATGCATCTTATCTATACCTCAGTGTAATCAGACAGCCACTGAAGACGTCTGCAGAGTCTGCTCTGTTTGCTTATTTTTTAAAGATCTGGTTCTTTATTGTTTTCTTGTTTTCTATAGCAACATATTCCCTTATTTTATAATACAATATTTAATATTTCGTCCACTAAGGGCCTTTGTCAAAGATTGTCATGATAATCTTTGAAAAAGGCCCTTAGTGGTCGAAATATTAGATCAGAGCTATTCAAGTATTTATATATTAAATTCCCTTTTTGGAATAGTATCTTCATTGTATAATACAAGAGTTAATTGATATTCATAATGGATGGAGTCTTGCATGTATATTCACTAACCCTTTACTCCATGAATATTCATTTAAAAAATAATGATATTGTGAATATTAATTAGATTAATTGTTATAATAGAACATGGACACAAGAATTGTTGTCATGGCATAAACTGTAAATTCATATCTATATTTTATCATATTAAAGCAAACAGAGCAGACCCTGATCATACGACTCCTACAGGAGCCACCAGATCAGAGTCCACTCTGTTTGCACAGGCTTAGAAGGTCATATTTATGGAATAAAGGGTTAAGTAAATGGTTAAAACTTGCAGTTTTTTATGAGACAATATGACTGCGTGTGGACTTCCATCTGATTTGATGTTTCAAAGCAATGGCTGTCCTGGGTCTACTCTGTTTTCAAGTCTAAGAGATGTCTTGCCATTTGCTTTAGCTCATTTCCATTTTGCTTTATTAGGAGATGGCACGGGACTGCCTAAGAGTGGAGAAGCTAAGAGTGTTTGGTGAATACCTGTGTGGTATAGACACACCTATGTTGGCCTACAGTGGCGAGTCCAAACAGTACTACAGTGTGGCTCCACCAGAGGGCTATGAGACTGATGAGAAGGCACCGGATACGGAGAATCTATCAGAGGTAGGTCTTGATCCCTTTACTCCATAAATACGCCTTTCTATGCCTTTGCAAACAGAGTAGACCTAGATCAGATGGCTCCTCGAGAGCTGTCTGATCAAGGTCTGCTCTGTTTGCTTAAGGTATTATACAGACATGAATCTGCAGTTTCTGCCATGGACAAAACTTCCTGTTATCATCTGCTATTATAACAGCTAATCTAATTAATATTCATGATGTCATGATTCCTTACATGAATATTCATGGAGTAAAGGGTTAAGATTCTGAACCAATGAACTCTACAGTTATTATCCCTTTTCCATAATGAACATTTATGTGTGAATTGGTCATTTCATGAATATTCATTACCTTAACTTAACTCTTTCAGGAGCAGTTTGATAAGGGCCTACACTATTTGCCTATAATCCTAATTAAAAATATTTGACAGACAAACTTGGGCAAATTGTGCAGACTTAGATCCAACTGCTTCTTAGGAGCAGTTTGATCAGTCTTCACTATGCTTTTCCCTGTTGACTATTCATGTAAGAAATAATGACATAGTGAAAATTGATGAGCAGAATTTTTATGATGGCATATGTATTGGTATTAGTAAAAACTTTAGAGTCAGGGTCCATGCTTATAAAGTTTTTAGTTTAGTCTGAGTTTCGTTCTCAAGCTTTTGATTGGTCAGATTTGAGTTCTCAAGCTTTTGATTGGTCAGATTTGAGCCAAAGGCTCAAATCTGACCAATCAAAAACTTGAGAACGATCTCAGACTCAACTAAACGTTTTATAAGCATGGACCCAGGTCTATTATAATAACCAGAACTATTATAAATAAGAATCATAGATAAACAGGCATCATTAGCATACCAGCAATTCATGAGTAACAATGAAGTTAGTTCGGATCCAGATGAGATATCTTGGCAGCATGTCTAGATCCAAACTGTTTGACATTTTGATCATGGTTTTTTGATAAAAAGGATGGTGAAAAACCACTTCAATAATTTGTAGCAGTTGACAAACTTTGCAGACAACAATTATTTAGCATGCAATGGGTCTAACAAATACAAAAACACGTTTTGCTAATGTGAGTGTACCCTGTACTCCATAAATACACCTTTATACTCCCTTGCAAACGGAGTAGACCCAGATTAGATAGCTCTGTCTGATCAGGGTCTGCTCTGTTTACTTATGGAATAACATAACTGATTCCACAGTTTCTGCTTTGGTTAAAGGTTCATGTGTCTGATTAGTCTAATTAATATTCATGATGTCATACATTTCTTACATGAATATTCATGGAGTAAAGGGTTAACTAGCAATGCACTAGATAAGGCAATATTGAAATATTTACACTTGTAATCATTTTAACTCTTTTTAATGCTGCATTTTCATATTGGAATAGTCCATCATTGTTTAACCCATTCCCTCATATTGACGCCTTTTGACACCTCTGTAAAAGTCTCTTTTAGAAACCATTGTGATAAATAGAGCATTTGTTCCATAGGAGCAAATGCTCTATATATCACAATGGTTTCAAAATTACACAATTCTTGAGTTTTTCTTTTCTCTAGTAAATGCTCCTTTTTGGTAGATTTATTAAAAAATGGTGGATCTAAAAATAGCCAACCGGTATGAGGTAATCGGTTAACAAGAGAGTACAGACTCTGGTAACAGTGATCCTTTAACCCATTCCTTCATAGGCTATTTTTTAGACCCAACCACTTTGAATAAATCTACCGAAAAGGAGCATTAAATAGAGAAAAGGAAAATTTTAGAATTTTGTAGTTGGAAACCATTGTGATAAATAAAGCATTTGCTCCTTAGGAGCAAATGCTCTATCTATCACAATGGTTTCAAAAAGTGACTTTTACAGAGGCATAGAACGGCGTATTTATGGAGGAAAGGGTTAACTGAGCCTTCTGATCTTGGTCTTCACTGTTTGTAAATGCTAGTACACTTTGTATTCCATATTCAAAGAGTTGATATATGCAAGTAGAAGAGGCTAGTGACATGTTCTAGACTATGTCATTGATCCTCCTCTGACAAGAATTTGTAGTCCACCATTTGTAAATGTTACTGTAGGAATTTCTGTAATCTTCCAAGTTATGAAGACGCTTGCAGATTTCACAATAAGCTTTTTGAAACTGTTCTTTGTAGGATTTGGTCACATATTGGGCCTTTAACTTTAAATAGTTAGTATAAAGTTCTTCACTGTCTCCAACTGTCTTTAAAAAAGTGGCCAGGCCTTTTAAGTGCTTGAACTGACCTGTGTCGATGTATGTTCCTGGTGGCAGGAGGGAGGAATAATTTCTTGCTCCTCGTACAACAGTTACCAGGTCCATGTCGAACCAGGAATAAACTTTTTCTGTCATATAGTCTATGCACAAAGAATTTTCAAAAGACAAATAAAACTTGTAGTCCCTAGCTACTTGTCTGAGACAATCTTGCCCTCGCTCCTTTGGGCAGGATTGCAGCGACCCACATTGTCCATATATATCTACATCGATGTATGATTTAAGTTTTTTTACAAACAGCTCTCTTAAACTTTCTGTCTTACAGTCACTCACAAACCATGCCACATGTTTTGTTTTGTTATGGAAAATAGCTGAAAAGTTCCCTTTGACTGTTACAGGGTCAGTCTCTGGTTTGAGGACAATATCACCATATTTATATAAAATGTCAGAATCTGTTCGATATGTCATAGTCCAATTAATTGCATTTGCCCAGAGTTTCTCCTGGCCCTTTTTGACAAAGGACAAATGGAGTGGAGACTCAATACTGGCAAAGATGAATACCTGGTCTGCACTTGCACGTGGAGGAGGGTTATATGTTAATCGTCCAGCTTGGAACAGAACAGCATCAGCTGAATGAAATGCAGCCTTCTCTTGCATTTTGTTGTCAATGAAACTGATTTTACAGTTCTTGTATTCACATGTCTTCATGTTCACTTGTCTGGCATCCATTCTCAGACCTGAGAAATAAAAGAACTTGCATATTGACTGAACAAATTGAAAACGGTTCAATAGTTTGTCTGTTCCATGTTTTATATCAAACATATCTATTTTTCTCTTCAAAAGTATAAATGAAATGCATATAGCAGATAAATATAAATACATGTAACTCTAAACAGCCCCAAAAATAAAATGGCTGTTCCTTAGTTTTTCACATATTCAAATATCTAAGTGACCATTATGTTAGTACATGTATTACCCCTTTACTCGATAAAGATTGTAGAGTAGACCCAGATCATATGGCTCTTACAAGTAGGATTCGTCTGATCCGGGTCTGCTCTGTTTGCTGACAGAATAATATAGATCTGGTTCTCCAATTTCTTCCGGTGGTCGTATGCCATTATTAAACTTCATCCAATTAATATTCATGATGTCATTATTTCTTACATGAATATTCATGAGGTAACGGTTTAACCCTTTATCTGTTTATATTTCATGATGGCAAGTGTACATTTGAGGTTTTGGTATTAGTAGAAACTGTAGTTAGCTCTATTATAATTTTATAAGCAAATAGAGCAGACTCTGATCAGATCTGTTTGAAAAGACGTGAAAAATGTTTATATGAAGGATAGGGTTCTTTGCATGCTGAGTAAATTTTCGTCTGCAACAATTGTTGTCTGCTTCAATTCTTAAAATAACTTTTCTCTAATTTCTTTGCAAAAATATGATCAAGTGAAGATGACAAACAGTTTGGATCCTGATGAGACACCGCATTATGTGGCGTCTCATCTGGATCCAAACTGTTTGCATAGCTAATCACAGTTTCGCCACTAGCGTGCAAAGAGTTAATTAACCCTTTCCTCCATAAATACGCCTTTCTAAGCCTCTGTAAAAGTCACTTCTTGAAACCATTGTGATAAATACAGCATTTGCTCCATAGGAGCAAATGCTCTATTTATCAAAATGGTTTCAAAACTACAAAATTCTAACATTTTCCTTTTCTCTAGTAAATGCTCCTTTTCAGTAGATTTATTCAAAGAAATAGCATATGAGGGAATTGTTAAGTACCAGTGTACCAGAAATCTGTCCCCAGTCCATTCCTTACCTCCATGATAAAGTTGGTACCATACAATGTTCTTCTGTCTGGCACTGACTGTAGAATTGTGTACCTGTTGGAGGGGACTGTCTGGTTGAACTTCATATAAATTCTTGTACCTGATGTAAGTGGATAATGTTGCCAAGACAACAGCAATTGGGAAAAGAGATGAAGGTGACAGTATATGTAAGCATCTCTTAATTGGTATCATTTTCTGAAAGGTAATGCAAAACAAGTGTGTCATAGACAGCAATGATAATATATAACATATCAGAATAGAATATAATGTCAAGTTAAAGGTGAACCCTTTAGTCAATATGTATGCCTTTTAATGGCATTGCATAGAAGCCGCCTGATCTGGATCCACTCTGTTAGCGTATTGAATGATATAGATCTTATTCATTTACGTTCTGACATGGCCTGTATGAGCCATCTGATCAGGATCTGCTGTATGTGCTTGTGAAATTATATACAGTAAAACCTCTCTATAATGGCCACTAAATTACACCAGTTATTTTGTGTTAAAGGCAGGTGGCTGCTTAAAGCAAGGTGAAAGTAAAACAGAGCACTCCCATAGGAGCATTCTGTTTTACTTTCACCTTGCTTTAAGCGGCCACCTGCTCTAAATACTAAATAATTAACACAGTTTAGTTGCTGTTATAGAGAGGTTCTACTGTAGTTTCTGCCATGGCCAAAAATTTAATGTCCTGTCACATGTGTTCATATACTGTAATAAAAAATCAGCTAATATATGTTAATGACATCATTATTTCTTTTGTGAATATTAATGATGTTAAATATTGACCCTTTCCATGTTCTATGTTTATACAAAATTTCAGTACCTACTGGATATTCACGGCCACTAATCTGTGTTAATTAGTTGGTATTTAGGGCAGGTGGCTGCTAAAGCAAGGTGAAAGTAAAACAGAACGCTCCTAACGCTCCTATAGGAGCATTCTGTTTTACTTTCACCTTGCTTTAAGCAGCCACCTGCATTAAACACAAAATATTTAATGTAATTTTGTGGCCGTTATAGAGAGGTTTTACTGTTTAAAAAATCATGGGAAAGGTAAACATACCTTCAATGACAGACATTCTCAGGTAGAATCCAAACGTCAAACCCACTCATTTCACTGCCTCATGAAGCCTTACAGTCATCAGTCAAATAAACTGTTGTGTTTCAAATACATTTATTGTCCTAAGGCACATCATAACACAAAATGCAGTCATAATGGACAATACTTGTGCACTCTTAAGTCATAATTTAAAATGCCCTGTGGGTGATTCATTTCAATTAGTTTAACCTTCTTTAATAGCTGAAATTTCCAAGTGGACTGTTCTTTAAATAATTGTTGACAAAAATCCCATTTAGTCTGAAAGGGTAAAATATACTTAAAATATCCTTTAACTTTTTGCATGCTAGTATTGAATTTGTGATTGCCAATGCAAACAGTTTGGATCCAGATGAGGTGCTAAATTACTCCAAGTATCCAGACTGTTTCTCACCCTGACTGCACTTGGAAGAAAAATGAAGGAAAAACTATTTCAGAATTGTAGCAGACAGCAAGTTTTGCAGAAAATAATTACATGAGTGTGTGAAGAGTATAATGGCAGATCTTGATCAGAATATCAACCCTTTACCTGTGCAATAATCAATATACATGTAAGAAATAATGACATCATGAATATGTATTAGCTGAAGTTTTATAATGTAAACTTTTCAAATACATATTTGGCTTGGACAAAAACTGTAGAATTGGATCTGTATCATTTCAAAAGCAAACAGAGCAGACCATGATCAGATGGCTCCTATAGGATCCATCTGATCTGGGTCTACTCTGTTTGCAAATGCATGAAAATGCGTTTATATGAAGGAAAGGGTTAAATCACTCTGTTTGCAAATACATGAAAATGCGTTTATATGAGGGAAAGGGTTAACACTTTACTCCATAAATACACCTTTCTTTTCCTTTGCAAACAGGATAGACCCAGTAGGAGCCATCTGATCAGGGTTTGCTCTGTTTACTTTAAGAAATAATAAATTCATACCAGTGTTTTATCATGCAATCGAACACTGGTAGGAGTTGAGATGCATAGTAATTAAATCACGAGGCCTTATGATTTAATTACTACGCATCTCAACGACTACACGTGTTCGATTGCACGTTAAAACACTGGTATAAATTTATTATTTCGATTCTAACACTTCAATTTAACTATAATTTGCACTGCCACAACGGCACTACGTTTCTTGTCGTACGAATTTTCGAAGCCATATTATGTCACGTTAAGCCGTTACAGCGCGTGCAGTGTTTAATCGAGAATTCAAACATAGATACGCCCCTTCTTTGTTTATGTAGATGTGTGCGCGAGGTGTGTTAGAATATGATTTAATATACCAGTAGATATGATTTTACAGTTTCTGCTAAAGAAAAAACATTCCCCTGTCCATGTACATGTAGTTATTAGATCAATTAAAGTAAAAACCCCGAACTGGACATTAAATTAATATAAAAACTGGTCTTTTAGACAGGTGGTAGCTTAATGCAGGGTGACAGTCATGCAGAAATCTCCTAAAGGAGCTTTCTGCATGACTTTGAACTCTGCATTAAGCAGCTACCTGCCTAAAAAGACCTAAAATTCCAGTTTAGAGGGGTTCTACTGCAATTTAATTAATATTCATGATGTCATTATTTCTTACATGAGTATTCATGAAGTAAAGGTTTAATTATTTATGAGGTAAAGGGTTAACTTAAAGGACTTGCGCAATATTTTGGTTACCATGTTAACTCTAGATATTCAGGCCTTTCCATCAGTTTGTAAAGCTGAATAAGTCTACTCTGCTTCCCTTTCCCTGTTCCATGTTTATTCCAAATTTTAATACCTACTGAATATTCATTAACAAAATAGTTATAAAGAAATATGGAAGTTGGAACATTAAGAAACAGATCTATCAAATTCTATTAGCAAACAGAGCAGACCCTGATCAGACGGCTCCTCTAGGAGCTGTCTGATCTGGGTCTACTCTGTTTGCAAATACGTGAAAACCATGTTTATATGAGGGAAAGGGTTAAGCCTTTATAATTTTACGCCTTTACCTGATTCATGTACATGTGAGAAATGATGACACCATGAATATTTATTAGCTGAATTTTGTAATGCCATAAGATATTTTGATATTTGAAGAAATTGTAGAATCAAATCAACTGGAATGTAATATCATTGAGCAAACAGAGCAGTTCTGATCAGATGGGTCTGATCTGGATCTACACTGTTTTAAAAGATGTCAAGAGGCGTCTCTATCAGGTAAAGGGTTAAGTGTGAACATGTCTTGTGTTTGACAGGATGATGACATCATGATTGAGAGTGAAGAGGAGATTATCCACGAGGAGGAGAGGCTGGACGACAAGCATGTGCAGCAGCTGAGAGCCAAGAAAGAGGAGCTGCAGAAGAAAATGGAGGAAAAGAAAAGAATCCAGGAGAAAAGAAAGGTATGAAAGGACAATTTCATATTCATGTATTCTGGTATTGTTAACCCTTTCCTCCATGAATACGCCTTTCTATGCCTCTGTAAAAGTAAATTTTTGAAACCATTGTGATAAATAGAGCATTTGCTCCTTAGGAACAAATGCTGTATTTATCACAATGGTTTCAGAACTACAAAATTCTAAAACTGTCCTTTTAACTAGTTACTGCTCCTTTTCAGTAGATTTATTCAAAGAGGCTGGGTCTAAAAATAGCCTATGAGATAATGGGTTAAGGAAAGTGTTAATAACTTTTGGTGTAACAAAGTTAAGTCAAGTAGACATTCTTTGAATGCTGAATTTTTGAAATGGAATAGTTTATGATTTTAAGCTTGTATGTTTTTCAGAGAAAAAAATACAAGCTATTATCGTAACTCCTGCTTCTGCATTGTCATCCTGGTCGGCATCATTGTCGTTGTCTTTGTCATCCGTAAACTTTAATTTTGGCTATTACTTCCTGTTCTATTCATGCAAATCTTATGAAACTTTACACACTAGTCAACATCACCAGGGCTACAATCTGAACAAGGTCCATAACTCTGTTAGACTGTTTTACAAAAGTATGCCTCTTTATGGACTTTAATAGGAAATTCAAACTTAAAATGTCTGGACTGACTAGTGTTGGCACCCACATGCAGTGTTCTTGTTAAACCATTCCCTCATAGGCTATATTTAGATCAAACCACTTTGAATAAATCTACCGAAAAGGAGCATTAACTAGAGAAAAGGAAAATTATAGAATTTTGTAGTTTGAAACCATTGTGATAATTAGAGCATTTGCTCCTATAGGAGCAAATGCTCTATTTATCACAATGGTTTCAACAGGTGATATTTACAGAGGTGTAGAAAGGCGTATTTATGGAGGAAAGGGTTAAGAATAGAGTCCATTTGATATAAAAGTATAATTTGCAAGAACTTTTGAATGACAAACAGTGTATAACCTGATCAGAGGGCTCCACTGGGAACTCTCTGATCTGTGTCTATATTGTTTGTAAATTCGTTTCTGACCCTTTCCTCCATAAATATACCTTTCTATGCCTCTGTAAAAGTCGCTTTTTGAAACCATTGTGATAAATAGAGCATTTGCTCCTAAGGAGCAAATGCTCTATTTATCACAATGGTTTCATAACTACAAAATTCTAAAAAAATTCCTTTTCTCTAGTTAATGCTCCTTTTCGGTAGATTTATTCAAAGAGGTAGGATCTAAAAATAGCCTTTGAGGTAAAGGGTTAAAAGAATTAATGTTAATCTGGAGTCATGGTAAGGAAAATGTCTTCTATATGTTTAGTACCTCAGTGTTGTTTTCATTTCAGAACATGTTGGAGAGAAACAGGCATAGCTGCATAGAGATTGAAATCCGTCCCATTTTCCTCATTCCTGACACCAACTGCTTCATTGATCACCTACCTAGTCTTCAGAAGCTTATCACTGATAGACAGTACACTATCGTTATACCTCTAGTCGGTAAGCACCCACAAACACTCTATGATATACAGTACACTATAACTGTAGTCGATATGCACAGACAAACACTCTATGACAGACAGTACACTATTGTTATATCTCTAGTCGGTAAGTAAAGTCAAACACTCTATGACAGACAGTACACTATTGTTATACTTCTAGTCGGTATGCACAGTCAAACTATCTATGATATACAGTACACTATTGTTATATCTCTAGTCTGAAATCTTAACTTAACTTTTTTAATTTTTGATTTACAACCTTCATTTTTGGTATGCATGTTCATCTTGACAATGATGACAGACGAGCATTGCACCCTCTTGCGGTGCTCTTGTGTTATACCTCTATTCAGTATGCATAGTCAAACTATCTATGATAGACAGTACACTATTGTTATAAGCTCAAACACTCTATAATAGACAGTACAATATTATTATACCTGTAGTTGGTAAGCACAGTCAAACATTCTATGATAGACAGTACAATAGTGTTATACCTGTAGTCATTAAGCACTCTTTGATAGACAGTACAATGTTGTTATAAGCACAGTCAAACACTGTGTCATACAGAAGCTTATTATGAAAGACAGAACTCGATAAATACAGTCTAACACTGTGTCATATGGAAGCTTATTATGGACAGACAGTACTCTATTGTTAAACATCTAGTTGGTAGGCACAGTCTAACACTCAGTTGTTAGATGGAGGTAAATTTCCCTTATGAACATTTATGTGTGGGGGCATTTTGTTTTTGTGATAATTTTGTAGCCATTGCACATACATACTTCAAACTTGGCATGCCACTTATGGAGGCGAACATTTTTAGGGGTGAATTATTAAGGTCAAGGTCATATATCAAGGTCAAATAATGGGTCAGATGTAGATTGGTGATAATTTTGTTGCCATGCAACATACATCCTTCAAACTTGGCGTGCATGTTCAACTTATGGAGGCAAACTTTTTAAGGGTGACTTATTAAGGTCAAGGTCATACATCAAAGTCAAAGGTCATATCATGGGCATAGTGTTTCACAAACACACCTTGTTTTACTTTGACAAGAACTGTAGAATCTGATCTATATCATATCATAAGCAAACAGAACAGACACTGGTCAGATGAATCCTTTAGGAGCTATCTGAACTGAGTCTACTGTGTTTGCAAGACATGAAAAAGTGTTTGTATGAAGGAAAGGGTTGAGAGGGATTTCATTATGAGAATCTTTTAATTTTTCAGTCATAAATGAATTAGATGGTCTGGCCCAAGGCAAGCGACCGCAGCATTGTGATAGTGCTGACCACGCAGTGAAGGTGAAATCACGTGCTCATGCAACGGTGGACTACCTGGAACAGGAGTTTGACAAAAAGAACTCCCATCTGAAAGCACTCACCTCCAAAGGGTCTGTAATGGAGACAATATCATTCAGAAGTGAGGAGACAGACATGACTGTAAGTGGCTTGGGGTGTCAAATGACTTATATTATGAACCTGAAGCTTACAAAGCAGAGCTCCAAATAGGATGTGTAAATTTAAACATTTTCAAGAATAACTTCCTTATTATACCCCCCTTTTGAAAAAATGGGGGTATATTGCTTTGCACATGTCGGTCGGTCGGTCGTTCGGTCTGTCTGTCGGTCGGTCGGTAGATCGATGGTTTTCGAATGATAACTAATAAACTACTGGGCCTATAATCTTCAAACTTGCTGTGGTTGTTGGTCATGACAAGTAGATGACCCCTATTGTTTTTGAGGTCACTATGTCAAAGGTCAAGGTCACCATGACCTAAAATGGTGAAATAGTTTCTGATCAATAACTGCTCAAGGGTTTGGCTTGGAATCTTCAAACTTGCTGTGGTGGTTGGTCATGACCACTAGATGACCCCTATTAATTTTGAGGTCACTAGGTCAAAGGTCAAGGTCACCATGACCTTAACTGGTTAAATGGTTTCCGATCAATAACTGCTCAAGGGTTTAGCTTAGAATCTTCAAACTTGATGTGGTAGTTGGTCATGTCCACTGGATGACCCCTATTGTTTTTTAGGTCACTAGGTCAAAGGTCAAGGTCACCATGACCTTAAGTGGTAAAATGGTTTCTGATCAATAACTGCTCAAGGGTTTGGCTTAGGATCTTCAAATTTGCTTAGGTGGTTGGTCATGACAAGTAGATGAGTCCTAATGTTTTTTAGGTCACTAGGTCAAGGTCACCATGACCTTAACTGGTGAAATGGTTTGCGATCAATAACTGCACAAGGGTTTGGCTTAGGATCTTCAAATTTGCTGTGGTGGTTGGTATTGACCACTAGATGACCCCTATTGTTTTTTAGGTCACTAGGTCAAAGGTCAAGGTCACCATGCTCTTAACTGGTTAAATAGTTTCCGATCAATAACTGCTCAAGGGTTCGGCTTAGATTATTCAAACTTGATGCGTTAGTTGGGCATGACAACTGGATGACCCCTATGGGTTTTGAGGTCACTAGGTCAAAGGTCAAGGTCACCATGACCTTAACTTGTAAAATGGTTTCTGATCAATAACTGCTCAAGGGTTTGGCTTAGGATCTTCAAATTTGCTTAGGTAGTTTGTCATGACAACTAGATGACCCCTGTTGTTTTTTAGGTCACTATGTCAAAGGTCAAGGTCACCATAACCTTAACTGGTGAAATGGTTTGCGATCAATAACTGCTCAAGGGTTTGGCTTAGGATCTTCAAACTTGCTGTGGTGGTTGGTCATGACCAATATATAACCCCTATTGTTTTTGAGGTCACTAGGTCAAAGGTCAAGGTCACCATGACCTTAATTGGTGAAATGGTTTCCAATCAATAACTGCTCAAGGGTTTGGCTTAGGATCTTCAAACTTGCTGTGGAGGTTGGTCATAACAACTAGATGACCCCTATTGATTTTGAGGTCACTAGGTCAAAGGTCAAGGTCATCATGACCTTAACTGATGAAATGGTTTCCAATTAATAACTGCTCAATTGTTTGGTTCGGGATTTTCAAACTTGGTGTGGTGGTTGGTCGTGACCACTAGATGACCCCTATAGTTGTTGAGGTCACTAGGTCAAAGGTCAAGGTCACCATGACCTTAACTTGTGAAATGTTTTCAGATCAATAAATGATCAGTGGTTTGGCTTAGGATTAGGATTAGTGTGGTGATTAGTCATGACCGTCAGATGACCTCTATAGTTGAGGTCACTAGATCAAAGGTCAGGGGGTCTGGGGGTATACATGGTTTACAAACATCTCTTGTTTCTCCATGAAATCCTATACTGTGACTACTCTTTAGAATCGTCTTGAAGAGACTATTCTAAAGAGTGGTCATAGTATAGGGTTCTAGGGAGAATTGACGATTTTAGTATATGGGAACACACTTATCTGTAGCTCTGTGCTGAGTAAATTCTCACCAGCAGAAAATGCCACCTACACCAGTTCTAAAATTAGGAGTTTCCTCCATTGTTTTTAACCTTTTCACTAATGAACAGTTATGCATGAATTAAACACGTCATGAATATTCATTTATTTAAAAAAAATCAAGGATTTTTTGGGCTTAGGCAAAAAGTATAGGATCTTATCTATATTACTTCATAAGCAAAAAGTATACGATCTTATCTATATTACTTCATAAGCAAAAAGAGCAGACCCTGATCAGATGGCTCCTAGAGGAGCAGTCTGATCTGGGTCTACTCTGTTTGCAAAGGCATGAAAAGGGTGTTTATATGAGGGAAAGGGTAAAAAAATAATTTTTGTGTGTCATATGGTAGGATCAGAATCTAAAAGGATAAAAGGATTCATCTACTGCATGCTAAATTTATCAAAAGTTAATACAATAACCCTTTACACCCATGATCATGCATTTTTTGCCTTTGCAAACAGAGTAGACCTGTATCAGGTAGCACCTATAGGATTTGTCTTGTCAGGGTCTGCACAGTGCCAGGTGAGGTATTGTGAGGGGGCAGTCTTCGGCGTCCGTCGTCGTGCGTATGTGCATCGTGCGTCGTCAACAATTTACTTAAACATCTTCTTCTCTGAAACCACAAAGCCTAGAGCTTTGATATTTGGTATATGGAATCATCTAATGGTCCTCTACAAAGATTGTTCAAAGTATGTTCCCCGGACCAAAAATGGCCCCGCCCTGGGGCTTATCAGTTTTTCTTAGGAAAATCTTTAAAAATCTTCTCCTCTGAAACCGTAAGGCCTAGACCTTTGATATTTGGTATGTAGCATCATCTATTGGTCCTCTACAAAGATTGTTCAAATTATGACCCCTGGACTAAAAATGGCCCCGCCCTGGGGCTTATCAGTTTTTCATAGGAAAATCTTTAAAAATCTTCTCTGAAACCGTAAGGCCTAGACCTTTGGTATTTAGTATGTAGCATCATCTAATGACCCTCTACAAAGATTGTTCAAATTATGACCCCGGACCAAAAATGGCCCCGCCCCGGGGCTTATCAGTTTTTCATAGGAAAATCTTTAAAAATCTTCTTCTCTGAAACCGTAAGACCTACACCATTGATATTTGGTATGTAGCATTATCTAATGGTCCTCTACAAAAATTGTTCAAATTATGACCCCCGGACCAAATATGGCCCCGCCCCGGGGCTTATCAGTTTTTCATAGGAAAATCTTTAAAAATCTTCTTCTCTGAAACCGTAAGGCCTAGACATTTGATATTTGGTATGTAGCATCATCTATTGGTCCTCTACAAAAATTGTTCAAATTATGTCCCCCGGATCAAAAATAGTCCCGCCCTGGGGCTTATCAGTTTTTCTTAGAAAAATCTTTAAAAATCTTCTCCTCTGAAACCGTAAGGCCTAGACCTTTGGTATTTAGTATGTAGCATCATCTAATGGTCCTCTACAAAGATTGTTCAAATTATGACCCCCGGACCAAAAATGGCCCCGCCCAGGGGCTTATCAGTTTTTCATAGGAAAATCTTTAAAAATCTTCTTCTCTGAAACCGTAAGGCCTAGACCATTGATATTTGGTATGTAGCATTATCTAATGGTCCTCTACAAAGATTGTTCAAATTATGACCCCTGGACCAAATATGGCCCGTCCCGGGGCTTATCAGTTTTTCATAGGAAAATCTTTAAAAATCTTCTTCTCTGAAACCATAAGGCCTAGACATTTGATATTTGGTATGTAGCATCATCTATTGGTCCTCTACAAAGATTTTCAAATTATGACCCCTTGACCAAAAATAGCCCCGCCCCAGGGCTTATCAGTTTTTCATAAAAAGCTTCTTCTCTGAAACCGTAAGGCCTAGACCTTTGATATTTTGTATGTAGCATCATCTAATGGTCCTCTACAAAGATTGTTCAAACTATGACCCCCAAACCAAAAATGGCCCCGGCCCGGGGCTTATCAGTTTTTCATAGGAAAATCTTTGAAAATCTTCTCCTAAACTGTAAGGCCTAGACCTTTGAAATTTAGTATGTATTATCATCTAATGGTTTTCTACCAAGATTGTTCAAATTATGACCCCTGGACCAAAATGGCCCCATCCCTGGCTTATCAGTTTTTCATAGGAAAATCTTTTAAAATCTCCTTCTGTGAAATTGTAAGGCCCGGAACTTTGAAACTAATATGAAGCATCATCTAATGTTCCTTTATTTAGATTGTTCTAATTTGAAACTCAAGGCCTAAAATTATGGCCCTTGGTTTCATATTGGCCCCAATCTGAAGCTTACTTATTTTTACATAGAAATACAGTGTATGCATATGTCTATAGTAACCAGGTGAGCGATTTAGGGCCATCATGGCCCTCTTGTATGATTATCCCTTTTCTTCATACATGAATATATTTTCATGCATTTGCAAAAAGAGTAGACCCAGATCAGTTGGCTCCTATAGGAATCTAGTGGAATCTTGTTCTTTAGTTTCTAAAATGGCTATACATTGTATTCAACCTTCCATAATGCATTACAACTATTTTGTCCATGAATATACAGTAGGTATTGAAATTTGGAATCAACAGGGAAAGATATGTTACAGATTGTCTACTGTTTACCTAGTCTGCAACTGGTAACAGAAAACATTCTGCACCTTATGAATATTAGTTCTTGTATTAAAAATATGAATAAAGGAAATCAGTAAAGATTCATATCTGTAACATGGGAGCAAGCAGAGCAAAGCCTGATATTGGTCTACTCTGTTTGCAAAGGCGTCAATAGGCAGGATTATCAAATAAAGAGTTAACCCTTTCCTCCATGAAAATTCATGTAGGAAATAATGACTTCATGAATATTAATTAAATATTATTAATTTGTTGTAATAGAACATGGACACAGGAACTTTTGGCCTCTGACAGTAGAAACTGCAGAATCATATCTGTATTATATCATAGGCAAACAGAGCAGACCTTGATCAGATGGCTCCTATAGGAGCCATCTGATCTGGGTCTACTCTGTTTGCAAAAGCGTAGAAAGGCGTTTTTATGGAGTAAAGGGTTAAGCCTGATAATCATCATCAAATTTTGTCGGTTTGGTCTCTGTGCTTTGACCTGTTTTCATGATTCTTTCCAGGGTAACAATGATGATCTCATTCTGTCCTGCTGCACATACTACTGCAAAGACAAGGCTAGGGACTTCATGCCCAAGAATGAAGGTGAGTGAGATGTCTGTTTCCGAACCATTTAAATGGAGCAGGGATGTCAATTATAGTACACAGAACAAAAGAGAACAATAGACAAGGTGCTATTGGCACCTTAAAATACAAATGAAAGCAACAAAAGAAATTTACCCCGTAGAATGTCAGTCCGTTTATCCATCTGTCTGGCAGTCTGTACACAGAGCAACGGATAAACATGCTTACTCAAGTACTAAAGTCGTTATTTCTCCACCAAACCCTATGTTGTGACCACTGTTTAGAATCGTCTCATCAGTATTCATGATGTCATAATTTCTCGCATGGATATTGAAACGGGTAAAGGGTTAAGTTTGTGCTTTGTCAGTTTACCACCCTTCTGTCCTGTATACCAAATGTGGTTTCAATTTTATTCATACTTGACACACAAACATGCTTTGGAAAGGGTGCAATTTTCTGTATGAACTCATTCCAGTAATTAATGTTTGTCTTTTATTTTTAGACACTCCGGTACATCTGTATCGAGAAGTTGTGCTGTTGACAGATGACAGAAACCTACGACTCAAAGCCCATACCCACAATGTGCCTGTTAAAGACATACCTTCATTTATGAAGTGGAGCTCAGGAACGTGAACTGACCAATCAGGATCCTCAGCACATTTACCTCCACATGGGCTTCCTGTCAAGGACATTAAGTCTGCAGTGTGTTCCCTCCCCACATATTGCTAGAGTAACTTCCTCTAGAATGGTCTAACATCTTCTGCAAGCTGTTCCTTCAGAAGAAAGTGGTTTGGCTTAACCCTTTACCTACTGGAAACGCTTTTTTATGCCTTTGCAACAGAGTAGACCCAGATCAGACGACGGCTCCTGTAGAAGTTGTCTTATCATGGTCTGCCCTGCTATGAAATTATATGGATCTGAATTCTACAGTTTCTGCTGAAGTAAACATAATCATAATTCATATATCTGGCATGATAAATTCTGAAAGTAGGAGATAGATGGGAGAAAGTAGGAAATTCAGCTAATAAATATTCATGATATCATTACTTCTTACATGAATATTTATGAGGTAAAGGGTAAAGAAGGAGTTACTGTTAAGGTGACATTTGATCTCGCATAATTAGAGTTGTGGTGAGACATGTAGTTTGCGAGTGTTACAGAAGAGCACTCGGACAATGAATTTAGCTTACATTTAAGACCCAGTGCATTACTACAATATCAGGGTCTGCACTTTTTGCAGCAGTAGTTGACACAACACTGCTTAGACCCTGGTCAGACATGGTGTTCCCTTGATGCTTACAATGAGAGCCTTCACTGTTTGCAAGTATCCTAGTATCTCTTTCACCATTATGCAGGCCGTTGAAGTTGTTAGTATCCACATGTTTTCTTGAGGGTAAACCCTTTCCCTGTTGTGTTCTATATTTATTCCAAATTTCCATACCTACTGTAGCTATAATGAAATAATGGAAGGTGGAACATAATAGAGGGTTAATACACGTTTTTTCGGGCAATAACATCTGCAGTGTCCTGAGGGACTGTTGTTGGCCCGAGCCATAAGGGCGAGGGCAACAACATTCCCGAGGGACACTGCAGATGTTATTGCCCGGAAACAAACGTGTATTAACGCTATTCTTGCATAAAATCATTTTCTGCTTTCCTGCATCAATTTAATTCTTCCAAATACAAGCAAAACTATACACTTCTTTGACACTTCGTTCGATTTATGCTGATTCCAGGCCACTGTTTTCTTTTTGACGTCATTTCATGATTGTATCAAATACCGTTTACACGTAATTTCATTCAAAATGTCTATCACTGAAAACAGTTCATTGTCAGTGCCCCTGAAACACTCGCACCGTGAACATAGCTTATGTCAAAACGCCATATAGCGTTCGCGTCCATTGTTTACATTAGGCCCGCAATAGGTATAATTAAAACCGGTCACCAACAGCGCGTGAGCACAAGAATCTCCTTGTTAATATATGGCCTAGCGGGACTACAACAGCATGTTTTATACAAGAATAGCCATTCTAGAAACCGAAGAAGCAAATCTTTTCAATTTCATTAGCAAACAGAGTAGACCCTGATCAGATGGCTCCTGCAGGAGCCATCTGATCTGGGTCTGCTCTGTTTGCTGATATGTGAAAAGGTGTTTATATGAGGGAAAGGGTAAGTGCAAGACTAGTAGCTACATTATTTAATCTTAAACCTTTACTCCATAAATAATGTCTTTCTATGCCTCTGCTGCAAACAGAGTAGGCCCAGATCATATGACTCCTGTAGAAGCCATCTGATCAGGGTCTGCTCTGTTTGCTTATGTTATTATATAGATGTGAATATACAGTTTCTGCCATGTTTCAATGTACTTGTATGATAATTGATCTAATTAATATTCATGATGTCATTTATTTCTTACATGAATATTCAAGGAGTAAAGGGTTAATTAGCATGTAAAATAATAATTTCCTAAAATTGTCAAAATTGATATTTTCTTTCATTTTTATTATCTTGTCTGTTTTTCGGAGAAAGAAATACAAGCTATTGTTGTAACTCTGGCGTCTGCATTGCCGTCATCGTCGTTGTAGTCCTGAAACTTTGACGTTGGATATAACTTCTTTACTGTTCATGCAAATCCAGAGCTCCAGATAAGATGCGTAAATGAAAATATTGTCAAGTATAACTTCTTTAATTCTCCACCGAATCCTATGTTGTGACCACTCTTTAGAATCGTCTCAAAGAGAGTGGTCACAACATAGGGGTTGGTGGAGAAATGACGAATTTAGTATTTGAGTATGCACCGTTATCTGTAGCTCTGCATATCTTATGAAACTTCACTCACTTGTTTTCACCATTGCAAAGGCTACAATGGGCCAGATGGGATGCTCTTGTTATTAAAAATTACTGTCAGAGCGGCAAAGGGTTTAGATCCTGATGAGAACTAGAGTTACATGCCTTCTTATCTGGGTCCATGCTTATAAAACTTTTTAGTTGAGTCTAAGTTCGTTCTCAAGTTTCTGATTGGTCAGATTTGAGCCTTTGGCTCAAATCTGACCAATCAAAAGCTTGAGAACAAACTCAGACTCAACTAAAAAGCTTTATAAGCATGGAGCCTGGATCCAGACTGTTTGCCTAGGTAATCACGAGTTTGCCCATCAGATTGTACATGTAGTTACAACTGTTATGTCACTCACGCTCTCTTGTGTATTAGGACAGGAGTGAAAGACTTCATTTTGTTGAAAGTGAAAAATTCTACAAAGTGCTACTATTATATTTATACCGATAGTTTCGTTGAATGTGTATATATACTTGTCTTTCTGTTATTATCATAAATATTCAGACAACCAATTTCCACTCTCCACTGGTTTATAAAGCTGAATAATTAAATTTGGCATCCCGATAACCTTAATTTAGACTGACATAGTATCATATAGTTAACTCTTTCTCTGTTCTATGTTTATTCCAAATTTCAATACCTGCAGTCTATTCAGGGACAAAACAGTTGTAATGGAATATGGAAGGTGGAGCATTGTAGCTATTTTAGAAACTAAAGAAACATCTTTCAAATTCCATCAGCAAACAGAGTAGACCCTGATCAGACGGCTCCTATAGGAGTCGTCTGATCTGGGTCTACTCTGTTTGCAAATGCGTGAAAACACGTTTACTGTATATGAGGGAAAGGGTTTGGGTCTGCACTATTTGCTCATGTTTGTGTCTAAATATTTGGGATAATTGGGGTGATAAGGGTAATTAATTTGGGTAATTGAGCTTTGCAATAAGAAAATTCCCTTTGGAAAATGCATTTTAATGTTTTTCGTAAACAGAATAGACCCAGATCAGATGACTCCTATAGGAGCCATCTAATCAGGATCTACTCTGTTTTGTTTTAGGATGTCTTAGATGTGATTCAGTACTATTTGTCATAGCAATGTATTCTCTTGTTTTTATATAGCAATATAAAAAAAATCTATGATTCAGAGGTCCAGATAAGATGTGTAATTTAGAATATTTTCAAGAATAACTTCTTTAATTCTCTGCCAAAACCCTATGTTGTGACCACTCTTTAGAATCGTCTCAAAGAGACGATTCTAAAGAGTAGTAACAACATAGGGTTTGATGGAGAAATAACGATTCTACTCTGGTATTTCAGTATGCACATTTATCTGTTGCTCTGATGATTAATTTGTAATGAATTGATTGCATGCAAACAATTGTAGTAGGCAAAAACCAAATAGTTTGGATCCTGATAAGATGCTGAGTTACTCAACGTCTCAATCCATACTGTTTGCTTAGATTATCACAATTTTGCACTTGGCAAACAGAGAAGACCCAGTTAAGGTGGCTCCTATAGGAGACATTTGATCAGGGTCTCTTCTGTTTGCTTATGGAATAATATAGATATGATTCCACAGCCTCTGTCATAGCCATGTGTTTATATGCAATCATAAAAGCTCATTTAACCCATTACCTCACAGGCTATTTTTAGTTCCTACCTCTTTTGATAAATCTACCGAAAAGGAGCATTAACTAGAGAAAAGGAAAATTTTAGAATTTTGTAGTTTGAAACCATTGTGATAGAGCATTTGCTCCTATAGGAGCAAATGCTCTATTTACCACAAAGGTTTCAAAAGGTGACTTTAACAGAGGCGTAGAAAGGCTTATTTATGGAGGAAAAGGTTAATTAATATTTGTGATGTCATTATTTTCTTTCATGCATATTCATCGGGTTAAGGGATAATGGCCAGATTTTAATATTATTTGGCAGTAGTGCTTGGGTTTTGCAATAATTCATAAAACCTATGACTCATTTTAGTGACACAGACCTGTCATGGCCCTCATGATTTATTTTGAGCTATCTGTATAAGAAGTTGCTCTAGAATAACCCTTTACCGGTTCAATATTATTATTCATATATGCAATTTTGACATCATTAATATTTTATGTACTGATTTTTTATAATGTAAAATGTTCAAGTGATTTTTTTACAACGTCTATATTGTGTTATAAGCAGACAGCTCCTTGGTCTATCCTGTTTGCAAGGTTGTGAAAAGCATTTATTAAATCAGTGTAGATCTGACTACAGTTTCTACCAATGCAAAAAAATTCCTGTGTACATATGACATAAAATGTCAGCTACATGTAATAAATATGCATGATGTCATTATTTCTTACATGAATATTTAACAGGTGCAGGCTTAAAAATAAGCCTACAAGAGCAGACATGCCTAACAGTTCTTATGGCCTTTTGACTGTGATAAGCTATACAGTAAACCCCCTCTAAACTGGAATTCTGTTAAAGAATAATTTAGATATTTTAGGCAGGTGGCTGCTTAATGCAGGGTGCAAGTCATGCAGAAAAATCCTAGAGGAGCTTTCTGCATGACTTTCACCCTGCATTAAGCAGCCATCTTACAGACTAGCTTTAACACCAATTTGAACGTCTGGTATAGAGAAGTTTTACTGTACACATTGCCTCCCTCATGATTGTTTCACAGATTGGTAGTACTAACTGCTGCAATAACAGTGTACTTAACCCTTTCCCTGTTCTATATTAAGGCCAATTTTCAGTACCTACTGAATATTCATTAACAAAATAGTTCTAAAGAATTCTTGAAGGTGGAACATTTAGACATTTTAGAAAGTAAAGAAATTGATCTATGAAATTCTAATAGCAAACAGAGTAGACCCTGATCAGACGGCTCCTCTAGGAGCCGTCTGATCTGGGTCTACTCTGTTTGCAAATGCGTGAAAACACGTTTATATGAGGGAAAGGGTTAAACCTTTTCCTGATACAGGCACCTTTTTTTGCCATTGCATACAGAGCTCCTGTAGGAGCTGTCTGATCAGGGTCTGCCCTGTGCACTTATGAAATAATATAGATTTGATTCTACAGTTTGTGCCATGGTCATACATTTTCTCTTCTTCATGATGCCGTTATAGAAATGCAGCTAATAAATATTCATACATTAATTTTTCCCCAACCCTTTACTCCATAAAGATGGCTTTGCAAACAGAGTAGACCCATCTTAAATATTACTGTATTTATCAGATATACTAGGGCTAAACTATATTACAATGCAAATAGCATACAGAGCATGGACCGTGGAATGCAAAAGGCTGGAAATAATTGGTTCTTTATGGCAGTTTATCCATGTTAACCCTTTACCTGATGAATATTCATGCGAGAAATTATGACATTATAAATATGCATCAGCTGAATTTTTATTATGGGACATGAATTGTTGGCCATAGCAAACACTGTAGAATAATATCTATATTCATAAGCAAATAGAGCAGACCGTCACCCTACAGAAGAAAAGAGTCAGAAAGCCTCTCCATCCGGTAAAGGGCTTACACTATATACAGTAAAACGTCTCTATAACGGCCTCTAAATTGTGTTAATTATTTGGTATTTAGGGCAGGTGGCCGCTTAAATAAGGTGAAAGTAATACAGAACTCTCCTATAGGAGCGTTCTGTTTTACTTTAACCTTGCTTTAAGCAGCCACCTGCCTTTAACATAAAATATCTTGACATAATTTAGTGGCCATTATAGAGAGGTTTTACTGTACATTTTGATTACATATGATAAAGAATTGACTGTCTTTGAGTTTGTACATTCTATTTCAAATTGAATGTCTGCTTTTTGTTTTCTGAAGAAATGTTGAGGCTTTTTTAGTTTGTCAAGCCCACATGTGGTCAGCTCAACATAATTGTCACAATGGCTGTTGCATGTATGGGTATTCATGTATCCATGCCTCCGTCCAGTTTTGTCCGGCCAGTTTGTTGTAGGGATCACTTCTTGGTTGTCCTCTTGTCTGTTCGTCTTTCATACTTTTCGCATCACACTTTTTTGTCACATTGTTGTCGCAGGTGGTTTAGTCTTTATTCCTTAACCTGCTGAATAATTAAAATTGGCTCCTCCCTTTCTGAATATTTATTAACCCATTCCCTCATAGGCTATTTTTAGACCCTACCTCTTTGCATAAATCTACTGATAAGTAGCATTTACAAGAAAAAGAAAAAAAATAGAATTGTGTAGTATTGAAACCATTGTGATAAATAGAGCATTTGCTCCATAGGAGCATATGCTTTATTTATCACAATGGTTTCTGAAAGTGACTTTAACAGAGGCATCAAAAGGCATCAGTATTTGGGAATTGGTTAAACAAAATGTATAAAAACATTCTTCTCTTCAAACAGTGCAGACCCTGATAAGAGGGGTCCATCAGGAGCCATGTGCTCTGGGTCTACACTGTTAGCAAAGGTTTTATGTACTTTAAGGGTTGTAAAGCAGTTTAGATTCTGATTATCAATTTAGTTATTAAATATCAGTCGAGGAACCAAAATATCTGTCAAGTCGTGATTAGCGATTTAAACGTTAGACAGCTTTTGTCGTAATCAAATTAACCTTTTATGTAATAGAGAAGTCTTTGTGAACAGAGCAGACCAAGATCAGAGGGCTTCTGTAGGAGTCATCTGCTCAGGATCTTCCCCATATGCTTACGGAATTATATACATGTAGATTTTATTCCGCAGTTTCTGCCTAGGCCAAAAAATCATTTGTTCATGTACCATTATAAGAATTCAGCTAATAATAGACCCAGTAGACCCAGGGTCTGCTCTTTTTTGCATATGATATAATATTGATATGATTCTACAGTTTCTACCATGGGCAAATATGCCTGTGTCCGTGTGCTACTACAACAATTAATCTAATTACTATTCATGATATATACGGTGTGTTAACTGTTTCTTACATGAATATTAATCAGGTAAAGGGTTAACTCTACATGCTGAGTATGTGGTAATCTGTACAAACAGTGTAGATCCGGATGAGATGCTGAGTCACATCAAAATTCAAACTGTTTCTTACTCTGATTATACTGATGACCCTTTCCCTAATATAAATGCCTTTTTACGCATCTGCAAACAGAGTAGACCCAGATCAGATGGCTCCTATTTCGGTAGATTCATTCAAAGAGGTTGGGTCTAAAAATAGCCTATGGAGGAATGCCAATGGGTTAAGGAATGGATGAAAAAATGACTTTGAGAATTACAGCAGACAACTATTTGTACATGTATTTGCTGTATCAAGTGTCCATCTTTTGTTTCCTTTAACCCTTTACTTCTTGAATATTAATATAAAAAATAATGAATATTTGTGGCATGCATATGGACACAGAAATGTTTGGACAGCAGATCTATTTTTGCAAAGGCGTCAAGAGGCTTATATAAGGAGTAAAGGATTAATTCTAAATTGGACTGGGTTTTTTTACTTCCATTTTGAAATCACATTTTCAAGTTGTCAAACTGTTTTGGTCTTCATAAGATGCAATTTCAGATCCAAGTTATTAGAAAGTCTGTATGAATCTGAGGATTAACCCTTTACCCCATGAATATTCATGTAAGAAATAATGTCATCATGAGTACAAATGTATTAATTAGATTAACTATTATAATAACACATGGACACAGTAATTGTTGGCCATAGCAGAAACTGTAGAATCAGATCTATATTATATCATAAGCAAACAGAGCAGACCCTGATCAGATGGATCCTACAGGAGCTGTTTGATCTGGGTCTTCTCTGTCTGCAAAGGCGTAGAAATGCGTATCTATGGAGTAAAGAATTAAAACTTATTTATCTGGTGTGTATCCATTCTGTTCATAAATGTTAATTAGTTAATTTTTAGGGTGTCATTTGCATTTAGCAAAGTTGTTTCAAGTTTTGCCAGGTTGACCAATGAAAACCTCTGTTAGTTTTAGCTGTTGACTACTGAAAACCTTGATGAGATCAAATCAGTATTTATTTTGTTTAAATAGTTGTGTATTGTCCAATTTTTCTGGCCATGGAATCATGCACACATTAAAGATAATTGTACAGTAGAACCCATCTAAACCGGAATTCTATCTGTGAAGAATTTAGATACTTTTAGTCAAGTGGCTGCTTAATGCAGGGTGAAAGTCATGCAGAAAGCTCCCTGAGGAGCTTTCTGCGTGACTTTCATCCCGCATTAAGCTGTCATCTGTCTCCAAGACCGATATTTATACTAAATTGAATGTCCGGTTTAGAGAGGTTTTACTGTATTCCCAATGTGTAAATAGTTTTATCTTTGTGAGATACTGTTTTGGAAAAGAATGTAAACAGTATGCATGAAATAATGTGAACCCACTTTTGTTTTATTGCTGTGCTCCTGTAGAATGTATTCCTGCATGGATCTATGTTCAGAAATATTATACAATACTTTTCTTTGTCTCAGAATTTAACTATTGATTAGTTTAAGTTCATAAAATGAACAAGATGTAAATTTTTCCTGTTTTGAATTATTTAATTAGTTTTATATTGGAGATAAAGTTTAGTTGTAAATAAAGTTGTTGATTGGAAGAAATGTATGAATGGAAAGCAGAGACGGGGTGCATTATAGACACTTTGCATGATAAGTAAATGTTGTCTACAAAAATTGTCGTCTGTGCTAAACTCTACAAATTTAATTCTTTCCTTCATATCAATGCCTTATCACACATTTACAAACAGAGTAGACCCAGATCAGACGACTCCTCTAGGAGCCGTCTGATCAGGGTCTGCTCTGTTTGCTAATGGAATTTGATAGATATATTTCTTTGCTTTCTAAAATGGTCACAATATTCCATCTTCCACATATCATTATAAATAGTTTGTTCATGAATATTCAGTAGCTATTGAAATTTTGAATAAACATGGAACAAGGACAGTGTTAATCCAACTTGTCTTCAAAAATAACTTCCCAATGACATAAGTTTGAACCCTGATGAGACACAGGGTTACTTACTGTCTCATCTGGATCCAAACTATATAAATAATCACAAAATCGCTTCTAGTATGCAAAGAGTTAGGAGACAGAGAATGTCTGGAGAGTAATTTGCCTCATAGAGGTTGAGACAGTGTCTGATTGAAATAGTTTAAGCAAACCATGTCACGGGAAAAGTAGTCATGGGTGTTATATCGGGGTTGTCACCATTATCACTTGTAGCAAACAAAGGGATATTAAACGGTGTAGACCCAGATGGGATGATGCATTTCACCGTGACAACTTTTCTGGGTCTACACTGTCCAAATGTCATTTTTGCACTGATGTGACTCTAAGTTTTATTTTTTATCGGGTAACCGAATAGTGCATAACTTGAGGAAATAAGCCTCAACATGTTCTTATAGTAATCTGTTTTTTGGTGCAATACAATAAAATTTATGATGTGTCTATAGTTGTTTTAGATGTGTTGTTCCCCTTAACTGAATAAGGAAGGTTAATTATGTCCCCCTTAACTGAATAAGGAAGGTTAATTATGTCCCCTGCACGAAGTTGTGGTGGTTGGGGTGGGGGGGGGGGGAAATATTGTGTTTACTCCGTTTCTTCTTATTCTTATTTGTCTCCTACCAGCAAAGCTGAAGGGGACTATAGTTTTTGGTTCCGTCCCTCCATCTGTCATTTCACAATCAGTCAGTTGTCCGGACTTTTTATGCCCCCCAGATCAGATCTTGGGGGCATATTGCTTTTGCCCTGTCTGTCTGTCTGTCCATTAAATTTTGTCTGTTTGTCAGCAACTTTAACATTAGTCATAACTTTTGAGCCAGTACAGATAGTGACTTGATATTTGGCATGCATATGTATCACATAAAGCCCTACATTTGGAGGGTGACTTGTCAAGGTCATCCTTCAAGGTCAGAAGTCAAATATATACCTGTAGGTCAAATCACGGACGTTTACTGGCATGCATGTGTTTTGGAAGTGGTTTGAGATAAATTTTGCTAGAGTTATGGTCCTTGGACTTGACATTTTCCATCACATTTTCTATTGTCTCGACTTTTTTTTTATATCTACTGTATATTTGGTACAAAGCTAAATGTAAATGAGTTATAGCTTAAATTCTAATCTCAGTGTGTTTGAATAATTGTTGCCCGAGTTATGGCCCTTGACATTTTTAATTATCCGCATTTTTTTGAAAATGGTTCGAGATATTAACTCTATGTTGGCAGAAAGCTAAATCTTGATGAGTTACAGCTTAAGTTCGATTCTCAGTCTGGTTGAATAATTTTAGTCAGAGTTACGGTCCTTGAACTTGACTTTTTTACAAATAGGTACCTAGGTTTTGAAGTTGACATTTCACAAAAAAAAAAAAAATGGTTTGACCTTATTATATGACATTGTGTGGCAGCAGCCATAACTCTTCTATGAATTTTAACAGATTTATCCCTCTTTTTGACTTACAATATTTGGTACAAGTTGGTTTCTTTTATGCCCCTGCCTTTAGGCGACGGGGGCATTAAGTTTAACTCTTGTCCATACGTCCAAAATTTTGTCAAGGATTTCTTGGCTTGTGTAAGGTGGAATGATTTGATATTTGGTCTGAAGCATTATCATATTGAGTTGTAATGTGTCTCCCCTTTTCAGGTCTGTCATCCATCTACCTCCTGTTTGCTGACACTTTGATTGATTTTTGGTCATTGTTTAATGACAAAATTTTCGTCAAAGATTTCTTCGCTTGTGTAAGCTGCATTGATTTGATATTTGGTCTGAAGCATAATCATAGCAAGTTGTACAGTACCGTGTCTCCATTTTTCAGGGCTGTCATTCATCTACTTCCTGTTTGCCGGCAGGGCATCTGTGTCCCATGGACACATTTCCTTTGATTAAAAAAACAACAACAACAAGGGATAGTTATGAAACATGTTACTCGTGTTTGTAATCTTTGATTGAATATTATGTGTCACAAGTGATATATTTGCTTCACTAAGTAAGATATACAGAATTTTGTATGAATGCGCAGCATGTAAGGGGTTTTCATTAAATTGTGACAAAAAAAATTCAGTCGGTAGGGGACTATGGCATTGCTCTCAATGCTCCTGTAACTTGTTCTTCTTCTTCCACCGTGAACTTGTCTGACATATTTCTCATGAACATTGCTGGTTATGTGCAGATGTGCAATAAACTTTTGGTTTTTAACCGGGTTTTCCATGGAAAATCCGGTTATTGAAATGGTGATGTACAGCAGGCGGTTTGGCTTACGGCTGTCAATCTTGTAAGTGGAATTCCTCTGAAACTGTTCAACAGAAGTTATGCCCCTTGAACTTAGAAATCACTAGTTAATAGTGAAGGAAAAGGAAAACAACTTGATGTGTGGACATTTCTTTTTAAAATGTTGCCATGCCATGGTAACTGAATTGTGGGCTCTGATTGGTCGAAATTTAGATATTGTTCGATTTTGCTGAAAATTGGTATAATGGGATATTTAGTTACCCGGATCTCAATTGTAGGTGTTTCAAACGAGTCGATTATGGTTACCATGGTAACGGAATGAAAGCCTGTGACTGGTAGAAATTTAGATTATTATTTTTCGCTCCCTAACAACTGTTGGGGGAGCATTTAGTCGCTGCTTTGTCCGTCCGTCCATTTGTCCGTCCGTCATAACTTTGTCCGGAGCATACCTCAAAAACTACAATAGATATCAACATGAAACTTCATAGGTAGATTGATCTCGATGAGGAGAAGTGCAGTGCACAAGAACAATCACTCTCTTTTGCATAATTAAGGAGTTATTGCCCTTTGTTATTTTTCATACTTAAATTTTGTCCGGAGCACAACACAAAAACTATAATAGGTATCAACATCAGACTTCATAGGTAAATAGATATTGATGAGGAGAAGTGCAGTGCACAAGAATCATCACTCTCTTTTGCATAATTTAGGAGTTATTGCCCTTTGTTATTTTTCGTACTTAAATTTTGTCCAGAGCATAACACAAAAACTATAATCGCTATCAACATGAAACTACATAAGTAGATAGATCTTGATGAGGAGAAGTGCAATGCACACGAATAGATATAGTTTCGTCTTGGGGACATTCTGTAACTGATTCCGCTACAAATAGATCTTTTTTGCTATTGGAATTAATTTTTGTTAAGCCCATTTGCTGTCAATTCAAAATAGCGGTTGAGTGTATGTGTACAACCATCTTGTCCATCCAAATTTCTCCTATCCAAAACTTTGTTTTGCATGGACTGATTGGTCATGAATAGACCATATGGCCAGTTTTGAATAACCGTCCTGTCTTTGTTTTATTTTAAGCTCGTCTGTTTCGAGGAAACGTCGAGGTATTGTGATCACTGGGTCGTAGGTGTTGTCGTCGTCGGGCAAAAACTTTAATGTAGCTCATTACTCGAAAAGTATAAGAGGTATCAACATGAAATTTCATAGGTTGGTAGATCTCATTTGAGAAGAAGGCCCTTACATAAGAACTATAACTCTTGATGTCAAAATATTGAGTTATTGCCCTCTATTTTTTTTTCAAAAAGTTTTAATTTAGCTGACAAGCTCCAAATCAGACGAGCGTTGGCGCTGCACATGGCTCTTGTTTTCTAAATGGATTTTATCTGTTCTAGAGCTCAACATGCTGCCCATGGGCATCTACATGTAATATTGAGATTCAAAGTAAATTGTAATATTTCCTAGGTTGTAATAAATATTCATGATGTCATCATTCCTTACTTAACTCTTTCTCTATAAATAAGCCTTTCTATGCCTTTGCAAACAGAGTAAACCCAGATCAGACGGCTCCTGTAGGAGCTATCTGATCAGGGTCTGCTCTGCATGCTTATGATGTAATATTGATATGTTCTTCAGTTTCTGCCATGGCCTAAAATTCTTATGTCCATGTGCTTTTATAAAAATCGATCAACTTCATTTTTATGATGTCATTATTTCTTACATGAATGATAACGATTATGTTCGTCCTTTGAAGTCGAAGATGACCACAACTACAAGTCACAGTATAATCAGTTTGTAGTGTGAGTGCATAGGTGGCTTATCAGGCCGATCTTCGCCTTGAAGCACCAACTACAGTGTGGACAAGGAATGTCTGGGTCTGCACCTTGCAGAGATGAGGTGCTCACACACACCTCACGTTCTTGGTCCACTACCCTGGCTCTGACTAAGCCTCACCAGACGGAACATTTCTGCGCTTTCTCTTCCCAAGTTGCTGGGGCAATCCCGCAAGCCTTCATGGAGGCCTGAAGCGAGTCCTTGTAGCATTTCTTCTGACCCCCATGACAGCGCTTCCCCTCTAGCAACTCGCCATACATCAGTCGTTTAGGCCAATGTTTGTCATCCATGCAGAAAACATGACCATCCCAATGAAGTTGGTTACGGGCCATTGTTGCATGGATGCTCTCCATTTTTGCCCTCTGCAAGACCGTAGTGTCCGGAACTCTATCCTGCTATTTGATGTGTAGCAAGGATCTGAGGCATCTCATGTGGAAGGAGTTAAACTTCCTTGCATGGCGAATGTATTCTTACATGAATATTCATGGAGTTATATCCTTTTCTTAAATCTTCAGCACTCTACTAAAGTTGTGATAACCCTTTCAATAGTAAGGATCCAGATGATATGTCAAGTAACTCAGTATCTCAGAAGGCTACTGAAGGTTAACCCTTTACTCAATAAATACACCTTTCTACACATTTGCAAACAGAGTAGATCCAGATCAAATGGCTCCTATAGGATAAGGGTCTGCTCTGTTTGTTTATAAAATAAATATAAATATGATTTTGCAATTTCTGCCATGGCTAAATATTCCTGTGTTCATGTACCATTATAAAAATTAGTCTAATATTAATATTCATGAGGTCATTATTTCTTACATGAATATTGTAGCATCCGCGATGCACTCATGTACATCGACTTCTGACCCCAGAGACAGAGGATGAAATACACTGTGCATCGTGTTGTCATTCCAGTTTCACTTGCTAGAAAGCTGTATCTTTTCTTACTTGACTAGGTACATGCATGTTTTAATCCTTATATTCATTTGTTTAGCTGAAATGCACTCGATTTTAGGGCCTAGTATGTGAGATGCTACAGCAAAATGTCCGCCATCTTGGTTGCTACAGTGATGCATTGTGGGTTGTTTACTATAGAAATAATGCTCAAAGCAGACAGAATTACCGTAGCTATGCCAAAAAGAAAGGCTCAAGATATCTATTTCCCTATGGTACATATTTATTTTGGGATTTTGTTGGCGAGTTTCCATGATCAAACTAGTTTGTAATATTTTCAAACGGTATAACATAGTTCTTCATATGTAACCGGAGGCTGAATGTTTTCACGTGCGTTACCTAGCATTTCCAACCACCATCCAGTATTTGACTGTTCAACCACTTGATCAGCCCGTCAAAACTTGACGGTTTCCAGTCAGTTTTGACGGGGACGAATCACGTGACCTTTTCCAACCTTCTTTTTGTCAGTTTCCTACCACTTTTGACTGGGAATCTGATCGCGAGTATAAAAGAGCCGGATTTTTGGCTGAGAATCAGAGTTGAGGGAGTTGAGCTAGGGTCAAGAACTACGCTAGCCTGTTTCAGAAGTATACATTCTAATGGTGCGCATTTTAAGGCATACGAATAGAACATAGATGAAAGCATTTCATTTTATGACAGAATTTCGACTGATCTATAGAATAAATGCAGATCTTGGCATTTTACAGATTTAAAGCTTTATTCGAATTACGCGGTTTTGCAACTTATTTATAAAATACTTTGGTCGCTGACGTTGTGCTGTAGCTACCGATCCACCACCTAGACTTATATCATTAAGACTGAGATTGACATAAGCAGATCGATTGGATCTTGATCCATTGATAAATTCACTTACAAGGGCTATTTGCAAGAGGTTTGCCGTGTGTGGTGTTTACTAGGCCCATAGTATGATAAGTTGTTTGAGTTCGTATGTATCTATTTGTGGAAGAATCTAGAGAATTCTGAATAACAATCACCAGAATATTTTAAATTGATATCGTCTCGATTTATTTATATTTTATCCCCTCACGTTAACCAACGTCCATAGCTGGGCGTAACAATATTCATGGAGTAAAGGGTTAAAGCCTTTGTACTGTATACCAATTACACATCTTTCTTTCCATTCAGAGTATCTTAATAACCCGGAATTTTTGGACACCCAACCTCCCATTTCCTTGGGTTTGAAAAGCTGAAGAAGTCAATTTGACACTAATTTCATAACTTTAAAATTAACCGACACTGAAGTAAATAGTGTATACCTTAATCAAACTGCTGTTTCCGGAGCAGTTTGATCTGGGTCTGTTTTATTTGCCTAAATTTGTCTGTTAAAATACTCTGGGAGGTTATGTATGAAAATTAAAACAATTCTAATAAAAAGGATTTTTTATTTTTTCATTGTATAATTTGTATAATGTGTGTAATACTTTTTTTATTCTTCAGAAACAATTATGCATAAATTAATTGTTAAGACTACATGTAATATAAAAGTCTATATTGCTTTAAAAATTTTTTTTAAAATTACCTTTATCTTTTAAGATTTGAAGGTTTACATACATGGTTTTTTTTTGTAATGTTGTCTACAACAAACCAGAAACATCAGTAACGTAATCAAAGACAACAAAAATAAGTAAAGAAATACATGCATTAAAAAATAAATTCCCATAAATTTTTCACGTAATATTAAATAACAAAATAAAAATAATTTGTATAGATATAGAACAATTAAAATTGAGCATGAAATACTAACACTTCTTCTGCTAAGTGCAATCTGACTTGCTTTTGCAAACAGCTTGGACCCAGATGAGGCGACGTCGATTAATTTGGCATCTCATCAGGATCCAAGCTCTTTAACCCTTTACCTCATAGGCTATTTTTAGTTGCAACCTCTTTGAATAAATCTACCGAAAAGGAGCATTAACTAGAGAAAAGGAAAATTTTAGAATTTTATAACTTGAAACCATTGTGATAAATAGAGCATTTGCTCCTATAGGAGCAAATGCTCTATTTATCACAATGGTTTCAACATTTGACTTTTACAGAGTCGTCAAAAGTCGTCAATATGAGGGAAAGGCTTAACACTCAGTCGATTGTTTCTCAAACGTTTTAACAAATTGAAAGTAAGCGAAAACTTGCAAATCAGTGCTTCAACAGAGACCCTTTTTAGAGCAGGTTAAGGGTTAACATCCATAACATCCATAGAATCATTTGTAAATAAATTTGTAAAATCAATTATTACAATGGAATTCCAGGGAACTGTTTTCTGTATTAAGGCATATTCATAGTATCGCAAAAGGCTAATGGATAAATTGTATCTTGTAAAACAATCCTTTAAACGGTCTTTCATGTGTCACATCTGCTTCTTGACGATGCTGAAATGGTGTCCAGTACATGTTGTATATGTAAAACTTTTGATTATAGTGGAGTCAACTCTAAATACTGTTTGTCATCTGCAAATCACTTCTTTTACAATGCAATGTATTGTATCTGTTTAATTTTGTGCCATTTCTTATTTGGATATTATACACATCTCGAGAGTTTTGCTGCATATGCAAACATATCTGATCCAGCCATCTGATGGCTTAGTTCAAATCTATTGTAACACCCGTCTTTGAAATTTATACATCAGTATTTCAATGAAGATTTTTCATTCATTTCTTTAACCATTTACTCAATAAATATTCATATAAATCTCTTTCAATTATGAACATTATTTAATGTAATTTTTTTTCTTATATGAAACAGAGCAGACCCTGGTCAGACAGGACCTAGAGGGGCTGTCTAATCTGGGGCTGCTGTATTGGCAAAGGTGTAAAAGATGGAATATCAAGTAAAGGTTTAACCCTTTCCCTGTTCTGTATTTAGGCCAAATTTCAGTACCTACTGAATATTCATTAACAAAATAGTTATAAAGAAATATGGAAGGTGGAGCATTGTAGACAATTTAGAAAGTAAAGAAACGGATCTATCAAATTTTATCAGCAAACAGAGCAGACCCTGATCAGACGGCTCCTCTAGGAGCCGTCTGATCTGGGTCTACTCTGTTTGCAAATGCGTGAAAACACATTTATATGAGGGAAAGGGTTAAAAAGATCTGTGAGTGAAAAAGTATGAATCCCTTATAGACACTTTGTAAAAATGTAAAGCTTTTCTCCAATGTGCTGATGCAGTATATATAGCTTACAATAGTTTTGCACCAAGCCCTGGTATTGCTTCCAACAGATGTCAAAAATGCAGATTATCACAGCACTCTGCACAAAATTAGTAATAATCCTCAAATGGCATATTGCCATGTCTGTTATGTTGGTGGGAAACTCCATAAGTTGGTTCTCTCTGCATTGGACCCATAACAGAGTAGACTGGGCGCCGATAAGTTGATGTCATATAGTTAGAAAATGGGTACAGGTTTTCATTCCTTGGGATTGATAACCTGTTCATTCCTCTGGCTCTCATGGTTTCTGTAGGTGGTCTCCCCTGTGGGGAGTATTTTGGATGTATTGGCCAGTCTTTGCCTTGCTTGTCCCAAGTTTTGATGGCAGAAGTTCCCAGATTGTACTGCCAAGGCTGTGAACAAGGCTCATGGCGATCGGCTATTTTTGGCAGTTCTTCCCGTCTTAATGTTGGAATTCCCCAGTCACACCATTTGTCAGTCCAGTTCTGTAATAATACATCAGAAGACAGTTATGAGAAAATACAAATAGTCTTGCAGGAAGAATTTTATAATCTAGAACTACAAACCATAGATGAAGAAACACATGTGAAACAAATTTGAAAGTCTGTACTTTACTGAAAAATTTGTTCGTGCAATTGCAAACAGGTTGGATCCAGATGAGACTGATTCACTTGACAGCTCATTAGGTTAAAACCTGGTTGATCCTCATTGTATTTTGTAAAGTGGATGACTATACTTGCAGGTTTCTTGTACTTTCTACCAAAATGTGAAAATGTGTTCAGATGGTACTCTGTGGTGGTTGGTCATGACCACTAGATGACCCCTATTGTTTTTGAGGTCACTAGGTCAAGGTCACCATGACCTTAACTGGTTAAATGATTTCCAATCAATAACTGCTCAAGGGTTTGGCTTAGAATCTTCAAACTTGCTGTGGTAGAAACTGTTGGTCATGACCACTGGATGACCCCTATTGTTTTTTAGGTCACTAGGTCAAAGGTCAAGGTCACCATGACCTTAACTGGTGAAATGGTTTCCGATCAATAACTGCTCAAGGGTTTGGCTTAGGATCTTCAAAGTTGCTGTGTTGATTAGTCATGGCCACTTGATGACCTCTATAGTTGAGGTCACTAGATCAAAGGTCAGGGGTCTGGGGGGTATACATGTTTTACAAACATCTCTTGTTAATCTACATTTTGTATTGAAAATAATTATACAATAAGGAAATGTGTTGCCATGGCAAAGAGTAGATAATCAAATCTGTAAGATATAAACAAACAGAGCAGACCCAGCTGAGGCAGCTCCTCTAAGAGCTGTCAGGTCTGAACTAAACTGTTTGCAAAGGATTATCAAGTAATGTGTTGACTCTTTACTCCATGAATATTCATGTGAGTAATAATGCTATAATTATTATTATATATTAAATCATTTTTTATAATGGCATGTGAGTACAGAAATGTTTGGCCATAGTAGAAACTGTAGAATCATATCTATATTATTTCATAAGCAAACAGAGCAGACCCTGATCAGATGGCTCCTATAGGAGCCATCTGATCTGGGTCTACTCTGTTTGCAAAGGCATAGTAAGGTGTGTTAATGGAGTAAAGGGTTAACAATAAAACCAGAGTAAACAAATACCTGGCTGGCATCTCTTCCTGACTTGGCTGTAAATTTGTCAACTCTGTCAAACCTGAAAGATAAAACACAACTCTGAAAAAAAGCTTTATTAGAGTTAAAGACTGACAGAATTTTTTTCAAGACCTGTATCTTCTCACAATTCCTCCTAAGGAAAATAGTGTAACATAGACCAATTTCTTTTCATGCATAGCTTGGTTTCTAATACTCTTTTCACATCACTTCTAGTGTGCGGCAGTGCCTCAAGATTTTGTGTTATGGAAATTATGGCTTCTTTTTTTTGTTCTTTACATAAATGCTCTCCTATTGTGTCACCTCTAGCTCTAAGACAGATGTCTAAGCCTTACAAAATGACCTGAATAGGCTTCAACAGTGAGACCAGGACTGGCTTATGACATTCAAACCAAGCAAATGTGATCACAAGGAAGAGGTCTAGTCCAAACACAGTATTTCATCCATGAGATAGTACTCAAAGTAATGAAAGATGGCAGCTATCTCATGTTGAACATTGATGAAAACTCTTAGGTACGCCTTTACTTTGCCGGTCCCCAGAAAAGTATGGGAAAATAAGGTATATCTACTGTATAAGGGAGATCATGGGTGAGATACCGATTAAGTCATTTAATAAAGAGTTTTCAGCTATTTTGATCCAAAAACCGGATTCTATGCACTTTTTATGGTTAGATATACAGTATAACCTCTGTTGATCGGCACCCCTCTTAACCAAAAACCCCTGTTATCCGGCACTGCTGTTTGGTCCCGGCAGTTTCCCTATTTGTTTTATGTATCCAAACTCTCTTGATCGGAACCCCTGTTAACCGTTAACCGGCATACCTTGACAGGACAATAAAGGCAAATTAACGGTTTTTCACACCTCGTTATCCGGCGGTTTGCTGACCTGTGATCAGTAAGCGCTTTACGTTCAAGTAGGTGATAAGTACCGTAAATGGGCCTAGGGTACATTGACCATCCTTTGTAGATTTATATTGTTATCGTCATTGAAATTACATGTATGTACACATGTACAAAATGAACTAAATTAACTGAGTGCAATCGATCCTCTAAAAACATGAATACAAATGAACACTTTTTACTTGTCGAATTGGGAAATAAAATATAGTACAAATTAATGTTCCGGTGTTTTAGTCGAGCCCTTTATACATGTGTGTTTACTTCCGCTTGTACGCTTAACACGTTTATAATGCCTATATTGTACATGTACATGTAGTTCAAAAGACAATAGACAAACAGCGTGGATCCTGATCAAATGCCTCCTATTTATATGGAACTATCTGATCAGGTTCGGCACTGTTGTACATATTTATATGTAATTTGAAAACTGTCATGGTGGAATTCCCCTCGCAGCGAAAAAAGGACTTGCTGGAATGAATCTTTGGGTGAGTAAACTTGTGAATCTAGGCATAATTCTGTTAACCGGCACCCTCTCTTAACCGACATACTGACATGGAACCATGGGGTGCCGGATAACAGAGGTTATACTGTATATCATTTGGGGGCTGAGCTGCCCCCAAGCCCCTGCATGCTAAGAACGAACAGACTTTCGAGTGTAGCGAATCCAAGATGAAATCATTTGTTTACTAATGCAAACCAACCAAATGACATCACCGCACTTGCGCAGAAAAGTAACTTCCATGGACCGGCAAAGTAAAGGCAACCCAACTCTTTAACCCATTCCTCCATAGATACACATTTCTAGTTTTCTACGCCTTTGCAAACATTGTAGACCCAGATCAGATGGCTCCTATAGCAGCCGTCTGATCAGGGTCTGCTCTGTTTGCTTATGATGTAATATAGATATGATTACACAGTTTCCGTCCTGGACAAATATTCCCATGCCCATGTTCTATTCTATTATAACAATATCATTATTACATTAACATGTGCCATCTATGGGATCGTAGGTGTTAAAGTGATAAGCAACTTAAGATAGCTCCGCATATGCACCTAGCATTATGCAATTGATCTCTACAATTATATAAACGACAAGAAGTCTGACAACTTAAAGTTAAGTGCATGATGTGTATTTCCATCCATCAATATTGCGATTGCTGACATTACATTGGCATTTCATACAGCTCACATTAAAAATGATTCAACATATAATTGAGAAACTTTCAAACCTAAACATTTCTTGAGAACTCGGATATTTGGGCACTGACGGTGGGTTGTTAACCCAATACGGCGCCTTGCTTTGCTGCCCATTAAAAAACAGAGTGTTAGCCTGTGCCATTTTTTCTGTTGTCAATTACGCTCACCGCTTCAATCATTCATAATAAGAAAAAATATATAACCACTTGAAATTAACAATTGCGCACTTAAGTTGTACTAAGACTTATTAAGTAAACCAAGTTTTATTCAGTAATAAACTCTATGGGATGGAAATGTATATAATCACAAACTTACTGGTAAAAGAAATAATAAAATATTTGATATAAGCGCGTTACTATGGAGTCGCATTATACAAATAACCGCTTACATCATTTACAATTTAATGTTAGCCTCTCCTAATTGTCCGATATATACTGTTAAAATTGTCGAGTCCGAATTTACTGTAACAGACCAGATATCAAATTAGAAATATTGTTCTCTTTTCAATTTTGAGACTGTAAGGAGTGCGTTCACAACATTGATGTAAGCGGTACTGTTGTGAAGTTCAGGATCCGCACAATGGCTGCAGCTTACGGTTTTCTCTCCACACCAGCCAAGTTACACAAGGAATGGTCAGTTTATATTGTACACCATGCATAGTTTTGTGTATCAAATCAGTATCGATCGGTGGATCTAAATATTTAGGGTTACGAGTTCGTACCTCTCCGTTTGACCAAGTTGGCCGTGTCCATATCTCAGCCTGGGTCCATGCTTATAAAACTTTTAGTTGAGTCTGAGTTCGTTCTCAAGATTTTGATTGGTCAGATTTGAGCCATAGACACATAGGCATAGACAAATTTTATTTTACGTCGGATAGCATATAACATTGTAACATAAGCCCTGTAGGGCTTTTATTCCGACAAACATAGGTATACAAACATATTAACAACAAACAATCACAGGTTTAAACAGGATCACAGGCATGCTTAACTTACAGTATATTTATACAGCTACATGTACGTATATACATATATCACACAGATAACCATCAAACAAATTAATTTTAGCATGTAGACATATACATTATAAACTTTTACTAACACTTATCACATGCTCAAAGCATTGAAGTTCCCCTATACCCTTCATGAAATCTCACAGCATGATAGAGAAGAAATTAGATCTCTAAACAAATTGCATTCTAAGTATGTCAATGTGCTTTAATAACTAAATAAATTTAAATATAAATAATAATGAATTAAGTTTAATTTAAAGAGTGTATTTATAATTTGCTTTATGGTCTCAGAAAGGTACAGGCACCTCGAACGCAATATATAACTGGTGAAAGGGAGGCAACTCTTATAACTGTTTAACAGTTTAGCTAGAGTTACCTCCCTTCACCCACTGAAAAAACATAAGAGGCCTTTTGTGAAAGATGCTGAGTAGGACCACAGGCCTTAGGACTGTAAAAGAAATTTGATATAAAAAGCAACACAAATGTAGGACAGATAAAATTAATCTTAAAAAACATAAATCTCCTCAAATCAGATTTAATCAGCAGCTTTCACAAAAAGAAGACACTATATAACATCTGTCAGTTTAATCCCTAACCTGCTGACCACATATTCACTGATTATCAGGCTGATTTGGATCCTGCTCCGGTACAACCAATTGTTGCATCCAATCAGGGTCCAGAACAACTGATACTATATTTTAGGTTTCTTTACTAAGAAAACAAGAAAAAAATGTATAACTCTTCACACAGTCTGGATCCAGATCACACACCGCACAGAGTAGTGCCAAATCTGGGTCTGGACTGCCTGAAGCTCTATTAAGGTAAAAGATAGACAGCAGGACAAGGGTTAGAACTTTTCTAAAGCACATAAATTGCATGCCATTACAAACATAAAATACATAAGCTAAGCACATAGCAAGCCATGCAGAAATAAAAATAAACTAAAGAAAATAAAAGGAAAAGCAAACTTGAAGCTAAGGCGCACATAACGAGCATCCACACATGTTGCCATCCCAGCTGTGGAGAAGCCTTCTGAACTGTGGATAGGATTCCACAGTTCGAATCTCGTTAGGAAGACTGTTCCACAGCTTGACAGCCCCATGCCTGAAAGACTTGAGTCCATACCTTGTACCATTTACTGTTGGCTGTATGGCTAGGTTTTGCTTTCTGAAATTAAAACTACTGTCTCTAAAATGTATCAGATCATGTATATATGAGGGGGACATATTATGTAGTATTTTAAAAACTTCTGAAGCCATTGTTTTTAATCTATCTATATGTAAATATTTTCTGTTATTGATGGATAGAAGATCCTGAACGGGTGAAGTGAAATCGTCATTGATGAATCTCAGCGCCCGTTCCTGGATCTTTTCCATTTTGTTAGTACTAGCCTGGCTGCAGAAGTGCCACGCTAACGGACAATAATTAAAATTTGAGAGAATGAAAGAATTAAAAACAGTGACTTTACCTTTTTTAGTTAAAAATTTACCAAACCTTTTAAGTACTGACAGCTGTCTTGATGCTTTTTTACACATTTCTGAAACTTGATCTCTGAAGTTGAGCATGAAGTCAATGTCCACACCAAGGAGGGTAACATTGTCTTCACACTCAATCAGTGTATCATTTAATTTAAAACTTGAAATGATATCATGAGTTTTTTTACCAATGCAAATTGCCTGGAATTTGTCAGGGTTTGCCTTCATCAAATTCTCTTCAAACCATTTGATTAGTAAAATGCTTTCATTTTGTAAGGTCTGTCTTAAAATATCAATGTCATAATGAATAAAAGAGATGGTATTGTCATCGGCATAATTATACAGTGCAGAGTCCTTTACAGTATAAAAAATGTCATTTAAAAATATATTAAAAAGCAGAGGTCCTAAAATGGACCCTTGAGGGACACCTTTAGATATATTTTGCCATTCGCTGGTATTGGATCCCATCCTAACCTGCTGCAGTCTGTTAGATAGGTAACTGCCAAGAAGATTTACTGCCTCTGGGGACAGTCCGTAGGCCTGAAGCTTGGCAGTCATCAAGTCATGAGGAAGGCAGTCAAAGGCCTTGGACAGATCAAAGACCAAAGGCTCAAATCTGACCAATCAAAAGCTTGAGAACTCAAATCTGACCAATCAAAAGCATGAGAACGAACTCAGACTCAACTAAAAAGTTTTATAAGCATGGACCCTGGTCATGCAGGTTGTACCATCCTCTTGAACATTTTCACAGGGTTTGCCCCGACGCAGGTTTATTGCGTCTGGTACGCGTTTTCTGTGACGAGGACCCGTATTTGATCAATTGTCCGCTTCCGCGGGACCCGCATGTGCAGCCGCAGCGTGTGTAACAAATGGTCACGGAATTATACCTGCCTGATCATACTGCGTCGGTAAAACGCTTGTCGCTATTAAACTTCTTTTGAAGCGAGCGCCTAAATTATATTGGTAATCTATATAGTACGACGAGAACCAGACAAACGGAAATGATTCTCCTCGCAGCAGACGGCTGTCGCGGAAAAATGTCAAAACAAACAAAACTGACCACTTTATTCGGTGCAAAACCACATATTGTCTGTCGACAATAGAACAGAGGATTCAAAAACTACGGACTAAAATGTATCGGCAAAGGGGAAAAGGCGTAAATTTCTTCCTGAACGGAACGACAAGTTCGAATGACTGCGGTTCATTGACGCGGAGGTAGGAATGCGCTGTTCATATTGTGAAACGGGGAATGATCTTATTATCGGATTTGTAAGGCTAAACTATTGAACATGTATTGGAGTATAATGGGACCCCCATAAACTACAGAGGGACTCTCACATTGGTAGGGTTGAGGGTCCTAGGACTCCCATTTGCAAAATCCTAGGGCAAACCCTGATTTTCACAATATATGATTGTGAATATTATATCTCCGTGTCCATTATCATTATTCTTAAAAATTAACTAGTAGGGGAGTGTTTGTCCAGTTTAAAGTTGGATATGAATCCCAAATCCCAGTAACATCTGCTCTAGTGACTGAGATAATGAGAGTATCAGCAGAACACTTTCAGTAGCATCATTCGGGTGCTACTAAACAGAGTCTGGTAGAGTCCGGTGGAGTCTGGTAGAGTCCGGTAGAGTCTGGAGGCTTTTTTAAGAAGATTTAGTGCATTTTCAAGATTATACTGCTGTTATATAACATTATTTAGTATGTTTGCAGCTATAGTAATTAATATCCATTTAAAAATGAGCGTATAATAGCTTGAACACACCCGGTAAATGTTACCCGGTAATGGCCGACCTACGTCGGATAGAGTCTGGTCAAGTATTATCTAGAAGCCCTATTAGTATAAGAATACCCTGAATTGTATCAGTAAACATTCTACATACATTAATAAGTGATTTCATCATAAATTCAAAAGCAGTATGTTGGCCTAAACTTCCGTTTTCATCTCCAGACTCTACACTACCCTCCGACATTTCGCCAGACTGTGCAGTCTGAAAAAAGCGAAATAATAATCTGTCATACAATACATGTACATATCAAGTGCATACTGCTTTTATATTTATGATAAAATCACTTATTAATATAACCAGAATGTTTTCTGATAAAATTAAGGGTATTCTAATACTAATAGGGCTTTCAATACTTGACCAGACACTACCCGACTTACGTCGGCCATTACCGTGTCACCGGGGTAATATTTGCCGGGTGTTTTCAAGCTATTATAGGCTATTTTGTTAAGGATATTACCTGTTACAGCTGCAAACATACTAAATAATGTTATTTATCAGCATTATAATCATGACAATGCACCTCATTGTCTTTAAAAGCCCCAGACTCTACCTGACTGTATCAGACTCTGTTTAGTATCACCGCATCATTCCACCCCTTCATTTTCAGAGAATTCAAAGCTCTCTGACAGATTACCATTTCATGCCTTTTCAAACAGAATTACCAGATTTGACAGCTCATTTAGGAAATTCTGGCCAGGGTCTAGCTGTTCTGTTTGCTTAATTGATATAACATAGATATGATTTTACAGTTTATGACAGAGCCTAAATAATCTGTTTTCATATAACTTTAGGGTAGGTTCCCACTGCCGATCAGATCAACGCGATCATCCCAATCACCCGAATTCCCCGACCAAGCTCGACTGAAGGCATGTACATGAGTTCTTCTCGACCTCTACTCAAACATATGCGACCCCCTCGCGATCAGTCATGACTCCTCCACGACATCAACTCAACAACCACTCTAATCTCTGCTCAATCATCTTGACCCACATACGATCCCTACACGATCTCAACCCGACCAACTGGACCTCTGCTTGATCTCTATCTGACCAGATCGTCATGGTTGTACTTGGGTCGATTGGGTATTACTTGAGTAGAGGTCGAGATGATTGGGTACAGATCGGGTAAATGACTTCATTCCGACCGCACTAGATCTCTACACGATTGTCTCCCGATCAACTCGACCTTCTACTCAATCAATACCCGACTGCCTCCCGATCGCTTCTCGGGCGCGTGTCTACTCGATCTGTACCCAAATTTTTTTGACATGTAAAAAAAAATTGGATAAAGAGTCCAAGTGATGCTGACCAAGGTAGACCTCCCCTATTACTCCTGCTGAGCAAGCCAGACCAATCCCCGATCATTTGATCGGGCTTGATTGAGTCAAGATCTGATCGGCAGTGGGAACCTAGATTTATATAAAAAAAATCAGCAAATTAAAACGATGTCGCTATTTCTTACATACATATTAATGAGACCATTCATTAACTTACATGTAACAGAACACAGACTTGACCATACTGACAACTTGTGTAAAATATAAATCCATCATACATGTAATTATTGTGCGTATCCTACTTGTCAGTCACATTTTTTTTCAGGCAACCCAAGTTACATGAGTGGAGTGTTTATCATTCAAGTCATCCAGATGTGGCTAGAGTGAGTATTGTAGATACAGATTGTTAGAATGAATTAGAATCTGAATATAAAATAGACTCTGAGTAACCTTAATTAAACCTTTCTTTCATATAAACGTGTTTTCACGCATTTCAAACAGAGTATATCCAGATCAGATGGTTCCTATAGGAGCCATCTGATCAGGGTCTGCTCTGTTTGCTAATGGAATTTGAAAGATCTTACAGGAATATTGAAACAGGGAAATGGTTAAACATTTATGCAGTTGACTTATTTGTTTGAGAAACTATTGACCAAGTGGCAACCAGCTTGGATCCTGATGAGACACCAAGTTACTGGATGTCTCATCTGGATCCAAGCTGTTTGTAAAATGCAAGTCAAAACAATCTTAGCATGAGAAGGATTAACCTTTCCCTGATGAATATTCATATTAAAATAATATTATCCCATTACCTCATAAGCTATTTTTAGACCCAACCTCTTTGAATAAATCTACCGAAATGGAGCATTAAATAGAGAAAAGTAAAATTTTAGAATTTTGTAGTTTGAAACCATTGTGATAAATAGAGCATTTGCTCCTATAGGAGCAAATGCTCTATTTATCACAATGGTTTCACAAAGTGACTTCTACAAAGTCGTCAAAAGTTGTCAATATGAGGGAATGGGTTAATCAGCTGAAATTTTATAATGGCATTATAAACATATGATGTTTTGGACATGGCAGAACATGTAGATATAGATCTAATGTTATTTCACGAGCTAATTGAACAGACCATGGTCAGGCACCTTCTACAGGAACCGTCTGATCTGGGTCTGCTCTTTTTGCAAAGGAACCAATTTGATATCTCTACCAGGTAAAGTGTTAAACTGTAAGGAAATCTGTTTGCTTAAAATTCATTGTTTTAATTTCGTTTTCTTTTTATGCCCCGCCTTTAGGCGACGGGGTTATTAAGTTTTACCCTTGTCCCTACGTACGTACGTATGTACATCCGTATGTCCGAAATTTTTGTCAAGGATTTCTTGGCTTGTGTTCGGTGGAATTATTTGATATTTTGTCTGAAGCATTATCATAGTGAGTTGTAACGTGTCTCCCCTTTTCAGGTCTGTTGTCCATCTACTTCCTGTTTGCCGACACTTTGATTGAATTTTGGTGATTGTTTAATGACAAAAGTTTTCGTCAAAGATTTCTTCGCTTGTGTAAGCTGCAATGATTTGATATTTGGTCTGAAGCATAATCATAGTTAGTTGTACCCTGTCTCCCCTTTTCAGGTCTGTCGTTCATCTACTTCCTGTTTACCGGCCGGGGCATCCGTGTCCCTTGGACACATTTTCTTTTATTTCGGTTATAATTCTACGTTAAATATTGAATAATTGCCTATATTGTGTCCACATGCTAAAGGTTAGCATGACAGAGATATACAGTGCAAAGAACCTATCATGTTCAGTAAAACCCCTCTATATCAGACGTTAAATTTAGTAAAGATATCGGTCTTGGAGACAGGTGGCAGCTTAATGCACTTAATTGCTCCTCTAGGAACATTTCTGTATGACTTTCACCCAGCATTAAACAGCCTCCTGCCAAAAAGTATTTAAATTCTTCTCTACAAGACTTCCGTTTTAGAAGGGGTTTACTGTATTAATTTCTGTACTGATTAACAGGCTGGGTGGCGAAAGTGGAGTGGAGAGAGGCCTGACTGGTATGCATGGAAAGCATCATCCACTAGTCCTGACTGGTACCGACGCCGCGACAACACCATCAGGAGAGGTAATATTATACATGTATCAATCCCTTACCTCATAGATAGACCTTTGCAACTAGAGTAGACCCAAATCAGATGGATTCTGTAAAAGCTGCCTGGTCATGATCTACTCCACTAGCTTAGGAAATAATGTATATCTGATTCTACAGTTTTTGCCATGAAAAATAAAATCCTGTGTTCAAATGTCATTTGAAAAGATTCAGTTTATTAAGAGTCATGATGTATTTTTGTCTTCTTTGAATATTCATGAGGTAAAGGGTTACAATTTGCTTTTCAAAATAGCTGCACTCTGTTCAAACCCTTAAACATCTTTTCAATCATTTATAAATTATTGAAAGATGAACAAATCTAGCCTCATTTGGAAAAAAAAGTCCAATAGTGCATTCTTCGTTCAATTAAACTTGCCAAAACTCAATATGTCTGGGAGTAGAAAATATATTTTGTTTAAGCATTTAAGATTTAATTTTGATTATTGGAGTGAAATTTTTACATTGAATTTCATGTAGATATTTACTCTGCAACATGAATTGTATGATATCATGGCTCAATTTTTTATTTTTACAATTATTGTCTTTCCAGCGGATTACAAAAACATGAGCTGGGCCTACGAATATCCTTCAAAGCCCACCAGCAGAACCCACGATGACTTCATCTCTGTCACAAATGAGGTTATGCAGAAGGATACATTGAAGCCTATTCCACCAAATCGTGCATACATAGGCTGTAACACATTCCCCAAGCCGGATCCCATACCAAAGGAAGTGCCAGTCCCCAAGTGGGGCCTCTACAATCCTCCAAGCTATGAGGAGCCAATCAGATATAACCATTTTCCACCAATCAAGTACAATGGATATTAACCAATTGAACATGTTTATTTGGTGACAGATTTCTGATGATGCCAAATGCTCTGGATGTTACATGTACTTAGAATAAAATACATGGATATTAAAATCAAAAGTCCTTGTGCAGGTCATGATAATGATTTAACTGAAGTATTACTATTATACATGTGTAGTCATAATTGTCAGTATAATTCTTATTTAACATCAAAATACAGTTTCTTTTTGTTACTTACATAGAAACATCTTGTTTCTACTGGTTTTATTTACAATATACATTGTAACTGTTTTCTTTATTTTTATGAATATTTTTTATGATGGAATGCATCACTGCCTTTGAATAACAGTTTCTGTTAATGACAAAACAACTGAAAAACTAATATTATCTGAAAACAAATATCCTTGATATACATGTACATTTGTACGTGTATTCTCCTCTTGTCTTAAAAAAGTATATGGAATATTATTTGTGAAAATATTTCTTAAATCTGTCAATGATAGGTGCTAACAGTTATTATTTCTACACCTGAAGAAGCATTGTTTAACAGAGCTCCAGATAAGATGCTTAAATTAAAACATTTTCAAAAATAATTTCTTTATTTCTCCACCAACATACTATTGTCTGTTGCTCTGTTTTATATAAAGTAAACCCCCTCTAAACCGGACATTAAATTAAGCTTAAATATTGGTCATGGAAATTGGTAGCAGCTTAATGCATGTTGAAAGTCATGCAGAAAGCTCCTAGAGAAGCTTTCTGCATGACTTTCACCCTGCATTAAGCAGTCACCTGCCTAAAATCATCTAAATTCATCACTACATGAATTCTGGTTTAGAGGGGTTTTACGATAATAGTTTTGTTCTGTTGTTAAATTGCTACAGCATGTCTAAGCTCAGTTATTGTTAAAGATTTTTTGATTTACTCCTTTTGTGTATTGTTAAATTTCTTATTAAAAAATTGCAAATTCTTGATGTGTTTCTGTTGGAAACAAGGTCTCAGGTGCATGCTAATTGGATAACCTTCCTGTGGTGTAATATTTTTTTATTTTTTCTGTCATTTTGTTTGGTGCAGTTTTAATTTTTTGACTTTGTGTTTCTCAAGATGTGTTTAAACTGTTGAAAGTTTGTCGATAGTAACCCTTTACTCCATAGACACACCTTTTAATGCCTTTGCAAACAGAGTAGACTAATCAGACAGCTCCTGTAGAAAATGTCTGGTCAGGTTCTGTTCTATTTACTTATGTTATAAACTCATACAGTAAAACCCCACTAATGCGACCACCTAAACGAGGTATAATTCTGGGTGCTAGATGCAGGTGGTACCTTAATGCAGGACAAAAGTAATGCAGAAAGCTCCTAGAGGAGCTTTCTGCATTACTTTTGCCATGCATTAAGCAACCACTTACTTAAAAAGACACCCATGTTAATTCATTAAGTGGTCGCATTAGAGGGGTTCTACTGTAATATTAATCCAACTTTAAACTTTGAAAGGGCCAATTCCAATATAAGTCCAATATATTTCACTATGAAAAATCAAATAATGATCATGATGTCATTGTTCCTTACATGAATATTCATGAAGTAAAGGGTTAACTAATAAAGTTTTTTTATACTTGACACACAACTTTGTAGCTACCATATATTTGTAAGCAGTGTTGAATTGGTGATGGCCTTTGCCAACAATTTGGGAAAAAATGAGACTCGGGGTAACTTGGAAATCTTATCAGTATCCATGCTTATAAAACTTTTTCGCTGAGTCTGAGTTTGTTCTCAACTTTTTGATTGGTCGGATTTGAGCCTTTTGAAAATTCATTCACAATCTATTTAGAATTTTTGAATTTGCATTGTCCTTATACCATCAGAAAAAAAATATATATTAAGTTATTTTTTCTTGCTCAAACGATTTTTGCGGTTGTTGAAATATATCTGTGCAAAATTTATTTTTTTCTGTTATATTGAATTGTTTGGTGTTATAATCTTGTTCTTTTTTTTGTAAAAAAAAATTAATTGTAGGATCTGATATATTATTTTATAAGTTTTATTTATATTTTGAAACTGCTCAAAGTTTTAAACACAAAGTTCCAGTTTTTTATTGCATACAATAAAAACAAAGCACAATACTTCATACATAATAGTGATACAATGCACAAAATACAGTAAGACCTCTATATGATTACCACTCACAAGATCTTCACTTCTACACTTAACCCTTTCCTTCATATAAAAGCCTTTTCATGCCTTTGCAACAGACTAGACCCAGATCAGACGGCACTGATAGGAGCCGTCTGATCACTGGTGTGTTCTGGATGCTTATGACATGATATAGATATGATTCTACAGTTTTTGTCAAAGCAAAAACATTTCCTAGAAAATTTGGCGTTTTAAAAACTTAGCTAATAAATATTAAAGATGTCATTATTTTTTACATGACTACTGAACAGCAAAAGGGTTAGTGCAGGGCAGCAGTTATACAGACCACCATATTGTTTACTAAGTGGTTACTATACAAGGTTTTACTGTATTGGAATATTAATATTCATATACACTTATTTGACTATTTGTTAAGTGTACTAACCCTTTCCCTGTTCTATGTTTATTTCAATTTCAATATCTACTGATTATTCATAGACAAAATAGTTACATATATAATGAAATATGGAAGGAGGAACATTGTAGCTATTTTAGAAAGTAAAGAAACATATCTTTCAAATTCTAATTAGCAAACAGAGCATACCCTGATCAGATGGCTCCTATAGGAGCAGCTGCTGTCTGATCTGGATCTTCTCTGTTTGCAAATGCGTGAAAACACGTTTACATGAAGGAAAGGGTTAAAGAAATGGAAGAAAATATTTAGCATTAAAGCAGACAACAATAGACCGTTAACCCTTTCCCTGTTGAATATTTATTTGTAAGGTATACATGTAATGAAATCTTCAATATTTATTAGCTAAATTTTTATAATGGCATATGGACACAGGATTGTTTGGTATTGGTAGAAACTGAAGAATCAGGTCCATTGTTATTGCATAAGCAAACAGGGCAGACCCTGAACAGATGTCTCCTACAGGCATGAAAAAGCATTTATATGGGGAAAGGGTTAATTCAAGCCTTTTTAAAAAAGTTTTAACACAGAAATCATGCAAAAATAGAAGCATATGACAAAGTTTGCAGACCAAAATGAATTTGCTAGGGTATTAAGCATGTTAAAAGAAAATTTTGATTACTGTTAATATAAGCTGTGCTTTATTTGTATCACTGATTCATACACATTTCTTTGATGTGGTGAAATTAAACTTCACTGTTTATTTTATATTTATGTTCTTTATAATCAGGATTAAATTATTAACTTTCTTTAATAAGAAGAGTTTGTCTTATAGTGATCAATCCGGCTAATTCCATAAACATTCAAACAAGGGTGAACTCCATGAAGTTAAGAATAAAATGCTGTCTGTGAAAACGTAATTATTATGAAAATCGTATCTGTTACTTTCAGTTGCCTTGGTGTCACCCGATTCGCAAATGGGGTGGTATTCTGTATGAATTAGGAGGGAAAATTGTGCGGTAGATGAGCTCTGCTTATTCCATACATATTGCAAGTAAATCTATACACACCATAGGTGTAACTCCATACATATGGCAGGTATTTCCATACACATTATGGGTTTACATTTGTAATTCCATACATATGGCAGGTAAATCCATACACATCATGGATGTAATTCCATACATATGGCAAGTAAATCCATACACATCATGGATGTTATTCCATTCATATGGTAGGTTAATCCATATACCGGTACATCATGGATGTAATTCCATACATATTGCAAGTAAATACATACACATCATGGGCTTATTCTAAACAGATTCTTACATTGAAGAAATATGCAGATTAAAAGAAGGCAAATAATCAGATGGTTCTGCTGTACATGCACACAGTTTGTGAATTTTGAACTTATATACAGATAGACCAACTTAAATTGGAACGAAACATGACCTACTCCAGTGTAAACAAAATGAAGTGACTATGGTGCTTCTTTATTTTAAATGACTTAGCAAACCGTAAGTCTTCAGCATAGTTATCTTGGTGCAATTGATTTTTGTCTTGAGTTTGTTTATGACCAGTGGCCAATTCTTTTTATAAAATACTGTCCATAGACTCCATTACAAAAATAAATAAAAAACAGTAACAAAAACAATATCACAAAACAACAATGAATAGTAACACAATACATGTATAATTAAAAAAGAATAAAAATTAAAAAGATGATTACAAATACATGTAGTGGGTTGGTTTTTTTAAAAAAAAAAAAAGACACTATGCATAGCTTGGGAATCTTACCCTCAACAAGTCTCAATATAGCTTGGTTTTCCTCTAAATGTTTAGAAATGGTCATAATTCTACTTTCTTTTGGTGAACCAAGGTGTATTGATGCATTAACACTAACAAACTTACAAACTCCTTATACTTATAACCCCACAAACATAGTTTTGGGGGAGGGGGGGGGGGGGGGGGGAGTATACTGGAGTCACCATGTCCGTCCGTCCATCACGCTTGTCCGGATCATAACTTCTAAAGTATAAAAGCTATTGACTTCAAACATCATTTATAGATAGATCACATTGACCGCAAGTGCAATGCACAAGGTTTGTAGCTCTGTCTTCAGTATTTTTGGAGTTATTCCCCTTTGTTATTTTTCAGTTTTCTGGATTTTTTTTCTAAATCTTTACAGATATTGAAGTGATATGTGGTATGTGGCTTTATTATAATGAGTTACAGATCAAGTTTGAATTTTGTTACGCTTCATTGGTTTTTCACGGAAATACAGTGATTTTACTTAGAAATTTTCCAGAAATTCAGGTTTTCTGGAGTTTTTTTCTACGGAAATTCAGGTTTTTCAGAGTTTTTTTCTAAACCTAACAGATATTGAATGAAGTGATATTTGGTATTTGGCTTTATTATAATGAGTAACAGATCAAGTTTGAATTTCGTTACGCTTCATTGATTTTTCACGGAAATACTGTGATTTTACTTAGAAATTTTCCGGAAATTCAGGTTTTCCAGAGTTTTTTTCTAAACCTTTACAGATATTGAAATGATATTTGGTATTTGGCTTTATTATAATGAGTAACAGATCAAGTTTGAATTTCGTTACGCTTCATTGATTTTTCACGGAAATACTGTGATTTTACTTAGAAATTTCCCGGAAATTCAGGTTTTCCAGAGTTTTTTTCTAAACCTTTACAGATATTGAAGTGATATTTAGTATGTGGCTTTATTATAATGAGTTACAGATCAAGGTTGAATTTCATTACGCTTCATTAATTTTTCACGGAAATACAGTGATTTTACTGAGAAATTTTCTGGAAATTCAGGTTTTCCAGAGTTTTTTCTAAACCCTTGCAGATATCGATGTGATATTTGATATGTAGCTTTATAATAATCAGTTACGGATCAAGTTTGAATTTTGTTACACTACATTGATTTCTAACGGAATTACATGTACAGCATTTTGACTTAGAAATTTTTAGGAAATTTCAGGTTTTCTGGAAAAAAAATTTCTAAACTGTAGCAGATATTGTAGTGATTTATTTCTATAACCCCCATCTCTGTGTCAAATGTGCTAGTGGGGGTATTCATCATCTTTAATGGTAGTTCTAGTTTTACTTATTTAACCCTTTCCCCCATGAATATTCAATTCAGAGTCCTCTCTTCTTTCTTTTGTTGCAAATATTTTTTGGCTGGTTAAAAGCCTGTGCTATTTGATATTTCTGTCCACATATAATTTTCCATTTTGAGTCATCTCTTCTATTTTCTTGGCTTTTTAAAATTAAGGCCTGTGCTATTTGATATTTATGTCGCAGGCAGAGCTTTAATGCACACCTAGATATCATGTAGGTATTTGTCCCTGAGATGAGGTTTTTCCTTTCTGCCTCTTTGACATTGTCACCATGTCCTGTAGAACATGTTTTCTTGTAGCAGATGTCTTCTTGTGCTACATTATACAGCTTTTCTGTCGCAGACAGATTTAATGCACACCTAGATATCATGTAGGTATTTGTCCCTGAGACCAGGTTTTTCCTTTCTGCCTCTTTGACATTGTCGCCATGTCCTGTAGAATATGTTTTCTTGTAGCAGATGTCTTCTTGTGCTACAATATACATTTTCTCTGTCGCAGACAGAGATTTAATGCACACCTAGATATCATGTAGGTATTTGTCCTTGACACCACGTTTTCCTTTCTGCCTCTTTGACATTGTCACCATGTCCTGTAGAACATGTTTTCTTGTAGCAGATGTCTTCTTGTGCTACATTATACAGTTTTTCTGTCGCAGACAGAGCTTTAATGCACACCTAGATATCATGAAGGTATTTGTCCCTGAGATGAGGTTTTTCCTTTCTGCCTCTTTAACATTGTCACCATGTCCTGTAGAACATGTTTTATTGTAGCAGATGTCTTCTTGTGCTACATTATACAGTTTTTCTGTCGCAGACAGATTTAATGCACACCTAGATATCATGTAGGTATTTGTTCCTGACACCAGGTTTTCCTTTTTGCCTCTTTGACATTGTCGCCATGTCCTGTAGGACGTTTTGTTGTAGCAGATGTCTTCTTGTGCTACATTATACAGTTTTTCTGTCGCAGACAGAACTTTAATGCACACCTATAGATATCATGTAGGTATTTGTTCCTGAGACCAGGTTTTCCTTTCTGTCTCTTTGACATTGTCGCCATATCCTGTAGAACATGACTGTTTTCTTGTAGCAGATGTCTTCTTGTGCTACATTATACAGTTTTCTGTCACAGACAGAGATTTAATGTACCATACTCAGAGATATCATGTAGGTACTGTACATGTACTTAATTGTCCCTGACACCTGGTTATCATGTGTGCCTCGCTGACATTGTCGCCTTGTCCTGTAGAACATGTTTTCTTGTAGCAGATGTCTTCTTGTGCTACTTTTCCTGTGTGCCTCTTTGAAATTGTCGCCATTTCTTGTAGAACATGTTTTCTTGTAGCAGATGTCTTCTTGTGCTACATTATACGGTTTTCTGTCGCGAACAGAGATTTAATGTACTCAAAGATATCATGTAGGTACTTAATTGTCCCTGACACCTGGTTTTCCTGTGTGCCTAGCTGACATTGTCGCCATGTCCTGTAGCACATGATGTCTTCTAGCAGACGTCTTTTTGTGCTTGTCATTTTACAGTTTTTCTGTTGTGACAGAGAATAGATGACCAGCCTACATAGACTGTATAGTCTTGGCTTTGGCTCGGATCGTTAGTATGACCCTTTTCCTATTCATTCTTTACATCCCTGTTGGACTTTTCACTAGAGAAGGTGTAGTTTCAGCAGATGTATTTTCGACCCACATGTCGGTCTAAAGGTCAAGGTCACTTTGGGCGTATAATGCTCTGACACATGGAGCTCTTGTTGTTCTTAGCATGTGGATCACTGTTTTTATGATCTTGTGTCAAAAGTTTATATGTAAGAGTAATCCACACAAATAAGTATTTCCGTACAAGTCAGTGACCTATATAAAATTTCATCTCCTAATATGAACCCTGATCTATCACACAGTCATGTGAATTGCCTAAAGATCACAAAAGGCGTGTCAATACTATACCGAAAATATGAAATTTCTATCTTAAGCCCTAATTACACCATCAAGGTGTTTGTTAACAGTGTGGCAAGAGAATTTTTCACCATGGCAGAAACATGAATTAGATATATATATTTCATGAAGCAAACAGAGCAGACCATGATCAGACTGCTCCTAGAGGAGTCATCTGATAGGGTCTACTCTGTTTGCAAAGACATCAGAAAGGGCATCTATTACTATTAGGTAATTGGTTAAAGCATGTCATGATTGTAAGGCACAATATATTAAAAATGTCACTGAATTAATTGTACCAACAAATCAAACAAAAAAACAATATAAAATATCAACTAAAAATCCTATTAAAATCAAATCTGATAATTATATTATGTTAATTAAAGATGTATGCTGCGCAAATTTCCGCAATTTTGCGCTTCAAACTGACTTCAGAATTGGAATCTATGTACCTGAACACTTATTTAATGTTAAACAGCACGGTCAGTAAATGGTTGTGTCAAAAAAACTAGAAAAATGGATTGATATGGAAACCAACAGAACAGCCTTCGCCATTGGCCAGAATCTGTCGTAAGATTCAAATTTTTACAGAAATAATCATTTGATGTACCTGTATGAGTTAGCTCCCTTTGACCGTTATGTTTGATTGACACCATTGAACGGTATATTTAGCTTATTTGCATGTAAATTATATGTGGTAAGATGGGCATATTGCCTTATTTTCCTGAATAAAATCTAATATGTAGGCCAACAATCGGTGTCAGCCATTGTACATGTGGTAACAACCTAATTAATATTCAAAGCGTTCTTCCGAAATAGAATCGGAGTCATTCAGAACTTGGCCGAAGATGCTCGCTGATTTCCGTACAAAATCCCAGTTTCTAAAAAGGAGGCTCCTTTTTAATAATTTAGCAGTATTCGGATAACGATAGTATTTAGCTGAACAAATATATCCTGTCGAAAAATGGGTTGTAAGCATAATTATTTTCATTGTATGTATACCTGTACAGCTTCTGGTGTTGATTGATTAATACGAAAAATGCGCATAATACATCTTTAAATGTACCAACAAATCAATTAAAAAACAACATTAAAAATCAATCAAAAACCTATTCAAATTATCAAATATAATAATTATTAATTTCATATACAAGTAACTCTTGTTTTCAATATTTCAGCCATAGCCTTTATCAAGAAATAACACGTAATTCAAGCTTCACTACATTTTTAGCATTTAAACACCATAACGGAATTGTTTATATGACATTTGAAAACGTCATTTGGCATAACAACGTCATTTGGCCTAAAAATGTCATTTGGCGCCATAATGTTATTGCAGCACTGCTGGAATATATTGATAACCGTCTTTCACATTGCATCCACAAGGTTTGACAGTCTTTAACCTCTGAATCCAAATGCTTTCTCTTAATTAACATTCTGTTTTCTCTGCATTATATAACTTATCTAGGATGGCAAATGATGCATCTTTTTCAGAATGATCAGGTCTTCCAAAGTGGGAATTTATTGGTTTCTCTTTCTTAAGTCTATATCCCTGAGGTGTTCACTCATTCTGGCTTGCAATGTTCTCTCCGTTTTGCCAACATATATGGTGGAACTACATCTAGTGCATAGGATTACATATACAGGTACTACGTTGTGAATACGGCAGGTAACATTGTCGACCGAATTGTACATCACTTTCTTCTCAGTGTCTAAAATGTCACAGGTCGGTGCATTACAGTACAATTTTCACACTCAGTTTTACAGCTAGTATGGTGGACTTTCCAGGCTTTATATGTTTTTCCGTGTATAAGGGAATCACACAGATTTTCTATCTCTTCCAAATGCTACTATAAGTGGTTCTTTAAATACATCTCTCATCTTTTCCGAATGATTGAGTACGGTCATGTGTTTATTTACAATTTTGTGTATATATATCTGGTAAAATATTGGAATAGGTCATAACCATCGGAACTCTCTTTGTATTCATCTGTTTATTCTTGTTTCTTTTCAGAATACATCCACCTTCTGTAATTGGGACTCAATCAATTTTCCACTATAGCCTCAAGTTTTCCATAGTTGAACCTTTAAATTACGCCTATGTCTATTATAGTCCAAGTCCTTTGTACAGATTTGGTTAATTCTCAGTCCTAATCCATAGGCGAGTCCTTTCTTTGTATTTGGGGGATGGCATGAACAACTATTCAAGTATAGCTGCTTGTCTGTAGGTTTTATGTATAGATCTGTGTATAACTGCCCATTCTCTATCGTAACCCAAGTGTCTAGAAATTCGATCTGTTGGTGATATCTTAGGTCTACCTTGATATTTTCATGGATATTATTTGCAAACTCTGCAAAGGCCTTTAACGTTGTTTCACCACCAGTCCATATGATGAACCCATCATCAATGAAGCGTTTGTAAAAGAATGGTTTAACTGGAGATTCTAACAGAGACTCGTCCAATTTTCTCATATAAGTACAAGCAAATGGCCAATGCATACAGAAGGAGGGTGTAGACATGTATACATGTAACACTTATCACCGAAACAAAAACTGTTATTGTCAAGCACTGTTTGTATCATTTCCATCACACTTGCAGAATCGATGATCAGTTTTGTTCTCATTCTTATATTGTGTTAATTAAGGTCATATATGTGAGACTTTTCCATTGTTGCAATTTTTAGCTTGACTTTTCGAAGAATAGTGGAGCTATCCTACTCGCCCTGGCGTCGGCGTCACACCTTGGTTAAGGTTTTTGTTAAAGTCCACTTTTTGCCTTTAACCTTTGAGATAAAGCTTTGAAACTTGGAACACTTGTTCACCATCACAAGCTGCATCTGTAGGAAAGAGTACATAACTCTGTCAAGCATTTTGACAGAATTATGGCCCTTTTTAACTTAGAATTTTCGGTTAAGATTTTTGTTAAAGTCCACTTATTTACATAACCCTTTGAGATAAAGCTTTGAAACTTAGAACAGTTGTTCACCAACACAAGCTTCATCTGTAGGTAAGAGTACATTACTCTGTCAAGCATTTTGTCAGAATTACGGCCTTTTTTACTTAAGTTTTTCTTTTTCATTAAAGAGTTCAAAGACATCCTACACCCTGAATATTATTATAGATATTTTACTGACACTTTGATTACTTGCTTCTAGTATCATTGGACACTACTTTAGTCCACTATCAATCAATTTTACACTAACAATTCTGAGAATAGTCGAGCGCACTGACCTGTGACAGCTCTTGTTTTGTTTACAAATCTATAACTAAACTTTGTATCTAAATACTACATATGGAAGTAAAGTACATTGTATATATTTTTTAAGTCTTGCTTATTTTGATATGATTCTCTTGGTGGGGGTCTTTTTGGGGATGTTTTGACATGGGCTTGGGGCATTTTACTTGCAGAGGTTTTGACTGTAAACTGTTATTACCAAGGCAGCAAATTGTATTAAAGCTGAGATAGTTTACATGTTGGAATAGTAGAAGTAGCAATAGTACTATTACTGTAGGGGTAGTAGTAGTAATAGTAGCAGTAGTAGTAATATTAGTAGTTGTTATAGCACTTGTAGTAGCAGTAGTAGTAGTAATATTAGTAGTTATAGCAGTTGTCACTAAGTAGCAGTAGTAGTAATATTAGTTATAGCAGTTGTCACTAAGTAGCAGTAGTAGTAATATTAGTTATAGCAGTTGTCACTAAGTAGCAGTAGTAGTAATATTAGTAGTTATAGCAGTTGTCACTAAGTAGCAGTAGTAGTAATATTAGTTATAGCAGTTGTCACTAAGTAGCAGTAGTAGTAATATTAGTACATGTAGTCGTTATAACGATCTAAATTTGGTTCTTATTGACCCATATGAGCTTTCTGCATGACTCATTCTGCATTTAAAATCTACCTGCTCCAAACTTAACCCATTCCCTCATATTGAACGCTTTTGGACGCCTCTATAAAAGTCACTTTTTGAAACCATTGTGATAAATACATGTAGAGCATTTGCTCCATAGGAGCAAATGCTCTATTTATCACAATGGTTTCAAAACTGCACAATTCTAAACTTTTCCTTTTCTCTAGTTAATGCTTCTTTTCGGTAGATTTATTCAAAGAGGTAGGATCTAAAATAGCTTATAAGGGAAATGGGTCAATATATCTGGGCATGGTATTATTCTACACAGTTTGCAGTCATTTTGCACTTTTCCTCATGATGCAGATTATATACACTAGAACCTGTTTTAACCCATTCCCTCATAGGCTATTTTTAGATCCAACCTCTTTGAATAAATCTACCAAAAAGGAGCATTTACTAGAGAAAAGGAAAATGTTAGAATTGTGTAGTATTAAAACCATTGTGATAAATAGAGCATTTGCTCCATAGGAGCAAATACTTTATTTATCACAATGGTTTCAAAAAGTGACCTTTAAAGAGGCGTATAAAGGCGTATTTATGGTGGAAAGGGTTAAGCGGTGATTCATTCATTGAATATAGAGGTCTTAAAAAGCAGGTGATTGCTTAATGCAGGGCAAAAGTAATGCATAAAGCTCTTATTGGAGCTTTCTGCATTAGTTTTGACCTGTATTAAGCTACCACCAGCCACTTAAGACAGGTTCTGTTGTATAAGGAGGAGTCCTTTTGCCAGGTTGCATAAGATAAGTGGATCTTCTCCTCCTTGAAAGGCTCCTTCTATGCCTATAAGAGAGTTAGTTGAGTCCTACACAAATAAATAGGTAATGCATACTGCATAGCTTTAGTCTTGACTCAAATTGGAATGGCCCATCAGTGTTAACCAATTCCACCATATCTGTAAAAATCACTTTTTGAAATCATTGTGATAATTAGAGCATTTGCTCCAAAGGAGCAAAATTTTTAATGCTCTATTTATCACAATGGTTTCAGAACTACACAATTCTAAACGTTTCCTTTTCTCTAGTTAATGCTCCTTTTCGATAGGTTTATTCAAAGAGGTTGGGTCTAAAAATATCCTATGAAGTAATTGGTTAAAAAGCAGAGTTCATTCAATATAAAAGGCTTCAATGTGCTAGAGGATTTGGAATGAAAAACATTGCAGATCATGATCAGAGGGCTCCTCAAGGATCTACACTGTATGCACATGCCAGTGCATTGTTATCTGTGTTTAAAAGGTTATAGATTCTGATCAAACACAAGATTACCTTTTTAAACATAAGGAATAACAAGAGTGCCAGTGGGCACAATATACGCCCGTCGAGGTTTTGTTCAACATAAACTGGGGTTAACGTATTTGCTAAATTCAAATTCTAAGTCCAATTTTGTGACCAAGTTTCAAGGTTGTAAATAGGCATACTTTAACAAAAAACCTTAACCAAAAATTCTAAATTAAAAAGTGCCATAATTGTGTCTAAATGCTTGAGATGAAGATGAAGCTTCTGATGGTGAACAAATGTTATGTACTCTTGCCTACAGGTGAAGCTTGTGATGGTGAACAAGTGTTCCAAGTTTAAAAGCTTAATCTAAAAGGGTTATGTAAATAAGTGGACTTTAACCAAAACCTTAACCAAAATTTCTAAGTTAAAAGGGGGCATAATTCTGTCAAAATGTTGGACAGAGTTATGTACTCTTGCCTACAGGTGAAGCTTGTGATGGTGAACAAGTGTTCCAAGGTTAAAAGCTTTATCTCAAAGGGTTATGTAAATAAAAGGACTTTAACAAAGCCTTAACCAAAAATTCTAAGTTAACAAGAGGGCCATGATGGCCCTGAAATCGCTCACCAGAGGGAAAGATTTTTAAAGTTTCAACTACATGTATGTTTCTAAACAAAACTGGACACCTGTTTTGTGGGGTGTTATTTGACCCTTTCTCTGTATAATTATAATGGCAAGCTTTCTGGGATGATTTGCTTTATTATAAATATTTTCTAAGTCCAATACCGAACGTTTACCGAACGTTAACTTGGAAAGCATATAACGCACAAAAAATATGTGGAAAAGTTTCATTTTCCATTACATATTACTACGCATAACCTAACAACTCCTTGATATATTGCGTATTTAGAAACGAACGACAACTCTTGTAGAGCACGTTTCGTAACAAAACCAGTTCACACCTGAACGTTTCGAACCCCTTCAGAATTAGAGTACTGATGATTGTTTCAAAGCAGAAATTGTATAAAAATCGCGATTTCAACAATTTATACAAACGGAATTGTTATGGAAATGGAAAATTAAAACTTGTTAACAATAACTGGTGATAATAACCATTGTGATAAATAGAGCATTTGCCTTAGTGATAAATAGAGCATTTGCTCCATAAGAGTAAATGTACTATTTATCACAATGGTTTCAAATCTACACAATTCTGAAATTTTCCTTTTCTCTATTTAACCCTTTTCCTCATATAAACATGTTTTCACGCATTTGCAAACAGAGTAGACCCAGATTTACCTCTTTGAATAAGCAGACAACATTTCTAACATATGACAACCCTATCACAGCTTAGCAGGACTTAACCAAAATTAGCACACAGTTTGAACTCAGATCTGACACATACCGGTATGGAACTTTATATGTGGTTTGTATATGAGTTAATTTACTCCTATGGAGCAAATGCTCTATTTATCACAATGGTTTGAAATCTACACAATTCTGAAATTTTCATCTTCTCTAATTAATGCTCCTTATCAGTAGATTTATTCAAAGAGGTAGGATCTGAAAAAAGCCTTTGTGATAAATAGAGCATTTGCTAACCATTGTGATAAATAGAGCAAAAGCTCCATAGGAGTAAATGTTCTATTTATCACAAAAGTTTCAAATCTACACAATTCTGAAATTTTCCTTTTCTATAATTAATGCTCCTTATCAGTAGATTTATTCAAAGCGGTAGGATCTGAAAAAAGCCTTTGTGATAAATAGAGCATTTGCTCCATAGGAGTTAATGCTCTATTTATCACAATGGTTTCAAATCTACACAATTCTGAAATTTTCCTTTTCTCTAATTAATGCTCCTTATCAGTAGATTTATTCAAAGAGGTATAATAGTCACTTTATGAAACCATTGTGATAAATAGAGCATTTGCCTTTGTGATAAATAGAGCATTTGCTCCAAAGGAGTAAATGCACTATTTATCACAATGGTTTCAAATCTAAACAATTCTGAAATTTTCATTTTCTCTAATTAACCCTTTTCCTCATATAAACATGTTTTCACGCATTTGCAAATAGAGTAGACCCAGATTTACCTCTTTGAATAAGCAGACAACATTTCTAACAGATGACAACCCTATCACTGCTTAGCATGACTTGACCAAAATTAGCACAAAGTTTGGATTCTTATCTGACACAGTCCGGTATGTAACTTTATATGTGGTTTGTATATGAGTTAATTTACTCCTATAGAGCAAATGCTCTATTTATCACATTGGTTTGAAATCTATACAATTCTGAAATTTTCCTTATCAGTAGATTTATTCAAAGAGGTAGGATCTGAAAAAAGCCTTTGTGAGAAATAGAGCATTTGCCAACCATTGTGATAAATAGAGCAAAAGCTCCATAGGAGTAAATTAATGTTCTATTTGTCACAATGGTGTCAAATCTACACAATTCTGAAATTTTCCTTTTCTATAATTAATGCTCCTTATCAGTAGATTTATTCAAAGAGGTAGGATCTGAAAAAAAGCCTTTGTGATAAATAGAGCATTTGCTCCATAGGCGTACATGCTCTATTTATCACCATGGTTTCAAATCTACACAATTCTGAAATTTTCCTTTTCTCTAATTAATGCTCCTTATCAGTAGATTTATTCAAAGAGGTAAAATAGTCACTTTATCAAACCATTGTGATAAATAGAGCATTTTCTCCATACGAGTAAATGCTCTATTTATCACAATGGTTTCAAATCTACACAATTCTGAAATTTTTCAAGAGGCAGATTCTGAAAATATCCTATGAGGGAATGGGTTAAAACAGTGTGAGCAAACAGAGACTAATTCTGAAGCAGAGTTTTGACCAGGAACTTGACCTATTCAGTGATTATGCAACACAGATGGAGTGACCTCAATCCCTCTAGTTCAGAGGAACCTTTATAGTGTAAAATAATATTTTAAAGTATAACCAACAGGGCAGGGCCAATTTTAACCTCAGAACTATGATATTTACCAATGTCAATAAGGAATACTAAGTAAATCTATACACCAAATATCTAAGCTCTGTGACATGTAGTTTTTGACAAAAAGATTTTTGAAGTTTTCCCCATGCCTAACCTAAGTGAGCCCAGCATTCTGCTACTTGTACAGAAAACAACAGTCAGCTAGAAAAAACTGGCCACCCCTGGGACCGTGGCAGAGCCAATTTTGACTCCAGGGACATAATTTATATAACTTTTGTAGAGGACCTATAGGTGATGCTATGTGCCAAAGATGAAAGCTGAGAACCCTGTAGATTCAGAGGAGAAGACTTTTAAAGTTCAAATTGTTGACGACGCACACCACACGACGCACGACGCACGACGCACGACAAACGCCGACAGACGACGGACATCAGGCGATCACAAAAGCTCACCCTGAGCACTTTGTGCTCTGGTGAGCTAAAAAGGGGAATGATTCTGTCAAAATGCTTGACAGAGTTGTTTTCTCTTGCCTACAGGTGAAGGTTGTGACGGTGAACAAGTGTTCCAAGTTTAAAAGCTTTATCTCAAAGGGTTATGTAAATAAATGGACTTCAACAAAGCCTTAACCAAAAATTCTAAGTTAAAAAGGGGCATAATTCAGTCAATATGCTTGACAGAGTTATTTTCTCTTGCCTACAGGTGAAGGTTGTGACGGTGAACAAGTGTTCCAAGTTTAAAAGCTTTATCTCAAAGGGTTATGTAAATAAATGGACTTTAACAAAGCCTTAACCAAAAATTCTAAGTTAAAAAGGGGCATAATTCGGTCAAAATGCTTGACAGAGTTATTTTCTCTTGCCTACAGGTGAAGGTTGTGACGGTGAACAAGTGTTCCAAGTTTAAAAGCTTTATCTCAAAGGGTTATGTAAATAAATGGACTTTAACAAAGCCTTAACCAAAAATTCAAAGATAAAAAGGGGCATAATTCAGTCAAAATGCTTGACAGAGTTATTTACCCTTGCCTACAGGTGAAGGTTGTGACGGTGAACAAGTGTTCCAAGTTTCAAGGCTTTATTGCAAAGTGTTATGTAAATAAGTGGACTTGTTCCACATAAATTGAGGTTAACATTTTTGCTTAACGCACATGCTAAACGCAAATTCTAAGTCCAATTAAGCGACATTGACCTTGGATAAACGAGCCGGGACTTGGCAGGCTACTGTAGCATGTCTAGATAAACATTGTGGTTAAATTTGGGTAGGATCCACCAAGCGGAACTTGAGTTAGAGATGTTACAGACAGACAGACAGGTTAACATTTTTGCTAAACGCAAATTCTAAGTCCAATTGTGTGACCTTGACCTTGGATAAACAAACCGGGCTTGGCAGGCTACTGTAGCATGTCTAGATAAACATTGTGGTTAAATTTGAGAAGGATCCTCCAAGCAGAACTTGAGTTAGAGATGTTACAGACGGACAGACGGCCGGCCGGCCGGACAGACGGACAGACAGCGCCATTCCATAATACGTCCCGTTTTTTCAAACGGGCGTATAAAACCTAATGAACATTGATCTACATGTGTAGTTCTGTTGAACACACTGGTGTGCCAGGTTTGAATGTATCCCATAAAACAGGAAAGAAAACAAATCAACAAATTGACTAAACATATAATGATTTTACTTTTATTTCCCAGATATGTTCAAAAGTACAGAAACATGACAGGGCTAGTATCTTCACTTTAGGTATACATGTATATGTACGAAATAAATTAAAAGAAGTCAGTTATTGTAAGTAACAAAACTGCCATTTAAATTTAACACGTTACTCCACAATTATGCCATTCTATGTCTTTGTAAACAGAGTAGACCCAGATCAGCCGGCTCCTGTAGCAACCATCTGATAAGGGTTTAACTCAGTTTGCTTATGATATAATATAGATACAATTCAATAGCTTCTGCCATGACTGAAACTTCATGTGTCCATTAGCTATGAATTAATCTAATTAATATTCATGATGTCATTATTTCTTACAAGAGTATTCATAGAGTAAAGGGTTGAGTCATCAAATTACATTACATTCTCCTAGTGCATTAACCCTTTCCCTGTTCAATATAACCTTCCTTTAACCCTTGCCTCCATAAATACACCTTTCTACGCCTCTGTAAAAGTCATTTTTTGAAACCATTGTGATAAACAGAGCATTTGCTCCTATGGAGCAAACGCTCTATTATCACAATGGTTTCAAAACTACACAATTCTAAAACTTTCCTTTTCACAAGTAAATGCTCCTTTTCGGTAGATTCATTCAAAGAAGTTGGGTATAAAAATAGCCTATGGAGCAACGGGTTAACCCTTTCCCAGTTTTGTGTTTATTACAAATTGCAATACCTACTGAATATTCATGGACAATATAGTTATAATGAAATTTGGAAGAAATTGTAGCCATTTTAGAAACTAAAGAAACAGATCTATCAAATTCCATTAGCAAACAGAGCAGACCCCAATCAGATGGCTCCTATAGGAGCCATCTGATCTGGGTCTACTCTGTTTGCAGATAGTTGAAAAGGCGTTGATATGAGACAAAGGGTTAAGAAAGGTTTTCAAACCAAATCAGTATCAGCTAAAATCATTTCAGCCAAGCCACAAGAACATTTATACCTTTTCAAACAGTTTGGACCCAGAACAGTCACTGTTTTGTCACTCCTTAGCATTTGCAAACAGATCCAACAGCTCCCATAGGAACTGTTTGATCAGGGTATTGAATGACTGCTGTTTGCTTTTTGGAAAATATGGATTTGATTATACAGCTTCTGCCATGAATAGTATTTCCAGTACTCAAATGCCATCATAAACTTATTAATATTCTTATCATCAATATTTCTAATTTTAACATTTTCAAGGGTTAACCCTTTACTCAATAAATACAACTTTCTACAACATTACAAACAGAGTAGACCCAGAACAGGGTCTGCTCTGTTTGCGTATGAAAATATATAGATACATGTAAAGTTGAATCTCGATATATCGAACTTGGATAACTCGATATTCGGGATAACTCGAACTAAAAGTTCGGTCCTTCTAAATTTACAAATAATTTTTTTTTCTAAAATGCATCACTACGCATATCTAGAAACACATGTGACAGCTTAATGCAGACCTATGGTAATGCTGAAAGCTCCTGTAGGAGCTTTCAGCATTACTTTAGACTTGCATTAAGCTGTAAACATTAGAGATTGTGCAGATGAAAATTGGATAACTCAAACGTCTGTTATCTCTAACTAGTTTGTATGGTCACTTGAAGTTCGAGACACGATTCCACATTTTCTTCTATGGCCTAAAAATGTCCATGTCCATCTTCCATTATGAAATCAATATTCAGGGAGTAAAGGGTTAAGTAAATAAAATAAATTAGCTCAACAAATTTTACTGAAAATGTCTTTCTTTGACAAAACACTTAGTTGCTTAGCACAGTAGGAAGCCCAATCCTTGTCCTTTGCATCACTGATAAATAGTTTTCCCTAATGAACCTTTATGCATCAATTGATCATTTCATGACTATCGTATTCTTAACCCATTCCCTCATAGGCTATTTTTAGATCTAACCTCTTTGAATAAATCTACCGAAAAGCTAACCTCTTTGAATAAATCTACCGAAAAGGAGCATTAGCTTGAGAAAAGGAAATTTTTTAGAATTTTGTAATTTGAAACCATTGTGATAAATAGAGCATTTGCTCCTATAGGAGCAAATGCTCTATTAATCACAATGGTTTCAACAGGTGATTTTAACAGGTGTAGAAAGGCATATTTATGGAGGAAAGGGTTAACTAAACTTTTATGTGGTAAAATTTGGCTTAGGCTAAAAGCATGAAATCAGATCTGGATAATTTCATAAACAGAGCAGACCCTGAACTGACAGTTCCTAAAGCAGTCATTTGATCTGGGTCTGCTCTGCTTGCAAAGGCGTGAAAAAGCGTTTATGAGGAAAATGGTAAACTAGCATTTGCAAGAAGCTGGAGATATACCAGATGCCATATCACTTTGCATCTGATCAGAATCCAAACTAATTGAATGTTGGCCAATAGTGTCTCAAAAGCTTTGGCAAACTGATGCAATACAAAACATAAAAGGATAAGTTAAAAGTGACAACTGAACACTAATAAAAAATCAACAATTGCATTTAATCGAAACAAGATTAACATATAATAGTTACATGTACACTGTATGTAACATGTTTTATTAAAATCCACTAATTAACCCTTCACTCCATAGATACGCCTTTATAAACCTTTGTAAACAGTGTAGATCCAGATCAGACAGTTCCTGTAGAAGCCATCTGATCCAGGTCTGCTCTGTTTGCTAATGTAATAATTTAAATCTAATTCTATATTTTTTGTCATGATAAAAATAGTCCCTTGTTTGTAGTGCAATTATAAGAATTTGGATAATTAAAATTCTTCATTCATGATGTCATTATTTTTTGCATGAATATTCATGGCATAATGGGTTAACCTTTACCCCATGAATATTCATGGCAGAAAAAATGACATCATGAATGTTAATTAAGAATAGTTGGTATAATAGTACATGGGTACAACATTTTGGCAACAGTTCATGTAGAAACTGTACACTCACATCTATTATCATGTCACAAGCAAACAGAGCAGACCCTGAGCGGATCCTAAGGAGCCATCTGATCTTGTTCTACTCAGTTTGCAAAGACGTAGAAAGACGTATTTATGGAAGAACAGGTTAAAAGTGTTGCCATTTCTTCCTCTTAAATCATCAAACTTTGCCTCCTCCCCAACTACTTTCACTAAATAAGCAAATGTTCATAATAAATAATACTTTAAAGAAATCTCTAACATACTTTAACCCTTTACTCCATGAGTACTGATGTATGAAATAATATCATGAATATTAATTAGATTAATTGTTATAATTGCACATGGACTTGGCAAAAACTGTAGAAGCATATCTTTATTATAATATAAGCAAACAGAGCAGACCCTGATCAGAATGTTTCTACATCAGGCCAGCCGTCTGACCTGGGTCTATTCTGTTTGCAAAAGCGCAGAAAGGTCTATTTCTGGAGTAAAAGGTTAAATCAGAATGACAGTACACTCAATATAAATGTTTAACAAATTTAAGTAGGTATTCAAGATGAATATTATGCAAGAACACCATATAATTCAACCTTTAACTTTATGAATATTCATGTAAGAAATAATGACATCATGAATATGTAATGGCTGTTTTTTTTTATATATATAAGCATAGGAACATAGCATATTGTTGCCAAGGCAGAAAACATGGAACCAGATTTATACTTATTCATAAGTAAACAGAGCAGACTCTGATCAGTTGGTTCCTACAGGAGTTGACTGATCTGTGTTTACTCTGTTTGCAAAGGCATGAAAAGGTGTATCTATCAGGTTGAGGCTACTACATAAATACACCTTTATACACCTTTGCAAACAAAGTAGACCCAGATCCTATAGGAGCCGTCTGATCAGGGTCTGCTCTGTTTGCTCTTGACATGATATAGATCTGACTCCACAGTTTTTTTTATCAAAGCAAAAACTTCCTATGAAAAGTTTACATTATAGAAATTGAGCTAATAAATATTCATGGTGTCATTATTTCTTACATGAATATTCATGTAGTAAAGGGTTAAAGTCTGCATCATAAAGCACAGACACATGAGTATTATGCCATTGCACATATGCCTAAATGCCAAATTGCAATCCAAATTGTAACCCCTCAACACTACATCTGACAGTCAAAATTGACCTTAAATGAAAACAATACTGACAATGTAATGAAAACAATAGTAGACTCTCTCTACAGCGACCACTCAAACTTTACCTGTTGGATATTCATTTAACCCTTTCCTTCATATAAACAGGTTTACGCATCTGCAAACAGAGTAGACCCAGATCAGATGGCTCCAATAGGAGCTGCTTGATCAGGATCTGCTCTGTTTGCTAATGGCATTTGAAAGCTCCGTTTCTTTATTTTCTAAAATGGCTACAATACTCCACCTTCTATATTTCCACTATTTTGTCCATGAATATACAGTAGGTATTGACATTTGGAATAAACATAGACCAGGGAAAGATTTAAAAGGTGTCTGTATCAGGAAGATGGTTAACTCTTTACTGTATTAACCCTTCGCTTGCTGAATTTTAAAATACATTTCTCCTTCTTTACCCATGTCCTGTTGTATAATTACATATATCTTCCCTGTGTACACGTATTGCGCTGTGCAATCACTACTGTGGAGTGAACTGGTTGCACAATCAACTTGTAAATAGTGCAGACCCTGATGAGACAGCTCCTGCAGGAGCTGTCTCATCTGGGTCTTCACTATTTACAGGTAGGTATATTGACGCGAATAGAAAGTGAAGGGTTAACAATAAATTTTATTTTAAAAAAAAAGGGATATACAGTAAAACCTCTCTATAACGACAATCAAATTGTGTTAATTAGTTGGTATTTAGGGCAGGTGGCTGCTTAAAGCAAGGTGAAAGTAAAAACAGAACGCTCCTATTTTAAAGCAGGTCCTAACAGTACTTTCTGAATATTTGTAATCCTGCCAACACCTGTTCTTCTTGTGTGGTCCTTGTAGAGAGACTTCAGTGTAATCTTGATAATCTAATGTAAGCAATGTTGAAAGTTCCCAAGCAACCAAAGGTGCAGAAACTCAAGTGATATCATGCAAGTTTTGGGACTGACCTGTTGCTGATTAAACACAGGACTTGAAAGCATGTGGTTGCTTAATGCCAGACAAAAGTGGTGCCAAGAATTTCAACCAGAGTTCATTGGTCTCAACATTAATTATTATCTCCCAATACAAAGCAGACCCTGATCAGACAGCTACTATAGCAGCCATCAGATCAGGATCAACTCTGTTTGCAAAGTTGTAGTCAGGTGCATTTATGAGTAATGTTAACCCATTCCTCCATAGGCTATTTTTAGACCCAACCACTTTGAAAATATCTACCGAAAAGGAGCATTTACTAGAGAAAAGGAAAATTTAAGAATTGTGTAGTTTTGAAACCATTGTGATAAATAGAGCATTTGCTCCTATGGAGCAAATGCTCTATTTATCAGAATGGTTTCAGAAAGTGACTTTTACAGAGGCATAGAAAGGTGTATTTATAGAGGAAAGGGTTAAAGGGGAAGTCCCTGCATTTGACGCGTTTCAAAAAACTCCTAAAATGTACAAAACTCATTTCTTTATACGCTCAAATATATCGCAACAAAACCCATCCAATTACCATTAATAATGACAAAACATCCATGTGTTTGATATCACAAATCCTGATTTTACCCTCGATGTTTCAGTTTTATTCGGGTTGGGTTTTAGTTTCGTAAATGTTCGCCCTATTCGCATTTCTCCGACCACTTCCGAGAAAAGCTATTATGTAAACAATGGAGGGTTTGGCTGATCATTGGCAAAACGCGGATAAATTTAAAGGAAAAGCCAATAACACTGTGTTGTTGAACAAAAAGTATTGATGAAATCGGTTTATTTGTATCACAGGGGCATTTTTCGATATAAGTTCAAATTGGCAACTTTCATAATAATGATTGGGCATAACAAATACCAAGTTTTATGATATTATTGAAAATATGAGTTCATTGTAGGGACTTCCTCTTTAAAAGCAGAATAAATCTATGTGCAAATGATTGACAACATATATCTACCTGGTGTGCTAAGGGCTATTTTTCTATTTGTTCAATCAAACCAATCAACCTGATTGTCTGTTGCTTTTATAGACACCCCTTAAAGCTGTCTCTCCATAGCTCAAGCAATTAGTGGTCAAACAGTAAGACCACATAGCTTCACTCCTCTCGCTATTCAGCCTGCAAATTCCATAGAATAAATCATCAAAAACTCAAGTAGCAAGCATCATGGGAGACTAGGAACTTGGACATTTACCTAGAGTGCAGACCCAGATCAGTTGTCACGTTTTCAATCTGATGTGTGATCATGGTCTAAATAGTTCACATCAGAATGGGAACAAACACTATACATGCTGGATTGAAACAAACAATACAGACCTTGATCAGATGAAAGATTTAACCCATTCATGCCTAGTGTCCCTAAATATAAGCCAACCCTGCAGACCTGGTCCCAGCAAAGGGTTCATCTAATCATGGTTTTCACTGTTCATTTCACATTTTCATATGGGAAAAAATTGAAGAATCTAGTGCCACTGAAAAATAGATTCCAATAACCCTTTACCCCATGAATATTCATGTAAGAAATAATGACATCATGAACATTGATTAGTTTATTTTTTATAATGGTGCATGAAGTTTTGACCATGGAAGATGTAGAATCATATTTGTATTATATCATAAGCAAACAGAGCAGACCCTGATCCGATGGTTCCTACAGTAGCCGTCTGATATGGGTCTTCTCTGTTTGCAAAGGTGTAGAAAGGCCTATTTAAAGAGTAAAGGGTTAAAATACTCATTTGGACAAATAAACTTAAAACCATGTATATAGGTTAATGCACAGCTGATCTAGGTCGACACTCTTTGCAAATTTCCAAATGTCCCTTTTCCCACAACGCATGACAATTTTACTGTCAAAATTTCTTCAAGTTGCTACTTCTTCATTATTTACTTCTACACCCTCTTTCGGGCAATCAGTTTCTACATCATTTCTGGTTTCCATGACAATATTATCTACTGTAATTGGCAACAGCGGCGATGGAAGTTGGTCTAGACTTTCTGAATCTTCATCCAAGTCCACTTTGACTTTTCTTGGTTTGATAATGAGTGGTGTTCTCTCCAACACATTCTGTACTTCTTGTTTAAAGCATTCCTTAAAGTCTTTCATATCCTGCTGGAGTTGTAGAGCTTCGGACATTACCTTCTCCTGCCTCTGACGAAGGTCTGCCAGCGTTTTTAGATTGTCATACATCAATCGCAGTCCTTCACACATGTACTCATTCCCACTCTGTGGAGGGATTGCCTCCCCTGACATGTAGCGGTCAAACTCATGCTGGGTGAGCGCTAGAGAGTCCGCTGTCATATTCTCTATGAAAGCCACTGCACAGCACTGAAACAATATGAAATTACTAATTACAAGCAGTATGGATAACACCATTGTTGGTCTTTTTTTTCGGTGGGAAAGTAAATTTACCATATCTACTCTAATAATTCTGACAGACTATCTTAAACAAAAATGCAGATCCAGATCAAACAGCTCCTAAACATATCAGTCTTGGAGACAGGTGGCAGCATAATGCAGGGTGCATTCTAGAGGAGCTTTCTGCATGACTTCCACCCTGCATAAAGCAGCAACATGCCTAAAAGTATCTAAATTCTTCTCTACTAGAATTCCAGTTAAAGAGGTTTTACTGTATATGTTAGATACATAATTATTCAGTAGAACCTCTCTTAAGTGGCCATTCATTTATTAAAAATAATAGTCTTAAAAAGCAGGTGGTTGCTTAATGCAGGGCAAAAGTATTGCAGAAAGCTCCATTAGGAGCTGTCTGCATTACTTTTGAACTGCATTAAGCTACCACCTGCCTTACAGAACCTCAATTAGACCTCTTTTTGTCTGCTTAAGAAAAATTCTGCTGTAGTAGCCAATAGTGTAGACACTGATTCAAAGTTATGAAAATGGTGCCAAATTGAACTTTAGAAACCAGTGGAAAGGGAAATTGGGTGTCTGAATATTTAAGGTACATATAGTTAGGGTGTCAATTTCCTGTCTACAAGTATATTTTAAAGTTATATTAATCCAGAGCAACAGATAAAGGTGCGTACTCAAATACTAAAATCGTCATTTCTCCACCAAACCTTGAATTCATTCTCTTCAAGATGACCTTATAGAGTGGTTACAGCACATGGGATTGGTGAAGAAATGACTATTTTATTACATGTATTTGAAATATGCTTCGAAACTTACCAGATTTGTGAAGTAGTAGCCAGCCTCCCCACTCATCAGTCTACTAGGACAAGAGAACCTGGTGATGAACTGTACATTGGATTGTAACTGGGGTGGGTTGGCCTTTAAGATGATATAGATTAACGCCGGCAAGAAATCATCCGCATTAGCTGGTCCCTCCTTCGATATGCGAATCATCTCAAATATGTTTTTACAACAGCGGACAATGCAGGACAGTTTATCCTGTGGGGCCTTCTTGGAATTCATTTCTATAACCTCTGGAATGTAATGAATTGCATGTTGTCAATACTATTACAAGCCTGTAGATAAGGTGCGTTCTGAATGATCAGAGTTCCTTCTTTCTATGCTAAACCTTATCTTGCTGCAACTCATTAGAATTGCCTCAGAGAGGCGATTCTAATGATTTGTGCATGATAGTGACTTCTTATGTACAACTCTGCTATTAACCCATTCCCTCGTAGACTATTTTTAGACCCAACCTCTGAATAAATCTACCACAAAGGAGCATTAACTAGAGAAAACGAATTTTTTAGAATTGTGTAGTTTTGAAACCAATGTGATAAAAGGAGAAAATGGTCTATGTATCACAATGGTTTCGAAAAAATAAATTTACAACGGCGTCGGTAGGAGGGATATAATGCCATCATTCTAGAGATTTATATTTAAGAGGAACACATATATTTAGGAACTCTGGAGGATATATTTTCTACATTTCTCTACCAAACCCTATCATATAGGTACTAATTAGAATTGCCTCTCCATGGAGATTCTAGTATTAAACACCCTCAAGATAAGGTTTGGCATGGTCGGAAATAATAGATTTTGATAAATCAATATACCTCTTATCTTGCTCTGCAAAACAATGTTCATAACTAATGTTTTCTTAATTATTCAGATAATTTCTTATGTTTTACATGCTTAATCCTGTCCTTCATATAAATGCTTTTTCACGCCTTTGCAAACACATTAGACCCAGATCAAGGTCAGTTCTTTTTGCTTAGTACATGATAGATCCGATTCTACACTTTTTGTCAAAGCAAATCGTTCCCTTGAAAATTTTACATTATAACAATTCAGCTACTAAACATTCATGATCGGCATTATTTCTTAAATGATTGTTGAACAGGTAAAGGGTTAAGCAAGATGTACATTTATGGTAAGCTAATGTAAACAGTAGTCTTTACAATGCAAAACCAAATGAGATGGCCTATCCCTTTATTCCGTACCCTTTGCAAACAGAGTAGACCAAGATCAGACGGCTCCTGTAGGAGCCGTCTGATCAGGGTCTGCTCTGTTTGCTTTAGATATAATAGTAGATATGATTCTACAGTTTCTGTCATGGCCAAAACCTCCCGTGTTTATGTGCTATTATAAACAATTAATCTAATTAGTATTCATGATGTCTTTATATCTTACATGATTATTCAATGGTTATAGTAGAGCTGATACATACCAGTGATGGCTTGGTCTACAAGTGTCCGTACATCCCCTTCTTGTTCCTGCACTACCGTGTCCAGCTGCTCGGCTGTTACCCAGTGTAGACTACGTATCTGGCTCTGCATTCTGAGGTCCTTTTCCTCATCGTCTGTGTGAGGTGGACAGAACAGAGGCGTGAACATCTTAACCGTGATATATTTCTCTGCATAGTCAATCAGTCCTTCCACCACTTCCTGTCGAACATCTGAAATTCAAACATAACTGCCCGTCATTGACAGAAAACGCTTTATTCAAAACATACACATTTTTATGCTTTTGCAAACAGAGAAGACCCAGATCAGACGGCTCCAGATCAGCTGTCTGATCAGGGTCTGCACTGTTTGCTAAAGGAATTTGATAGATCTGTTTCTTTACTTTCTAAAATGGCTACAATGCTCCACCTTTCATATTTCATTATAACTATTTTGTCCTGGACATGAATATTCAGTAGGTATTGAAATTTAGAATAAACAGAGAACAGGGAAAGGGTTAGGAATATAGAATGCCAAACAGCTTGGATCAGATCATCCTGATGTGATGGTGACCACATTTTATCACAAATTCACCACTAGCAGCAGTTAACCCCGTCCCTGTTCAGTGTTCATGTAAGAAATAATGACAACATGAATGTTTATTAACTCATGTTTTTTTCAAAGGAATTTTTGCTTTGACAAAAACAGTAGAATCAGATCTATATCATGTAAAAAGTCTACTCTGTTTGCAAATGTGTGAAAAGGTGTTTCTATGAAGGAAAGGGATAAGTCATTACATGTGTTTATGTTTGGATACAAATCACTTTTCTTTGCATATAAGTAACACAAATATCTAAGATCTTGACACAACAGTCAGGGAAAGCAAATATTAAACATCCACTCAAAACTTTGTATAATGGGAGTAGTAGGTAATGAGTAAATCATGTTCTGTTGAAATGTCAGTCTGTCTTGTCTTTCTGTGTGCGTGCTGATGTTACTACAAAACCTCTCTTTACCTGCATCATTCATGCTACCTTTTACTTGATCAATATGATTCAGGGCTCAAGCTGAAGCTCTGCATTAGGGAGAAGTTTTATCCCGATTTTGTATCTCCCTATATGTTCTATATAATAAAACTTCTCCCTCAGCTCAAACTGGGAGAAGTCAGCAGGGTTGGGGAGACTTGCTCGAGTCCTGATGATTATGATATACAGTAATATAGATATAATTATACAGTTTCTGTCATGGCCAAACAATCCTGTGTCAATGTATTTATTGTAACAATAAATCTAATTAATATTCATGATATCATTTTTTCCCTTACTTGAAAATTCATGGAGTAAAGGGTTTAGCTACCACTTGCATTACAGTCCAAAAATAAGTCGTCTTTTGAGTAGAGGTTGTTTCATATATAACCCTTTACTCCATAGGCTTGTGGTCAGCTCAACTTAATTGTCACAATGGCTGTTGCATGTATGGGTATTCATGTATCCATGCCTCCGTCCAGTTTTGTCCGGCGTTGTAGGGATCACTTCTTGGTTGTCCTCTTGTCTGTTCGTCTGTCATACTTTTGGCATCACACTTTTTTGTCACATTGTTGTCGCAGGTGGTTTAGTCTTTATTCCTTAACCTGCTGAATAATTAAAATTGGCTCCTCCCTTTCTGAATATTTATTAACCCATTCCCTCATAGGCTATTTTTAGACCCAACCTCCTTGAAGAAATCTACCGAAAAGGAGCATTTACTATAGAGAAAAGAAAAATGTTAGAATTGTGTCGTTTTGAAACCATTGTGATAAATAGAGCATTTGTTCCTATGGAGCAAATGCTCTATTTATCACAATGGTTTCATACAGTGACTTTTACAGAGGCGTAGAATGGCGTATTTATGTAGGAAAGAGTTAAGACAAAATATTTTACCTTTGTACAGTGGGTTGGAAACCATCCTATCTGAAAGATCCTGGTAGAAATCCTGTACCATCTCGGACACTTCTTCCACTGGCATAGCAGTGCTTTGGTACAGCTTGTCAACAAGTGTCTGTACGACCTTGACAAAGTCTTGGGCTGTCTGACGTTTGACATGCTTCAGGTACTCCATCAACTCGACCTTGACCTGCTGAGCTTCCTTGTTGACATGGCGGCCCTCCTTCCGTGGTCTCTGCTCAGGTGCTGTCTCTGCAACAACAATCAAACCATCTCATCACTATGCATTCTTACATTGCTTCTTTAGATTCTTAGCCCTTTACTCCATAAATACGCTTTTCTAAATCTTTGCAGACAGAGTAGACCCAAATATCACAGCTCTAAGCCTTGTGGTTTCAGAGAAGAAGATGTTTAAGTAAATTGTTGATGCTGCACATACGCACAACTAATGACAATGGATGCACAATGCACAACTAATGACAATGGACTCGGGATCATCCTAATAGCTCACCTTGGCACTTTGTGCAAGGTGAGCTAAAAACAAAATCTGCACATAAACAGCAATGTACATGTGATGTTCATGCAATTACTTACAGAGAAATATGTCGGACAATTTCACTGCTGAGGAAGAAGAAGAAAGAATGAAGAAGAAGAAGAATTATAATAACATTAAGAAACAGATTAAACCCCGGATATATCACCTGAACCCACTTTGGGGACATAAAATAAGTTAATACATGTATTCATAATGTCATTACTTCTTTCATGAAAATTCATGTCGTAAATCAATTAATAAGACTCAATAGGAACTATAAGCAAATTGCCTACCTCATAAAACAAAGGGACTTTTGGGCATAACAGAATATTTGGAAGCAGCTCTCTATAATTTCATTAGCAAACAGAGCAGGTCCTATAGGAGCTGTCTGATCTGGGTCTACTCTGCTTGCAAAGGTATAAAATCTGAGGTACAGTGTTAACCCATTACCTCATAGGCTATTTTTAGATACAACCTCTTTGAATGAATCTACCGAAAAGGAGCATTAACTAGAGAAAAGGAAAAATTTAGAATTTTGTTTTTTGAAACCATTGTGGTAAATAGAGCATTTGCTCCTATAGGAGCAAATGCTATATTTATCACAATGGTTTCACACAGTAACTTTTACAGAGTCGTCAAAAGTCGTCAATATGAGGGAATGGATTAAACTTGTCAATAATATTCAAGGTTAGAATGTTGAAAAATATGTGACATCATGATTACGGTAGGTATCCTGATTAGCAACTTTATGTCACACAAATTGCTAAATTTAACTCATTATCAGGTCACCTGCAGCTGACGTCTGATATCATTAGCCCTTTCCTTCATGTAAACACATTTTTACTCATTTGCGAACAGAGTAGACCCAGATCAGATGACTCCAATAGGAGCCATCTGATCAGGGTCTGCTCTGTTTGCTTTTGACATGATATATAGATCTGATTCTACAGTTTTTGTCAAAGTAAAATATTAAAACTTCAGCTAATAAATGTTTATGTCAGAATTACTTGCAAGAATATTGAACTGGGAAAGGGTTAGTTTATCTAAAATTCTGAAACACGACATTGTAATATATGCTGTAGATATCCTAAATATTAAGAAGAACAAACTTTGGTGAACAGTTTAGATCTAGACCAAGATCAAACTAAAGAAGTTTATCCAGAATTTATTAATTTGCTACTCCACTAGTTTCATGCATTATAAGTTACCAAGAGAGTGCCAAAATGACAAACTGCGTAGATTAGTCCTTAACTTTAATCATTTCTCCCATAAATATTCATAATTCATTCAAGCAAGAAATAATGATGTCATGAATATAATAATTAGAGTGATTTGTTGTAATATTACATGGACACAGGATGTTTTGGCAATGGCAGAAACTGTAGAATTTATCTATATTATATCATAAGCAAACAGAGCAGACCCTGATAGACGGCTCCTGTAGTTGTTGTCTGATCTGGGTCTTCTCTGTTTGCAAAGGTGTAGAAAAGTGTATTTATAGAGCAATGGGTTAAGGTAAAGATTGTAGTCAAATATGATACATTCCATAGTATATAATATCAATGGGGACTATGGGGTAGGCGACAATGATAAAGCATGGCTAGGCCTTAGGCAAACAAATACCCATAATTCAAATCTGACTTGTGTCAAACTAATAATGTATGCCATTATGTCCAACTTTAAAGAAACAGACTTTAACCTTTTCCCTGTTCTGTGTTTATTCCAAATGTCAAAGCCTACTGAATACTCATGAACAAAATAGTTATAATGATATATGGAAGGTGGAATATTGTAGCTATTTTTTAAAGGGAAGAAACAGATCTTTCAAATTCCACTAGCAAACAGCAGATCCTGATCAGACGGCTCCTATAGGAGCCATCTGATCTGGGTCTACTCTGTTTGCAAATGTGTTAAAACATATTTATGTAAAGGAAAGGGTCAAGCACGATCAGGCCATGGTACTAACCTTGCTAAAAGTCTAAATTAATTAACCCTTTCCTTCACATAAACATTTTTTCACACCTTTGCAAGCAGAGTAGGCCCAGATCGGGTGGCTCCTGTGGGAACTATCTGATCAGAGTCTGCATTGTTTGCTAATGGACTTTGATTATACTAAGATCTGTTTCTTTAGTTTCTAAAATTGCTAAAACAATAATAATAATTCCCACCTTCCATTATCACTATAACTTTTTTGTCCATGAATATTCAGTAGGTATTGAAATTTGGAGTATATACAAAAATGGGGAAATCAGACATTGATCATATCTATTTGACAGTACAATCATGATTTTAAAAACAAACGGTAAAACCTTTTAAATTAAACCTGACAAAACTTGTTCAGTGTGCTAAAAATTAACCCTCGACCTGACAGAAACAATATTTAATGTCTTTGCAAATAGAGTAGACCCAGATCAGATACCTCCTGTAGGAGTAAGCTGAATCTAATCTCATCAGTGTCTATAGTATAATATACTCTGTTTGATTATAGAATCATGTGGGTCTGACTGTACAGTTTCTGCCATGGCCAAAGATTACTGTGTTCATTGCCATTACAAAAATTCAGTTAACGGATATTCATGATGTCATTATTTCTTTTATGAAGTCATAAAATCTAAAATGTTAATTTAACCTCGCTGCTGATGTTCAAGTAATAAATAATGACTGAATGGATATTAACCATTTACTCAATAAATATGTAACCTTCCTTTGCCTTTGCAAACAGAGTAGACCCAGTTCGGACAGCTCCTATAGGAGCCGTCTGATCAAGGTCTGTTCAACTTCTGTTTGCTTTTGATATAATATAGATATGATTCTACAGTCTAATAAATATTCATGACATCATTATTTCTTACATGATTATTCATGGTAGAAAGGGTTAAGTTTACCCTTTCCCTGTTCAATATTCATGTAAAAAAAGAACATCATGAATATTTATTTGCTGATTTTTTTATAATGTAAACTTTACAAAGATTAATTTTTGCTTTGGCAAATGCTGCAAAATCAGACCTACATGTAGTAAGCAAACAGAGCAATCCCTGATCACATGGCTCTTTACAGGAGCTGTCTGATCTGGTTGTTTGTACTTTGTTTGAAAAGGCGTGAAAAAGTGTTTATGAAAGAAAGGATTAACCCTTTCCTCCATAAATACGCTTAAAAAATTTTTAATGCAAGAAACCATCTGATCATGGTCTGCTCTGTCTTCTCATGAAATAAATAGAGATATGATTCTACAGTTTCTGCCACGGCTACAGATTTCGACATGTTGATGTGCCATTTTAAAAAATTATCTACGGTAATTAATATTTATTAATTCTTGTATGAATATTCATGTAGTAAACGATTAAGTCTCTATCTTCACTGACTTGTCCAAACACACACTCTCTTTACATTCAGTCACTAGTAGCGGATTAGTGATTACATTTTTTCTACAAACAATTTCGATCCAGATAAGAGCCAAACTTGCTCAGTGTGCCATCCGTATCCAAACTGTTGACACCCAAATTATATCTTTGAAGCAGGGCTACAGATAAAGGTGCGTACCAAAATACTAAAACAGTCATTTCTCCACCAAACCCTATACTGTGACCACTCTTTAGAATAGTTTTGAAGAGAGCTTTTGTTGAAAATTAATGTTTAAATTTGAGCATCTTATCTGGAGCTCTGTGAAGGGAATTTGGTGATCATTTTTTTTCAGAGTTGCAGCAGATGGCATTTTTTTTGTACACACTGATCAGTATTTTCTAACACGGCCAGTTTCGGTTTAACCCTTTCCTCCATAGGCTATTTTTAGGTCCTACCTCTTTGAATAAATCTACTGAAAAGAAGCATAAACTAGAGAAAAGAATTTTTTTAGAATTTTGTAGTTTGAAACCATTGTGATAAATAGAGCATTTGCTCCTATAGAAGCAAATGCTCTATTTATCACAATGGTTTAAAGAAGTGACTATTACAGAGGTGTAGAAAGGCATATTTATAGAGGAAAGGGTTAAAGATGACAGGACCATGCTTACCCTTGCCAATTTTGTAGATAATGATCTCATTTGATTTTTCATTCTGCTCCATAGTAAAGAATGATCCATTGATATCATCAATCAACACAAAATCATCTGACGGATCCATGATCTTTCCTCGACGATAGATACTCTATACTTCTATTGAACACAACTCACTGTTGTTGAATCAATTCTATCTTATTCCTAACTGTCTCTTAACGACAACTAATCTTTTAACATTTTTGTCAGTGACAAAAACATTCTTTTTCCGTAAAGACAATAACCAAAATAAAAGCATTGCGTCTTGGATGACGAATAACTCTACACGATCATATAAACTCTGCCAGCCATTATATATGACTCAAGTTATAACTTCAGTAAAGCATAAAGTGTCCCAATGCAATGCTATGACCTGTGGAAATGCCTCTGTTGATCACAAATATCAGATAATGATTTGCACTACCAAAACCTGGTCGAGTGTCAATATAGACCCAATATCCTTTCCTAGTGTAACAGATTCAAAAGACCAGAAACTATTAATACACAATCAAGCACGTATCAGGTCACATGGAAAATTAGATCAGCTGTACAACTAATCCACTTTTTAGTTGCATAATCACTGTTGATCTTTAGCGCTATATTTGTTACCAAGATATAAACTAGTCTATAGGAAACTCTTCAAGCATACACTTTTTACTCATTCCAACCGTTTGCTTGAAATTCCGCACAATCCAACCTTTCACTTGCACACCCACGGGTTAATTAGTTCTGGACAATGGTCAATGAGCTGGCTACCAGCAGATCATACAGTGCAATATTGCATCAGCATTACAGTGCAGCTGTCAAAGTGACAGGTAGTGTGTTACCATTGGTAACAATGACCTTCCTGTCAACTGACCCATGACCTTTTATAGACCAATAACATTTGCAGTCTTTACAATTTAGTAATTTTACTGTTTAAATTCTCAATCTAAAACCAGTATGGATCCTTATGGGGAACTTAATTAAAGCACTCCTCACCTTGCTAAGTCCAAATATGTATAGCCCTGAAACTTTTAAATCACATTTTTTAAAAAAAAAATTGCAAGCAGAGTAAACCAAATCAGACAGCTCCTGCAGGAGCCATCTGATCAGAGTCTATTCAGCTTGCTTATGAAATTATAATAGATCTGATTCTAAAATTTCTACCAATACCAAACAATCTTGTGTACCTATGCCATTATCAAAGGTCAGCTAATAAATATTTATGATGTCATTATATCTATACATGAATATTCAACAGGGAGAGGACTACCGTATATGACATCCGTGCAAAATTTACCAACTCTGTGGCTCTCGAACTATTCACATGGACTAACTTACGACGTTTCATCCCTTTTCCTGATGAATATGCATGTTAGAAATAATGAAAGTATGAATATTAATTAGCTGTCTTTTGACCCATTACCTCATAGGCTATTTTTAGATACAACCTCTTTTAACAAATCTAGCGAAAAGGAGCATTAACTAGAGAAAAGAGAAATTTTAGAATTTTGTAGTTTGAAACTGTTGTGATAAATAGAGCATTTGAATTTTGCTCCTATAGGAGTAAATGCTCTATTTATCACAATGGTTTCACAAAGTGACTTTTAAGGAGTCGTCAAAAGTCGTCAATATGAGGGAATCGGTTAATGGCATCATGAATAAAGAAATTATTAATTACAATGACAGATTTTCATAAGTTATGAAACAGAGCAGATCTTATACAGCTCCTTCATACAGGGCCTTACTTGTTTGCAAAGGTCTATAATTACTCTGTTGGATATTCATGTAAAACATAATAACATTATGAATATTTATTAGCTTGATTTTTAAAACGGCATGTGTACACGGGATTTTTTTCGTACTGGTAGTAACTGTAGTCAGACCTTTTATTATAAATTGCTAATAAGCAAACAGAGCAGACCCTATAGGTGCCATCTGATCTGGGTCTACTCTGTTTGCAAATGAGTGAAAACGTGTTTGTATGAGGAAAAAGACAAAAAAGTCTCATTGCCAACATGAATATTTATTAGCTCAATTTTTATAATGTAAACTTTTCAAGTAAAGTTTTTACTTCAACAAAAAATGTAGAACCAGATCTACATCATGTCAAAAGCAAATAGAGCAGACCCTGATCAGATGGCTCCTGTAGGAGCCATCTGATCTGGGTCTGCTCTGTTTGCAAATATGTGAAAAGATGTCTACATGTATATGAGGGAAAGGGTTAAGACAGATTTTACTGTATTGTATTGTATTGTATATAAACAAACCAACAGGCTTAAGGATAGGTATGCCAGACACATTTGAAAGACTTAATTAACTCATGGTCTGGTGCACTAAATTGAAGAACCCTAGGCTATCACCATACGTGCTAACATTGCAATGAATTATTTCGAACATAATCAATCTTTATTCAGTGTGCAATAACGGACTAATTACATCTGTCACCATACTTTTGATTTTATCTGTCATAGCCACCCAGAGCTAATTACAACATCAATCCTCATGAATATTTATTAGCGGAATATTTATACATGTAATGTAAACTTTTCAAAGAAATTCATTGCTTTGACAACAATCTATATCATGTCAAAATCAAACAGAACAGACCCTGATCAGATGGCTCCTATAGGAGCCATCTGATCTGTGTCTACTCTGCCAATGCATGAAAGGGTGCTTATATGAGGGAAAGGGTTAAGACTTTACTCCATGAATATTTGTGCAAGACTCCATCAAAGCCCTTTACTCCATAAATACACGTTTCTACGCCTTTGAAAACAGAGATGACCCAGATCAGACAGCTCTGATCAGGGTCTGCTCTGTTTGCTTATGATAAAACAGATATATAATTCTACAGCAATTCTTAGCAATTTAAAAATTCTTGTGTCCATGTCATACCATAAAATGTAATCCTATTTAATATTCATGATGTCATTATTTTGAAAATTTAATCCTATTTAATATTCATGATGTCATTATGTTGACTCAATCAAAATCAGGGGATTTTTTTCCACATACCAAAATACTAATTTTAGACACAGGTTACATATATATATAAATATATACAACATTATCTTATCTTGCTATGTCTAAATTTGTAGTACTGCTAACACTTCTCATCCTGAAAATAATAATGTCTGTTCAACTTACTGAACATTTCAAAGACTTCTGATTAGATCAAACTTTTGAGGGACTATTGACTGTGTGTCAAACAGTTTGGAACCTGATGAGACGGCCCAAGTTACTCTGCGCCTATAATCTGGATCAAAGCGATTTGCAAATGCAAATCAAGACACACTTAGAATTAGAAGGGCTACGAGAATACAATAAAACCTCTCTATAATAGACACTAAATTACATCAAATATTTTGTGTTAAAGGTAGGTGGCTGCTTAAAGCAAGGTGAAAGTAAAACAGAATGCTCCTATTTAAGCAACCACCTTCCCTAAATACCAACCAATTTACACAATTTAGTGGCCGTTATATGGAGAGGTTTTAATGTATCAATCTTTATACAGTCTGAATTCAGATGAGATGCTGCATTATATGGCCACTCAATTCTATCATAACTGTTAGACACTCTGATCACGCTTTTGAAAGAACAAAAATAACAAGAGCCGCATGCGGCGCCAATGCTCGTCTGATTTGGTACTTTTCCAGTTAAATTTAAAAAAATTGAAAACGATAAAGCGCCATAACTCCAAAATTTTGAAATCAAGAGTTATGGTTCTTATGTATAGGGGCCTTCCCTCACCTCAATGAGATCTATACTAACCTATGAAGTTTCATGTTGATACCTCTTATACTTTTCGAGTAATGTAACGACAACTACGACCCAGTGATCACAATAGCTGGACTTTTCTTCGAAACAGACAAGCTAAAAATCTAAGTTTTTTATGCCTTTTCAAACAGAGTAGACCCAGATCAGAAGGATCCTGTAAGAGCCATCTGATAACATCAGGGTCTGCTCATGCAGTGTTTGCTTCTGAAATTATAATAGATCTGTCATACTACAGTTTCTACCAATACCCAAACATTCTGTGTATGTTACATAAGTATGCCTTTATAAAACTTCAGCTAATGAATATTTGAGGGGTCATTATTTCTTACATGAATATTCAACAGGGGAAGGGTTACCAGTAAAAATATTGAAGCAGATAACAGTTACACGTAGAGCATTAAGAGCGATTTATAACATATCACCAAAGAATATCTGCCAGGACTTGTTTAAAACACTTTATCAAAACAAACATTGGTTTCCCACATTATTTACCTTGTTTACTCTGGCCATTGATAATCTAGGTGTAAAGAAATTTGCAACAGCAATAAACCTAACAGGTTGAGTAGAAGTTTCATAATAAAAAATGTCAACTCTGACCCGGGGCAATCTGTACCTTTTTCAGATTACGGTAGGTCAAGATTTCAACCCTTTACTCCATGAATATTCATGTATGAAATAATGACATTACTTAATATTGCATATTAATTAATTAATTAGATTAATAATATTAATTAGATTAGCTGAATACATGTAATATCACATGAACACAGGAAGTTTTCGTCCTCACAGAAACTGTAGAATCATATCTCGTCTGATCTGGGTCTCCTCCGTTTGCAAAGGCGTAGAAAGGCATATAAATTTATAGTGTAAAGGGTTAATAAACTAATGGCAGAGTGCCAAACAGCTTGGCTCCTGGGTTACTATGTGTCTCATCTGGTTCCAAGCTGTTTTCTTCATGCAAGAAATAATGACATCATGAATATTAATTAGATTAATTTGTTATAATAATGCATGGACACATGAATTTTTGGCCAAGGCAGAAACTGTATTAATCATATCTGTATAATATCATAAGCAAACAGAGCAGACCCTGATCAGATGACTCCTATTGGAGCTATCTGATCTGGATCTATTCTGTTTGCAAATGCGTAGAAAGGCGTATTTATGGAGGAAAGGGTTAAGGCTAAAATGGAGTCAACGCAAATATCTTTAAATCTTTCCTTCATTATATAAATGCTTTATCACACCTTGCAAACAGAGTAGACCCAGATCAGACAGCTCCTGTAGGAGCTCTCTGATCAGGGTCTGCTCTATTTGCTTATGAAATTGTAACAGATGATAGATCCTTGGATCTGACTGTGCACTACTCTTCATTACATGATTGGGTGTGTCTGAAATAAGATCTTTGGACAGAACAAAGCACCTTCATCATGGATATTCTGTGTCACTGAGCCATTTTTCTCGCAAATGTTATCCATCCTTTGAATGTAGGGAATAAGTTAACCCATTCCTGCATAGGCATTTTAGATGCAACCTCTTTGATTAAATCTACCGAAAAGGAGCATTAACTAGAGAAAAGGAAATTTTCAGAAATCTGTAGTTTTGAAACCATTGTGATTAACTAAAGAAAATGAAATTTTTAGATTTTTGTAGCTTGAAACCATTGTGATAAATAGAGCATTTGCTCCTATAGGAGCAAATGCTCTATTTATCACAATGGTTTCCCAAAGTAACTTTTACAGAAGCGTCAAAAGGCGTTAATATGTGGGAATGGGTTAACTTGCAAAATTTGTAGACCAAGATTAAAGGCTTTGACCTTCTTCTCCTGTTCTGTTTGTCATTCAAAACCTTACAGCATATCTAATTCTTTGTTACTGAATGAACTCTTCCATTTATAAACGATGGGACTATCCCACTTCGATAATTCGGCAATCAAAGGGTTATTAAGGGCAAGTGACATTTTCGGTCATGGAGGACAATTGCTACAAACTTGCCTGGTATTGGTTAATAAATAGAACATGGCAGACGCAGTAACATTATTCTGTGTGACAAACGTAGAAACAGCTGATACCGTAGGGCAGTATTTTGTTATTGTTCTAATGTCAACAAAACTTCACTTTCTGCATGTTAGCTCCATGAGTCATATAATATGTGCCTTTGACAAATCTAACATCAAATACCATAATTACTCTATATGTATTCAGACATCAGGCAGAGTTCCAGATAAGATGCGTAAATTTGAACATTTTCAAGAATAACTCCTTTATTTCTACACCAAACCCTATACTGTGGCCACTCTTTAGAATCGAGTGGTCATAGTACAGGGTTCAAAATGAGCTCCAGATAAGATACGTAAATTTGAACATTTTCAAGAATAAATCGAGACGATTCTAAAGAGCAGTCACAGTATAGGGTTTGGCGGAGAAATTGCCACTTTAATATTTGGGTACTCATCTTTATCTGTAGCTCTGATCAAGTCACCCATTTCTACAGGTTTGTAAAACTGAATGGGTCAATATGGTATAATATTGCACTGACATTAGCAAATAGATTGTAGACTCTGATCAAACTGCTTCTGAAGGAGCAGTTTAATCTTGGTCTGCACTATTTGCCTAAGTGTGATAATACTTAACCAATTCCTCCATAGGCTATTTTTAGACCCAATCTCTTTGAATGAATCTACCCAAAAGGAGCATTTACTAGAGAAAAATAACACTTTAGAATTTTGTAATTTGAAACCATTGTGATAAATAGAGCATTTGCTCCTATAGGAGCAAATGCTCTATTTATCAAAATGGTTTGAAGAAGTGGCTATTACAAAGGCGTAGAAAGGCTTATTTATGGAGGAAAGGGTTAAGTTGTTCTGCGCTCATACGGAAGAAGAAGAAGTTTGTCTTCCAAACACTTAGGATAATATGGGTAGTATTGTTGATTTGATATTTATTGCACCATTGTTTAATGACATTTCAAGCATCATGCTATTGTAAAAATCTAGACAGCTGCTTCACAGTCTCTTCTTTTTACATGAGGTAACTGAAGTAACTTTAACCCATTACCTCACAGGCTATTTTTAGACCCAATCTGTTTGAATAAATCTACCAAAGAGGACTCGGGAGCATTAACTAGAGACAAAGAAATTTTAGAATTATATAGTTTTGAAACCATTGTGATAAATAGAGCATTTGCTCCTATGGAGCAAATGCTCTGTTTATCACAATGGTTTCATAAAGTGACTTTTACAGAGGCGTCAATATGAGGGAATGGGTTAAACTTCAAAACTTCAATCACTCAAGTCCCTTTATTCCATAAATACACCATATAATGCCTTTGCAAAGAGAAGACCCAGATTAATTAGACAGCTCCTATAATATTTAATTCTTTATGGAAATATATGTGTGAATAGTTTTGATTCTACAGATTTTACAGGGACCAAAACTGTTCTTGTTTATATGCCATTGTAAATAATAAGATCAAACATTATTTCTTACATGAATATTAAAATTCATGGAGTAAAGGATTAAATAGCTTCATTCTGCAAATCAAATGCTACAATTCTCTAAGTATGTTTTTATTTAATATATTTTCCATGAGAGTGCTAAAAGGAACTTTATGTGTCATGTGAAACCATTGTGATAAATAGAGCATTTGCTCCTATAGGAGCAAATGCTTTATTTATCGCAATGGTTTCAACTTTCAACAGGTGATTTTTACAGAGGCGTAGAAAGGCATATTTATGGAGAAAAGGGTTAATAGCCTTTGCAAACAGAGTAGACCCAGATCAGACCGCTCAAGTCCAAGTCCTATAGGAGCAGTCTGATCAGGGTCTGCCCCGTTTACTTATGGAATTATATAAATCTGATTCTACAAATTCTGCTTTGACAAAAATTTCATGTGTTAATATGACATTTTAAAAATTAATCCAATTAATATTCATGATGTCATCATTGTGTTTATGAATATTTATGGGGTAAAGGGTTAACTTGCCATAACATGTGGCTCAAGAGAAATTTTGGCCATGGCAGAAACTGAAGAATCAAATCTATATTATCCCATATATTGTTTATTCAGCAGACTTCCACATGCTGTCTGATTTGGGTCTACTCTGTTTGCAAATGTATAGATATGGGTAAAGGATTTATAACCCTTTCTCTGTTCTATGTTTATTCCAAATTTCAATACCTACTGAATATAAAAATTATTCATGGGCAAAATAGTTATAAGGAAATATGGAATGTGGAACATAATGTAGCCATTTTAGAAAGTAAAGAAAACCATCTTTCAAATTCCATTAGCAAACAGAGCAGACCCTGATCAGACAACTCCTACAGGAACCCATCTGATCTGAGTCTACTCTGTTGTAGATGTATGAACACATGTTTATATGAAGGAAAGGGTTAAAGTAGAACAGTAAGTATATGTATATAAGGTAAAAGCTTTGTATGTGTGAAATATATTATATCTTACTTATATCTGAACACAAGTTCCTTCATACAAACACTTCTTCATGTCTTTGCAAACAGGGTAGACCCAGACTAAATGCCTAATGTAGGAGCCATCTGATCGGGATCTGCTCTGTTTGCTTAAGAAATTACAATAGATCTGACAATACAGTTTCTACCGACACCAAAAATCCATGTGTATATATATATGGCATTATATGTATAAAATTTCAACTAATATACAGTAAAACCTCTCTATAACAGCCACTAAATTGTGTTAATTAGTCGGTAGTTAGGGCAGGTGGCTGCTTAAAGCAAGGTGAAAGTAAAACAGAACGCTCCTACAGGAGCGTTCTGTTTTACTTTCACCTTGCTTTAAGCAGCCACCTGCCTTTAATACAAAATACTTGATGTAATTTAGTGGCTGTTATAGAGAGGTTTTACTGTGTATATATATATATATACTCATGATGTCTTTATTTCTTATATGAATATTCATGAGGGATTGGGTTTAAGCAGCTGTATAGAAAATAAATAACAATTGAACAGGATATAGAATAGACTATTTCCTTTTCCAATATCTTGAGCTCCACTATCTGCTAAATCTCCTATTGTGATTGTAATTAACTCAAATCCCATGTTACAAAGAGGTTTATTGAAATACCATTGGTAAGGAGGGAAAATAACACTTAATTAATCCCTTGAAAGCTTAAGATGTGAGCCATCTGGTATTTAAAAACAGTGTAGACCCAGAGACAGCTTCTGGATGAGCCTCCTGATCAGGTTATGCACTGTTCGTCATTCAGAATTCTCTAGCAAATGCTGTCTTTTCAAATCTAGTGGTCTAAACACAAGACAGCACAAGATCATTCTACTTTAGAAAAATTGCAATTCAAAGGTTAAGATTTCCCTATTTCTCACACATTTGTTGTTTGTTAAAACAGCAGCTGCTTGCTTAACCCTTTACCTGTTTAATATTCAGGTAAAAAACAATGACGTCATCACAAGCTGAAATTTCATAATGTAAAATTTTCAAGGAAACTGTAGCATTAGATCTATATCATGTCATTAGCAAGCAGGGCACATCCTATAGGAGCCGTCTGATCTGGGTCTACTCTGATAGCAAACTTTCATGTTTAACCCTTCTCTTGCTGAATTTTAAAATACATTTCTCCTTCTTTACCAATGCCCTGTTGTATAATTACAAATATCTTTACTGTGCACAAGTATATCGCTGTGCAATCACTGCTGTGGAGTGCATTGGTTGCCCAATCAACTTGTAAATAGTGCAGACCCTGATGAGACAGCTCCTGCAGGAGCTGTCTCATCTGGGTCTTCACTATTTACAGGTAGGTATATTGACGTGAATAGCAAGCGAAGGGTTAATTATCCTCCCATTTCTTTTTCAAAAAAGAACACTGAGTAGTTTGGATCCAGATAACATGGCGTACATGTTACTTGATCATAACTGCTTGTAAGGAACATCATCCAAAACGTCTAACAGTCAGTTAAAGGTATGTTTGGCTACTTCAAGCTTGCGAGGTGTTTTGATGTTTTTCATACTTCCGAAGATTTTGAACTGAGAACTTTTTACAGTATCATTTGAAACAATGTTGAATACAAACCAGTTGGTCAATATTGTTTAGAGGGTGGTGATATAGTCCAATACTGCTTTTATATTAACCCTTTCATCGCTGAATTTGCAAATGGACTATCCCAAACTTTCAAACAGTTCAAACTTATGGTGAATATTTAGGGATATTTCTTGAGAAAAGTGTAACATGACAAACAGTGCAGACCCTGATGGGTCTACACTATTTGCAAAGGACATTAGTGACTTGTGCCGTGCACCGTAATGATCATTATAAATAAAATAATCAAAACCCTATATAATAACCATTAAATAATTTATTTTTCTTCAAAATATAGGTGGTACCTTAATGCAGACTAAAAGCTTTGCAGAAAGCTACCCTGGCAGCTTTCTGCATTGCTTTCATTCTGCATTAAGCAACCACCTGTGTACAAAATACAAAAAAAGTTCCGCTTAAAAAAGTTACGGGAAGTGTTTAGCATATTTCATTTTCTATGGCAGTTCTACGGCTTATGTGATAAAAAGAATCTTTTATTCGTGTTCATTACAAATTGTTTTCATGAAACTCGTTTACTATAATGAATATGACACTCGCTAACGCTCATGTCATATTATTATAGTAAAGTTTTCTGTAAACTTGTTTCATAAAAACAATTTTTAATGAACACTCATGCAAAATCCTCTAAGTACACCATCTGCAATGACCAAATTCCGATTTTTTCTATGAAATGTCCTAATCATCCTTATTATGCACTGTTACCGTAAATCTGTAACTGCTCCTATAGTAATAGCTGTTCAGTTGATAATCTGAATTAAATACGGATACCATAACTCTTATCCTGCCGCTCACAACCTGCCATTTAACGCTTTCCTTCATATAGTATAACCTCTCTATAACAGCCACTGAATTACATCAAGTATTTTGTGTTAAAGGCAGGTGGCTGCTCTAAAGCAAGGTGAAAGTAAAACAGAACGCTCCTATAGGAGTGTTCAGTTTTACTTTGACCTTGCTTTAAGCAGCCACCTGCCCTAAATACCAACTAATTAATACAATTTAGTGGCCGTTATAGAGAGATTTTACTGTATAAACGCATTTTCACACATCTGCAAACAGAGTAGACCCATATCAGATGAATCCTACAAGAAGTCTGCTCAGCTTGCTAATGGAATATGACAGATCTGCTTCTTTACTTTTTTAAAATGGCTACAGTATGTCCCACCTTCAATATAAATTATTCCATTATAACTACGTTTGTATAAATTTTGTCCCTGAATATTCAGTAGGTATTGAAATTTGAAATACATGTAAACATAAAACAGGGAGAGGGTTACAGAGCTACAGATAAAAGGTTCGTAACCAAATACTAAAATCGTCATTTCTCCACCAAACCTTATACTGTGACCACTCCATAGAATCATCTCTTCGAGACGATTCTAAAGAGTGGTCACAGTATAGGGTTTGATGGAGAACTAAAGGAGATATTCATGAAAATGTTTACATTTACGCATCTTATCAGGACCTCTAGGGTTAAACTGATGAGGTATCAAGTAGCCTGCTGGTGTCTCAACAGGATCCTACCGTACATGTATGACACTCAACTATTAGTTCCCAAAGCCTTGAACAAATCAGAAGTAGGTATAACTACAGCAGATCATCATTCATCAAGGTCTTAGCAAGTATAAGGCAGGGTAAGGGTTAACCCATTCCTTCATAGGCTATTTTTAGATCCAACCTCTTTGAATAAATCTACCGAAAATGAGCATTAACTAGAGAAAAGATAGAAAAGCGTATTTATGGAGGAAAGGGTTAAGACAGGGTAAGGGTTAACAAATTTTTAAAGTAAACAGAACTTGTTTCATGTGAAGTGAATCTTGACCTCAGTTTCACAGTGACTTAATTACCAATTTAAATGATTGTCTTTTTTTTCTGTTGTGTCAGGTCTTAACCCTTTACTCCATAAATACGCCTTTCTACGCTTCTGTAATAGACATTACTTGAAACTATTGTGAGAAATAGAGCATTTGCTCCATAGGAGCAAATGCTCTATCTATCACAATGGTTTAAAAACTACACAATTCTAAAAAATTCCTTTTCTCCAGTAAATGCTCCTTTTCAGTAGATTTATTCAAAGAGGTTGGGTCTAAAAATAGTCTATGGAGGACAGGATTAATCATTATTTTATGTTCAGACCTTCACTGAATTTCTCTTGATTTGTACTGTAACTATTGTATCAAATCCATACTACACTGTCCATGCTAGTATGACTGCTAAAGCAGGAAAGGGTGCTGTTTGATCCGGGTCTACACTATTTGCTATTATGTCAGTCTAAGTTAAAGTTAATGAACATGGCACCATATTTAATTATTCTGCTTTACAAACCATCTGAGAGGGGACATTGGATGTCCAAGTATTTAGTATAATTGGGGTACTATTGTTATCTTCCATTTATAATGACCTTTTAATCTTTCATATGATCACCAACTGAGGAATGTTATGAGAATGATATCAAGCATCCATGGCCTATTTCTACACTCCTGGATAAAGATGAACCATTCTAGAACGGCTCTCAGTTTACGAGACCAGAGGGCTCTCAGTTTACGAGACCAGAGGGCTCTCAGTTTACCAGACCAGAGGCCTCTCAGTTTACGAGACCAGAGGGCTCTCAGTTTACCAGACCAGAGGGCTCTCAGTTTACGAGACCAGAGGGCTCTCAGTTTACCAGACCAGAGGGCTCTCAGTCTACGAGACCAGAGGGCTCTCAGTTTACCAGACCAGAGGCCTCTCAGTTTACCAGACCAGAGGCCTCTCAGTTTACCAAACCAGAGGGCTCTCAGTCTACCAGACCAGAGGGCTCTTAGTCTACCAAACCAGAGGGCTCTCAGTTTACAAGACCAGAGGGCTCTCAGTTTACCAGACCAGAGGCCTCTCAGTTTACGAGACCAGAGGGCTCTCAGTTTACGAGACCAGAGGCCTCTCAGTTTACCAGACCAGAGGCCTCTCAGTCTACCAAACCAGAGGGCTCTCAGTTTACAAGACCAGAGGGCTCTCAGTTTACGAGACCAGAGGGCTCTCAGTTTACGAGACCAGAGGGCTCTCAGTTTACGAGACCAGAGGGCTCTCAGTTTACGAGACCAGAGGCCTCTCAGTTTACCAGACCAGAGGCCTCTCAGTCTACCAGACCAGAGGGCTCTCAGTTTACGAGACCAGAGGGCTCTCAGTTTACGAGACCAGAGGGCTCTCAGTTTACGAGACCAGAGGCCTCTCAGTTTACGAGACCAGAGGCCTCTCAGTTTACGAGACCAGAGGGCTCTCAGTTTACGAGACCAGAGGGCTCTCAGTCTACCAGACCAGAGGGCTCTCAGTTTACGAGACCAGAGGGCTCTCAGTTTACGAGACCAGAGGGCTCTCAGTTTACCAGACCAGAGGCCTCTCAGTTTACGAGACCAGAGGGCTCTCAGTTTACCAGACCAGAGGGCTCTCAGTTTACGAGACCAGAGGGCTCTCAGTTTACCAGACCAGAGGGCTCTCAGTCTACGAGACCAGAGGGCTCTCAGTTTACCAGACCAGAGGCCTCTCAGTTTACCAGACCAGAGGCCTCTCAGTTTACCAAACCAGAGGGCTCTCAGTCTACCAGACCAGAGGGCTCTCAGTCTACCAGACCAGAGGCCTCTCAGTTTACCAAACCAGAGGGCTCTCAGTCTACCAAACCAGAGGGCTCTTAGTCTACCAAACCAGAGGGCTCTCAGTTTACAAGACCAGAGGGCTCTCAGTTTACCAGACCAGAGGCCTCTCAGTTTACGAGACCAGAGGGCTCTCAGTTTACGAGACCAGAGGCCTCTCAGTTTACCAGACCAGAGGCCTCTCAGTCTACCAAACCAGAGGGCTCTCAGTTTACAAGACCAGAGGGCTCTCAGTTTACGAGACCAGAGGGCTCTCAGTTTACGAGACCAGAGGGCTCTCAGTTTACGAGACCAGAGGCCTCTCAGTTTACCAGACCAGAGGCCTCTCAGTCTACCAGACCAGAGGGCTCTCAGTTTACGAGACCAGAGGGCTCTCAGTTTACGAGACCAGAGGGCTCTCAGTTTACGAGACCAGAGGCCTCTCAGTTTACGAGACCAGAGGCCTCTCAGTTTACGAGACCAGAGGCCTCTCAGTTTACGAGACCAGAGGGCTCTCAGTCTACCAGACCAGAGGGCTCTCAGTTTACGAGACCAGAGGGCTCTCAGTTTACGAGACCAGAGGGCTCTCAGTTTACGAGACCAGAGGCCTCTCAGTCTACCAGACCAGAGGGCTCTCAGTTTACGAGACCAGAGGGCTCTCAGTTTACGAGACCAGAGGGCTCTCAGTTTACGAGACCAGAGGCCTCTCAGTTTACGAGACCAGAGGGCTCTCAGTCTACCAGACCAGAGGGCTCTCAGTTTACCAGACCAGAGGGCTCTTCCATTATGGACCACAATGGAAATAAGAGCATGCTCTTTATTGTGTTATCCTTGGTATAGAAAGCATGCCATGGTTTTTCACTATGCATCATTTTACGAATTATTATTTATTATGATGTGATACATGTTTGTGAACCATATTATGTTTTCTGTTTGCCGAAATAAATCTAATCTATCTATCTATCTATCTCTCAGTTTACCAGACCAGAGGGCTCTCAGTTTCTGAAACTCTCTGACCAGGATCTACACTGTTTGTAACTCAGTTCTCTCTCAAAGTTTACCTCTTCATACTACTAAATGGACTCTTTAATGGATATCTTTAAACAGAGTAAATGTACAGTTGGATGAGTGGTCATTCGGACTGAAAGTAGACTAACTATAACTAGGTACTATACTTTACATTTTAACCATTTCCCTCATATAAATTTATGCCTTTTCACACATTTGCAAACAGAGTAGACCCAGATCAGACAGCTCCTAGAGGAGCAGTCTGATCAGGATCTGCTCTGTTTGCCAATGGAATTTGATTGACAGACCTGTTTCTTTACTTTCTAAATTGACTACAATGTTCCACCTTCCATTTATTATTTTAATCACCTTGTCCATGAATATTCAGTAGGTATTGAACTTTGGAATAAACATACAACAGGGAAAGGGTTAAACAATGACAGGTCATTCCCCTTATTAAAATTCAGCATTGAAAGGCTAATTGAGATTCAGGTGAATATCATTACCTTTGGTAGGTGTCTTTCTAAAGACAGATTTCAAGGTGTTGGCACGTTTGTGGATATGTTGTGTTTTCTTCTCAGCAAACTTGGAAAACAGTGGTGCCTTCTCAACACTCTCGGACCTATTAAATAATAACAAAAATCTCTATGTACACATATAGCTTTCGTCTTTAAGCCTTTCCTCCTCTATGAATATTTAAGGAATAATGATGTCATGAATATTAATTAGATTTATTCGTTATAATAGCACATGGACACAGGAATTTTTGGCCAAGGCAGAACCTGTAGAGTGATTAATCATATCTATATTTTATCATAAGCAAGCAGAGCAGACACATCTATCTACGCATTTGCAAACTGAGTAGACCCAGATCAGACAGCTCCTACAGTAGCCTTCTAATCTGGGTCTACTCTGAATGCAAATGCGCGAAAAAGCATTTATATGAAGGAATGGGTTAATTAACAATTACATTTGTGAATCAATTACATTACACATAATGTTTTATTTAACATTAACCTTTAATCCTGCTAATCACCTGATCTGCTATAATTTTTACTAACTAGTCTACATATTTATTAAAGCTTTCGAGAAAAAAAATTGGCTATTAGTGTCAAACAGTTTGGATCCTGATGAGATGCCAAATTACTCAAGTGTCTCATCTACATGTATAACCAAACTGTTTGTACATGACTGGCTGTGATTGGCAGGAAAATGGTTAAACATGCATAATGCAGCAGAAATTCTCTAAAGTTGTCACTTGATGAATTAACATGAGTCAGATAAATACTAAAATCTTCATTTCTCCACCAAACCCTATGTTGTGTCTCGAAGAAACAATTCTAAAGAGTGGTCACAACATAGGGTTTGTTGGAGAAATAAAGGAGTGATTCTTGAAAATGTTTTAACCCTTTCCCTCATATTGACGACTTTTGACGACTCTGTAAAGGTCACTTTGTGAAACCATTGTGATAAATAGAGCATTTGCTCCTATAGGAGCAAATGCTCTATTTATCACAATGGTTTCAAACTAAAAATTTCTAAAAATTTCCTTAGTCCCTAGTTAATGCTCCTTTTCGGTTGATTTATTCAAAGAGGTTGTACAATATATCTAAATATAGCCTATGAGGTAATGGGTTAATGTATGCATCTAATGATCCTATCTGAATCTCTGACGAGTGTTTTATAAAGCAGATGCCGGATTAATGCAAAATAAATGCATAGCTTTATGGGGATTTCCTGCACAACTTTTATCTTGCATCAAACCCATAACCACTTGCCTTAACACATTACACCATGAATATTCATGTAAGAAATAATGCCATCGTAGATATTAATTACATGTATATCAATTTTTCATACGGCATAATTATGAAACCAGGACTTTGTGGCCATGGTAGAAACTGTAGAATCATATCTATCTTATTTCATAAGCAAACAGAACAGACCCTGATCAGGCAGCTCTTACAGGAGCTGTATGGTCTGGGTCTACTCTATTTGCAAAGGCATAGACAGGCATATTAATGGAGTAAAGGGTTAAGACCAAGGAGTTCCAGTAAGAAGCAATGATATTGTGAATATAATGAATCCTTACAATAGCAAATAAACACAGGACACCTGGTCATGTAAGAAAATGTACAGAATCAGATCTACATGTTTGAAATAATGACAAGATGAATATTGATTAGATTATTTGGTGTAATAGAGCATGGTACATCTCAAATCCTTTAGTATGCTAAATACACTCTGGAATAACTATACTGTCAAATTCTTTCAGGTTTGATTACTTACTGCTTGGCATCTGTAGTGCTTGTGTCCTGGCCATGAACAGTCCTCAACTTCTGACAATATTCTCGATAACATTTGGAACAATACCCTTGCCACAAAGCATTACCATAGAAACCGCAACCAGTTTTGCACTTCAACTCCGATTCAGCAATGTGAACTTTAGCTTTAGCATTCATTTTTAGTTCTGTATTAAATTTATTAATTATCTCTTCACTGACAGTCTTTCATATCTGAAAATAAATGACAAAAGGCAGTGCATCATATATGCTATTCAGACTTAAAAGCAGGAAAACACTTAAATACACTTATACAATTCACAGTGTGTCAATTTACTACAGTTTCTGTACTCTTTGTCAAGACTCAAGTTAAGTAAAATTTATTCAAACAGAGTCGGGATAACAACAGTGAACAAACATAATATAAGCTCTACAGAGCTTTTAATCCGTTACCTAATATGGTATCTGACATCATGAATATTAAAATGAGATGGTCTTTTATAATGGCCTTATGAACAAGGGAATTTTGAACATGATAGAAACAGTAAAATCACATCTATATTATTCCATACATGTATATAAGCAAACTGAGCAGACCTTGATGAGACAGAACATACAGGAGACATCAGGGTCCATGCTTATAAAGCTTTTTAGTTGAGTCATGAGTTTGTTCTCAAGCTTTTGGAATTGAGAACAAACTCAGACTCAACTAAAAAGCTTTATAATCATGGATACTGATCTTGGTCTACACTGTTTGCAAAGATGTCTCTATTAGGTAAAGCCCTAAAGGGATACCATCAACTACCTACATCAATAATATGGAATATATGGCAATAAATAAAAGAAAATGTGTCCATGGAACACGAATGCCCCCCGCCCGCAAACAGGAAGTAGATGAACAATAGACCTGAAAAAAGGAGACACGGTACAACCCACTATGATCATGCTTCAGACCAAATATCAAATTATTGCAACTTAAACAAGCAAAGAAATCTTTGACAAATTTTTTGTCAAACAATCACCAAAATTAAATCAAAGTGTCGGCAAACAGGAAGTAGATGGACGACAGACCTGAAAAGGGGAGACACGTTACAACTCACTATGATAATGCTATGGACCAAATATCAATCATTCCACCTAACACAAGCCAAGAAATCCTTGATGAAAACTTCGGACGTATGTAAGGACAGACGGACGGACAAGGGTAAAACTTAATGCTCCCGTCGCCTAAAGGCGGGGGCATAAAAAAGACTTCATAGATACAATTTATAATGTCTTTACCAACAGAGTACACCAAGTCCTGTAGGAGCTGTCTGATCTGGGTGAGTTCAGTTTGTGTATGGATTGAAATAGAAAGTTATGATTTTACAGTTTCTACCATGGCCAAAATTTCCTGTCTCAATGAGAAATAATGACATCAGAATATTTATTAGATGTATTTTTTTATAATGTAAGCTGTCAAAGAATTTTGTTGCTTTGACAAAAACTGTAGAATCAGATCTATATCATGTCAAAAGCAAACAGAGCAGACCCTGATCAGACAGCTCCTAATTAGGAGCCATCTGATCTGGGTCTACTCTGTTTGCAAATGAGTGAAAATGTGTTTATATGAGGAAATGGGTTAAGGAAACATGCTAAGCACACACAATTAAAATCAACATCCTGATATAAGAACTTGGTATTCTTCTATATATTACATTTATTTCCTTCTTTCTATATCAGTCACTCACTTCTAAAAAGTTCATCCTTCTTTAAAGTTTAAGTCTTTTACCCCCTCCTGCGAATAATGAGCTAACTCAACTTCTGATATAACAACCATCAAACTGCATAAACAACAGAAGCAGTAAATAGACAAATATAAACAAGATTACGGCATGTGGATGAAAACACTTGTTTGTTAGAACATTACCCTTGTGATGGTTTACAAGTGTGTTCAAAGTATCATTAAGATAAAATTTACATGAATAGTAGTCTACGTAATTGCCAAGTTTAAAGTTTCCAAATGCAAACAACAGCAATAACGCAGATGAAGTAATTCAAAAGGAGGAAAAGTTACTGGCCACTACCGGGATTTGAACCCCAGACCTCTGGACTGCTAGTCTGACACTCTGACCATATCGTTAAAGGGTTAAATTAACCCAACAGCAAGGCTGTTGGAGATGCGTTACATACATGTAGGCCGATCACTACACTCCCCTCCTTTTTAACTTTTAGGAGCCATGCATTATGTGCCCTGCAAACCCACATGCCCCTAACACTTTACATGCATCCCCGCATACGAACCGAATTATCTTCGTCGCCAATGAAGTATTTCTAAGGGAGAAAAAGTTACTGGCCTCTACAAGGATTCGAATTGGAGTTACCACAATGAGTGAATGACACATAATTTCTTTCTTCAAAAAGCAGACAAGCTAAAAATGTACATTTGGTGTCCATTGAAATTTAAATGAGACTAATGACGAGTAATGTCTGCATAGATTTATAACTTATAAGTCTGAAAGTTTTGGGCTTTGTCTGCATGCATGCAGCAATTTTCTGTGCACTCTATCATCCATAGTTCAACTCTTTCCTTCGTGTAAACCAGTATTCACACATTTGCAAACAGAGCAGACCAAGATCAGATGTCTCCATAGGATCCGTCTGATTAGGGTCTGCTCTGCTTGCTAATGGAATCTGATACAAGGATAGATCAGTTTCTTTACTTTCTAAATTCTAAAATAGCTACAATATTCCACCCTCAACGGTGATACTAAACAGAGTCTGGTATAGTCTGGTAGAGTCCGGTAGAGTCTGGGGGCGTTTAAAGACAATTAGGTGCATTGTCATGATTATAATGCTGATAAATAACATTATTTAGTATGTTTGCAGCTGTAACAGGTAATATCCTTACCAAAATAGCCTATAATAGCTTGAAAACACCCGGCAAATATTACCCGGTGACACGGTAATGGCCGACGTAAGTCGGGTAGTGTCTGGTCAAGTATTGGAAGCCCTATTACGCTATTAGTATTAGAATACCCTTAATTTTATCAGAAAACATTCTATGTATATTAATAAGTGATTTTATCATAAATATAAAAGCAGCATGCACTTGATATGTATTGTATGACAGATTATTATTTTGCTTTTTTTCAGACTGCAGTCTGGCGAAATGTCGGAGGGTAGTGTAGAGTCTGGAGATGAAAACGGAAGTTTAGGCCAACATACTGCTTTTGAATTTATGATGAAATCACTTATTAATGTATGTAGAACGTTTACTGATACAATTCAGGGTATTCTTATACTAATAGGGCTTCTAGATAATACTTGACCAGACTCTATCCGACGTAGGTCGGCCATTACCGGGTAAGATTTACCGAGTGTTTTCAAGCTATTATACGCTCATTTTTAAATTAATATTAATTACTATTGCTGCAAACATACTAAATAATGTTATATAACAGCAGTATAATCTTGAAAATGCACTTAATCTTCTTAAAAAGCCTCCAGACTCTACCGGACTCTACCAGACTCTACCAGACTCTGTTTAGTAGCACCCACCCTCAACAGTTCATTATTTATAACTATTTTGTCCATGAATATTCAGTAGGCATTGAAATTTGAAATAAAGTTTAACATAAAACATGGAAAGGGTTAAATTAGGATATTCTAATAAAAACATGTCGTTATCAAGAATTAAACAAAATTCAGCTAAAGCAAATCAGATCAGATCTACATGTATATAACAAGAGACAGGCTTGGCAGAAAGGATTGGGATGGACATTGCAATAACAAGCATCCGACAGAATCAGCTAGAAGGAAATAGATACGAAACAATACCGAGTTTTGTAATTTCAATTTCATTTGTTTTGACGTTTTTGGTCTATGACAGTTGAGTGACACATAATCATCTTATGGTTAGCCAGCGTCCTGATCCACTGGAACTTATACTTCATTTAAAATCGAGAGCAATGTTTACAACCAAAACTCATATTTACATTTCTTGCTTTTCATCCAATGCGCTTTTATTTGATGTTCATCTTAAAACACAGTATCGTCCGATCACAGGATCAATAGAGTTAAACCGGAAGTGAATCACAAGTTAAAGGTCAAGTTATTAAAGGGGAATAACTCTAACTGGACATAGTTAGTTTCCTGTCAACTGACAAAATCTGAAATTTAGACAAGCAGAACACAAGGTGCGAATTATATTAGACTGTGCTGTTGAAATATTTCGATGTTTATAAGCAAGTTGTTATATAACCAGTTGGTGACATTATTTCGTTCCACCGATATAGACAAAATACCTGGACAGGTAAGGAGTTCATAACTGTTAAGCTTTGCAAAACAAGTTGCATAATATTTAAAAAGTTATATATTCTGTCAAACCCAAAGTAGTCCATGCAAGCATTGATGTCATTGCTGTTGGTAAGACTAACATTTCTCTTGAATTAGAGAAGTAAAGAAAAGGCGGGAGGTGAGTTTTATTTTAACAATTTCCCTGTCCTAATTTTTTTTTTATATACATGTATACATGTTTATTACAAATTTAAATACCTACTGAATAATCATAGACAAAATAGTTACAATGAAATAGCTTAGGTGAAAGTCAAACATTGTAACAATTTTAGAACATATGTAAATCCATGGAGAAAATAATAAGAAAACAAATAACTGAACATATGCTACAAAATAAACTGTTTACGAATAAACAATACGGATTCATGTCTGGAAGATCCACAGCGTTGCAACTTTTAAAAGTTTTAGATATATGGACGGAAGCAATAGATAACGGGCTGGGGGTGGATTGCATCTATATGGACTATCAGAAAGCTTTTGATACTGTACCACATAAGAGACTCATTCAGAAACTGAAATCATATGGGATAGGGCAAAATATGGTGGACTGGATAGAAAACTATTTGACAGACCGATATCAACAAGTATCAGTTAATGGCCAAACGTCAAGGTGGCACAGGGTCACATCTGGTATCCCGCAGGGAAGCGTCATAGGGCCACTGATGTTCATAATTTTTTTAACGACCTACCAGAGATAGTGAACTCAACTGTATACTTATTTGCAGATGATACCAAAATATTTAGACTCATAAATAATGAATGCGATAAACATAAACTACAAGAAGATTTGGATAAGCTGATCGCATGGACAGATAAATGGTTATTGAAATTACACCCACAGAAATGTAAATACATGAGATTAGGCAGAAACAACCTGGAATACGAATATAACCTATCAGGAACTGTCCTAGGAGAGGTGTCAGAGGAGAAAGATATAGGAGTAACGATTGATAACAAACTAACTTTTGACAGCCATATACACGAAAAAGTCAAAAAGGCACATTCCATGTTTGCAGTTATCAGAAGGAACTTCCAATATCTGGATGAGAACAATTTTAGTCCCTTATACAAAACATTAGTAAGAACGCACCTAGATTGTGCAAGTTCAGTCTGGGCTCCACACAAAAATAAACACATAGAGGTAATAGAAGCAGTGCAAAGAAGAGCGACAAGGCAAATTCCAGGCCTATCAGACCTCCCATATGAAGAAAGATTGAGAAAACTAAAAATACCTACACTAACATATAGAAGATTGAGGGGGGATATGATAGAAGTATACAAAATCCTAAACAATATATATGATAGAAATATAGAAGAAATTATTAAGCTAAGGGATGAACACCAGTTAAGGCACAGTAATAGGGGAAATACACTACAAATCTTAACGCAAAGGGCAAGATTAGATATAAGGAAATACAACTTCAGCATTAGAACAGCAAATACATGGAATAGCTTGCCTGAGCAAATAGTAAAAGCCAGTTCAGTAAACTCTTTTAAAAACAAATTAGATAAATTTTGGGAAGACCAAGAATTTAAATATGACTATAAAGCTAAGTATAGGATAATGACCGGAACCGGAACCAGTCACCGGCATTACGCAGAAGAGTCCAGCAAAGAGGATCCTTAAGGGCCTGAGCTGGAAAACAACGCTAAGTAACGCTAAGTAAGTATAGACAAAATACCTGGACAGGTAAGGAGTTCATAACTGTTAAGCTTTGCAAAACAAGTTGCATAATATTTAAAAAGTTATATATTCTGTCAAACCCAAAGTAGTCCATGCAAGCATTGATGTCATTGCTGTTGGTAAGACTAACATTTCTCTTGAATTAGAGAAGTAAAGAAAAGGCGGGAGGTGAGTTTTGTTTTAACAATTTCCCTGTCCTAATTTTTTTTTTATATATACATGTTTATTACAAATTTAAATACCTACTGAATAATCATAGACAAAATAGTTACAATGAAATAGCTTAGGTGAAAGTCAAACATTGTAACAATTTTAGAACGTATATAAACAAATGCAGATATATAAAATTCCATTAGCAAACAGAGCGGACCCTGATAGGAATGCTCCTATAGGAGCCATCTGCACTGTTTGTCATTATAAAGATTTAAAGTTCTTTTATGTAACTTGACGGAGTTTTCGGGTTGTTTGGATGTTTGGAATAGACAAGGCGATGGCTCAGTTTATCGGTAATATTAATATTTGAAGGTTATTCGAAGTTTAAGCTAATTTCAACCAAACAACAACCATGACACATCAACTTCAAACCAAAGAATGACTTCACTCCCTGAAATATAGGCTACGACTGACCTCACCTTTGCAAGACTGACCAGTCTCATGCAATGACATGCATGAGTGAATTTCCCATAATGCTTCACAGCAAACAAGAATCACTGGGTAAAGGGAGAAAACCCTTTCACAACAACTAAACATTATCATCGAGCTAACCACAGTTAACTCCCTTAAAATCCAAATGGTTACAATTATATCTTCATACTGAATGAACTATTAATTTGTTAAAACACTCAGCTTGGCCGTTCAAAGTTGAAAATTTAAGCATTTAAAGGGTAAAGGTAGTTAAACCTGTTACTCCATAAGTATGCCTTTGCAAACAGATTAGACCCAGATCAGACAGCTGCTTAAAAATTTCTTTTCCTTTGTCCATGTGCTGTTATAATCATGTATGTATTTAATAATTATGATGTCATTATTTCTTACATGAATATTCAGCAAGTACAAGATTAAGAGTTCTGTTTATATTAACCCTTTCCTCCATAGGCTATTTTTAGACCCAGCCTCTTTGAATGAATCTACCGAAAAGGAGCATTTACTGGAGAAAAGGAAAATTTTAGAAGTTTAATTGTAGTTTGAAACCATTGTGATAAATAGAGCATTTGCTCCTATAGGATCAAATGCTCTATTTATCACAATGGTTTCAACAGGTGACTTTAACAGAGGTGTAGAAAGGCGTATTTATGGAGGAAAGGGTTAAGTTAACCCTTAAATTTACCTGATAGAGATGCCCTTTTGAAGCCTTTGTAAAAATGTAGACATATAGATCAGACAGCTCTTGTAGGACCTGTCTGATCAGGGCTTGTTTTAATTGTTTCTTTATGGAATTACATGACTATATAATTAAGATCCAATTATAGTTTCTTCCATGGCCAAAAATCCTGTGTTAAATTGTTAATTAATATTCCATTGTAACATTTCAGCTAATATCCAATATCATAATGCTGCAATTATTTCTTGCATTGAATGTACATAAGGTGAAGAGTTAATTTAACAGTGAAAATAGTTTTAAAAAAAAAAAGCAAAGCAATAAAAGCAAAAAAAAACAAAACAATGAAAAATGGTTCATAAAATCCCATACAGGCCATCAGGAGTGATTTGTTTAACCCATTCCCTCATAGGCTATTTTTAGATCCAACCACTTTGAATAAATCTACCAAAAAGGAGCATTATTACTAGAGAAAAGTAAAATTTTAGAACTTCGTAGTTTGAAACCATTGTGATAAATAGAGCATTTTGCTCCTGTAGGAGCAAAATGCTCTATTTATCACAATAGTTTCATAAAGTGACTTTTACAGAGGTGTAGAAATGCGTATTTATGGAGGAAAGAGTTAACCCATTCCCTCATAGGCTATTTTTAGATCCAACCACTTTGAATTAATCTACCGAAATTCGGAAAAGGAGCATTAACTATAGAGAAAAGGGAACTTTTAGAATTTTGTAGTTCGAAACTAATTTTGATAAATAGAGCATAAATTTGCTCCATTTATCACAATGGTTTCAACAGCGGACTTTTACAGAGGCGTAGAAAGGCGTATCAGGCCTGGAAAATTCCACTCGTCCACTCTGCAGGACGAGTAGAATTTCAGAAATTTTAACAATGATTTTAAATAAAAATAGACAAAAGCAGCTGGCAGGACGAGTAACAGTTTTAGGATTTTTCCAGCTCAGCATATTGATGGAGGAAAGGGTTAAGATGTATCATCATATGTAATAACTTGTTTCATAAATAATCTCTCTATACAGAAAACTAAAGTCAATTCATGGAAAGTCATTTTAATTGGGGTGATACATCTTGTAACAATTAATTGAAAGTGACTACGGTAATTATAGTGAGTTTTAACTCTTTCTTTCATGTAAATCTCTTTTCACACCTTTACAAACGAGAAGACCCAGAGCAGACTACTCCTGTAGGAGCCATTTGATCAGGGTCTGCTCTGTTTGTTTATGAAATTATATAGATCAAATCTTACAATCTCATAGCCAATAATTCCATTTACCATAATTATAAAAAACTACAAAGTGATCAATTCATGCGAAAATGTTCATTAGGGAAAGGGCGCTATAGTACAACTCTATTCATGAATTGAGCTGCTTATTAACATTTTTTTTATACAGGGGAAAAGCATATAGTCTAACATCCCAATTTTGTACTTGTTTTCATCATCAGCCATATCATGTGATGTGAGATTGGTATTATAGGTAGAGTGGTATAGTCATATTTAGTGGGAGTTCAGTCAAGTAACAAATTTAAGCAACATTATTTATTGTCATTGATATTTCAGATAAAGCAAAGGATAGAAAATATCAAGTTCAGGAGATGTTTTGAATGCTGAATGATTAACACCAATCACCATGGTAACATTAAGTGCAGCCGTGCAGGCCCCAGTACAAGCCCTGATACGTCCTTCAATGTGGATACCGTGTTATAAACGGTTACATAGTTATAAAGAAAGGTGAGCTACACACTTCACCTTTATTCATACTGTTAGTTATAAAGAAAGGTGAGCTACACACTTCACCTTCATTCATATACTGTTGGTTATTAAGAAAGGTGAGCTACACACTTCACCTTTATTCATACTGTTTCATTGTTTTAACCCTTTTTTCCATAAATTCACCTTTCTGCGTCTTTGCAAACAGAGTACACCTAGATCAGACGGTTTCTTGAGGATCTGCTCTGTTTGCGTATGACAATTAGACATGATTCTGCAGTTTCTGCCATGGCCAAACATTCCAGTGACCATTTGCTATTTTTATATACAGTTAACCTAATTAATATTCATGATTTCATGAAATATTCACATCGTGAATTTTTTACATAATTTTGTAGATAAACACAGGGATTTTTCAGTTCAGGCAGAAACTGTAGAATAAAATCTATATAATTCCATAAGTAAGCAGAGTAGACCCTGATAAGACAGCTACTACAGGAGCCAACTGATCTGGGTCTACTCTGTTTGCAGAGGCATTAAAAGGCATATTTATGGAGTAAAGAGTCTTCAAAAATATAACTTGCACAAAATCTTAAACCTTTTCCTAATAGATACCCCTTTGAAAACAGAATAGACCCAGATCAGACTACTCTTTTATGTATAGATCTGAGTCTGCAGTTTTTTATTGTTATTATTTTTTACATTAATAATTTAATATTCATGAGGTAATGTTTTAAGGTTTGAAGGAATTGTCTTTAGCATTAAAAGATGGTTGCATCTTTTCCATATTGTAGAATTTCCCCATTTCTTTACAAAGATTTAATTTTTTTTAAATCCTTAGTACTGTAGATACATGTTGATGGTATTGATGGTTGACTGCCAGATCATAGTAAAATTACTATTGAACCCTCTACCTGTTTAACCCATTACGTCATATGCTATTTTTAGATACAAACTCTTTGAATAAATTAATCTACCGAAAAGGAGCATTAACTAGAGAAAAGGAAATTTTTAGAATTTCGTAGTTTGAAACCATTGTGATAAATAGAGCATTTGCTCCTATAGCAGCAAATGCTCTATTTTTCACAATGGTTTCACAAAGTGACTTTTACAGAGTCGATCATCAAAAGTCATCAATATGAGGGAATGGGTTAATAGTCATGTAAGACATAAAGACATCATGAATATTTATTAGCTGAACTGTTATAATGGCATATGTACACAGGACGTTTTGGTATAGGTAGAAAGTCACTGTAGAGTCAGATCTATTCCATAAGCAAACAGAGCAGACCCTGATCAAACAGCTCCTAAAGGAGCCATCTGATCGGGGTCTACTCTGTTTGCAAATGCGAGAAAAGGTGTTTATATGGAGGAAAGGGTTAACCTTTATAAGCATTTAAAATAACTGTTCCCTGAAATTGTCAAATTTTGTTTTCTTTCGTTTCCATTGAAATACACTATGAGAGTGTCAAACAGTTTGGATTCTCATCTGGACCCAAATGTTTTGCAAACTGTTTTTGCAAAGATTATCACTAGTTTGCCCTGCTGCAAGTAGTTATGTAGATATTACACTTTTATATTCAACCCTCAATTTCCACCCTGACTACTTTCAAAAGTTTATACATGTAACATATTTAACCCTTACCCTGTTGAATATTCATGTAAGAAATACTAACATCATAGCATTTATCAGCTGGAATTTTGTAATGGCATACATTACACTGGAATTTTGTAATGGCATACATTACACTGGAATTTCTCGGGATTGGTAGAAACTGTAGAGTCATATCTTTATTATAATTTCATAAGTAAACAGCACAGACCCTGATCAGAGGGCTCGTATAGGAGCCATCTGATCTGGTTCTACTTTGTTTGCAAATGTGTGAAAAAGCATTTATATGAGGGAAAGGGTTAAACATTGCATATGAGAAAATCTACCATAGGGGATTTTTTAAAAATAAATTTCAGATGGCACACAGAAGTGAGTCAGGTGGAATTTCGAGCTGCAATAGTAGAAGCAGTCCAGAAAGTAATGGAGCTAGAAGAAAACACAGAATTCCTAGACATACACAAGGTACATTGTCTTTAGAGCTTTTTTCTACTCATACAATTGACCTCTCTACAGTGGCACCTGTCTTAACCCATTCCCTCATAAGCTATTTTTAGATACAACCACTTTGAATAAATCTACTGAAAAGGAGCATTAACTAGAAAAAAGGAAAAATTTAGAATTTTGTAGTTTGAAACCATTGTGATAAATAGAGTATTTGCTCCTATAGGAGCAAATGCTCTATTTATCACAATGGTTTCAACAGGTGACTATTACAGAGGTGTAGAAAGGCTCATGAGTATGATTTAGATTAATTGTTAAAACAGCACATGGACACAGGAAGTTTTGGTCATGGCAGAAACTGTAGAATCATATCTATGCATATCATAAGCAAACAGAGCAGACCCTGATCAGGTGGCTCCTATAGGAGGCGTCAGATCTGGGTCTACTCTGTTTGCAAAGGCATAGAAATGCGTATTTATGGAGTAAAGGGTTAAGCAGCCATTCATTTATTGAGCATTGGAATCTTTAAAAGCAGTTGGTAGCTTAATGCAGGGCACAAGTAATGCAGAAAGCTCCTATAGGAGCTTTCTGCAATTACTTTTGCCCTGCATTAAGCTACCACCTGCCTTACAGACTCATAATCATACCTTATTATACCCTCACCAACTATGGTGGGGGCTATATAGGAATCACCTTGTCCGTCCATCCGTCCGTCCGTTGTCCGTCTGTCTCTTAATTTGGACATATTTTTGGGGCATGCCATTTTCTTGAAACCTGTTTATGATATTGTCTACAAACTTGGTACACATTATGAGTGTGGTGAGAGGGCTGTAACTCTAAATTCATTTTTGAGGGAGTTATTCCCCTTAGTTACTTTTCAGAAGCAATTTTTTATATGGAGCATAACTTCTGAAGTATTGAAGGCACAACTGTGAAACTTTATTTATGGATAGAGAGTGATGAGAGAATGTACTGTCAACAAGGGTTGTAACTCTAAATTCATTTTTGAGGGAATTATTCCCCTTAGTTACTTTTCAGAAGCAATTTTTTGTCCGGAACATAACTTCTCAAATATTGTAGGTACAACTGTGAAACTTTATACATGGATAGAGGGTGATGAGAGGATGTGCAGTCAACAATTTAAGGACTATAACTCTGAATTCATTTTTGAGGGATTTATTCCCCTTTGATACTTTTCATAAGCATTTTTTGAGCATAACTTCTCAAGTACTACTTCTACATTTATTTACCAATGAACCTCAAATTTTGCATATGCATTTATAATGATGTGTAGATGTGTGTGACATAATTTTCATGTGAGTCATTCCTTGATCCTTATCACAAGTGTGATAGTTTTGATTGCCGCCTAAGACAGATTCTAGTATGTAGTTGACTTTTGATGCATTTGGAAACAGAGTAGACACAGTCTGCCCTGTTTGCTTGTGAAATAATATAGATTCTGCCAAAGTAAAAATAATCATGCTTCTTATAAAGGTTTATAAAAAATCAGCTTATAGATTTTCATGAGGTCATTTTTATGCCACTCTCAAGGTGGAAAGCGTGTCCATACGTCTGTCCATCCATACATGTCTCCATAGGAACAAATGCTCTTTTATCACAATTGTTTCAAAAAGTTACTTTCATAAAGGACTTTAACCCTTTCAGCGCCAAATTTCTAATTGTCGTCTGCAAGTGAATTTTGTTAAATCATATGGTAAAATAAAGAAATGAGATAAATAAATGCAAATTTCAAAGGAATAAGGCACATATATGGAAATAGAGACTGAGACAAAAAGTGAAGTCCCTGATCAGACGCCGCCTTGAAAAGGCGGCGTCTGATCTGGGACTGCACTTTTTGTCGTGGTGCATTTTTGCGACTTCGGCGGTAAAATGGTAACGGTGTCAAAAGACGTCAATATGAGGGAACGAGTTAAACCCTCATTCTGCTCCGGGTTCATTTCAGGTCAGTGACACATTCATCAGGATCTTTGCCTTTACACGAGCTGAGTGGCTAGATGTGGTGGAAATTCAGTACAAAGATGGTGCTTATGAGGTAAACAGTGTGTCATGGAAAAAGCAGTATTCAAACATTTTGTCTTAACCCTTTCCTCCATGAATATTCTTTTACGAAATGACATCATGAATATTAACTAGATGCATTTTCTTATTAGTATATGAACTATAGGAGCCATCTGATCTGGGTCTACTGTGTTTGCAAAGGGGCAGAAAGGCGTATTTATGGAGTAAAGGGTTAAAGTAAGCTGATCTTCACTGTCTGAGAATACTTTTCTTGTGGCATATATATCTGTTAACTCTTTTCCCTGTTGAATATTTGTGTATGAAATAAAGACATCATGAATATTTATTAGCTAAAGTTTTATATCTGCATATTTATACATGACTTTTTAGTTTTAGTATTTGTAGAAACTGTAGAGTCAGATCTACATGTAGTTTATTTTTTAATAATGGTACAAATGTACATGGGCACAGGAAATATTGGCAATCGCAAAAACTGTTGAATTATATCTACATGTATATTATTTCACGAGAAATTACAGGAGACCCTGATCAGACGTCTCCTATGGGAGTCACTCTGTTTGCAATGGCGTAGAAAGGCGTATTTATGGAGTAAAGGGTTAACCCATTCCCTTATATTGACGACTTTTGATGACTCTGTAAAAGTCACTTTGTGAAACCATTGTGATAAATAGAGCATTTGCTGCTATAGGAGCAAATGCTCTATTTATCACAATGGTTTCAAACCACACAATTCTAAACTTTTCCTTTTCTCTAGTTAATGCTCCTTTTCGGTAGATTTATTAAAAAAAAGTTGTATCTAAAAATAGCCTATAAGGGAATGGGTTAAAGTGGTTCTACTGTATTTTAAATTTTTAATTATACATACTGCAGGTGTGTTCCTTCTCGTCAGGACTTGTGCCTCTCATTGTACCATTTGCCTGCATCTTCAATGTGGTAAGTAAAAAACTTCTTCAACGTCACTGTTTGAGCCATTTCTCCGTAGAGCAAGGTGTGGTAAACTTGAAAATCTGGTTTCTGTTTTCCCGTTGATCTCAAATTCACCGACATTGTAAATGCTTTGATCCAGATCAAGCAATGTCTTTCAAGATTCAAAATACAATATTTTATTTAAAAGTCGGTATGTTGTATAACAGTTTAAAATTTCATTTAGCAATTACTCCATGAATATTCATTTAAGAAGTAAATGTCATCATGCATATTTACCCTTTCCCTCATATAAAATTTGCAAAAAGAGTAGACCCAGATCAGATGGCTCCTGTAGGAGCCGTCTGATCAGGGTCTGCTCTGTTTGCTTGTGACATGATGTAGATCTGATTCTACAGCTTGTCAAAACAATAAATTCCCTTGAATAGTTTGCTTTATAAAATTAAATTAATAAATATTCATGATGTCATTATTACTTACATGAATATTGAACAGGGAGAGGGTTAATTTTTGGCAAGACAAAATATTGATGTGTATAGTGCCAGGCATTGCAGAATTATCTCCCCTTGAACTTTGAGTATTTTTTTGCCATTTTGGCATGAAACATGGGTAGTTGGTGTCACAAACGTCTCCATCAATTTGAAAGTTATTGAGCTTATACTTGACATACATAATAACCACAAATAGTACATATGCAATATGCATTTGTCATGCGTTTAGTGCAAGGAATTGCAGAATTATCTCCCCTTGAACTTTGAGTATTTTTTGTCATTTTGGCATGAAAAATTTGTAGTTGGTGTCTCAAACCCTCCTTGAGTTATTATCATCAGGTTTCAATGATAGTTTATGTACATGGCCTCTCTATGAGGTGTATTTGTACATGACATAATTTTTGTTTGCCTGTCTCCAGGTTATATACAATACCTGCTCTTGTCTTTACTGATGTATAGTGGTACCTGTGAACTTATTGTATAAATTACTTCTACAGTTTTCATCAGATTCCTATGAAAGTTTGTACATGTTGTCTCTTTGAAGTGTAGATGTGCATGAATTTTTTTTTCAGTATCTAACAATTCATACCAGAGTTTAATTGCCCCAGGACTTGTGCCAAATGTGTTGCTAGCCAATAAAGATTGTGAAGTGAACATTCAATATAATTCAATGAAAGTTGATACACATGATCTCAATGAAGTGTGGATGTGCATCACATAATTTTTTTCAATATCTAACATACAAGGGTTATTGGCCCTTGGATTGCGATCAAGGCTGCAATGTGGGGGTATTCATCACCTTCAGTAATAGTTCCAGTAATTTCTTATATGAATATTCATCAGGTAAAGGTGTTAAATAGGAGCCAGTTCATATTAATAAAAAAGAAGCACTTTACCATTTTGTTGACCCAGATCACTCTCCACTTTGTAAGATACACGTATTGGTATCTGTACAAGCTTTACACTAGAAAACAATACAATACATTTATGCTAATGTCTATGATTAGTATGAATTTAGATCCTGATCGACAGCTACTTTTTCTTTTTCTCATAATATAATTGAAATCATATTTCCTTTATTTTATTTCAGATTTTGTTCTTTGCCCCATTTTTGGACAACAAATTCAACAAGAATCGACTGCAAAGAATTAGACAAGTACTTTCGATAGCTGTAGAAGTTTCAAAGAAATAACTTTTTATACAGAGATATTCTGTCTTTTTATCTACTGAAAGGAGCATTTACTAGAAAAAAGGAAAATTTTAGAATTGTGTAGTTTTGAAACCATTTTGATAAATAGAGCATTAGCTCTTATGGAGCAAATGCTGTATGTATCACAATGGTTTCAAAAGGTGACTTTTGCAGAGGCGTCAATATGAGGGAATGGGTAAACCCAGTGTATGCTAACAGTAAATTTGTGATAAGCTATCAAAGTAGTTTGGATCCATATGAGATGGCTAGTAACTTGGCCTATCATCAAGTTTCAAACTGATCAACTCTCTTATTATGAACAGGAATTTGCACGCTAAGTAATTTTTCGTCTGCAACAATTGTCATCTGCTTAAATTCTAAAAATAAAATTTCTCTCATTTCTTTGAAAAAATATGGTCAAAGTGACAAACAGTTTGGATCCTGATGAGACGCTGCATTATGCGGCGGCTCATCTGGATCCAAACTGTTTGCATAGGTAATCACAGTTTCGCCGCTAGCGTGCAAAGAGTTAATGAAATTGATGAAACCTGAAACAGATGATAATCTTAGGATAATGAAATGTTTTAGCATTCAGAGTTAACCTTGATATGATAGAAATGCATATTCATGCCTTAGCAACCAGAGTAGACACACACCAGGTGGCAAACTGGAGTTCTTTGTGACAGTTTTGTTACTTGCAACTACAGTATAACCCGTCTAAATCGGAATTTTAGTAGAGAAAAGTTTAGTTACTTTTAGGCAGGTGGCTGCTTAATGCTTGGTGAAAGTCATGCAGAAAGCTCATAGAGGAGCTTTCTACATGACTTTCACCCTGCATTAAACTGCCACTTGGCTACAAGGCTTATATTTATACTAGATTGAATGTCCGGTTTAGAGGGGTTTTACAGTCCTAGCTGCAAATCCTGGTATATTACTTGGAACATGTCTCCTGGTAGACCAAATGGTTTCCGATCAGTGTCTCATCTGCCTTTTTACCTGGAGTCCTCATATTTGTTAGGAAATTTGGTCATGATCGATGGATGAGCCCTAATGATTTTGAGGTCATTGGTATAAGGTCAAATTTCATGGTCAAATGTCTAAATTATAGACTGGCTGCCATTGAGAGGACACACACGTTTTACAAACATTTATTGTTACTACATTGTAATCTATTAATGTTGGTTGTGAGCTTTATTTATACAGATACCATGATGGATATACATTATGTGGTTGTGCAGAAAACAAGTACAAAGTAATTCCGACTTCTCAACTTTTTATTCCATTGAGTACGATTACTGTAGTCATTTTATACTTTTATTATACATATGTTCCGTTGACTGTTTAACCCTTTCCCTGATCTGTATTTAGGCCAAATTTCAATACCTACTGAATATTCATTAACAAAATAGTTAGAACGAAATATGGAGGGTGGAATATTGTAGACATTTTAGAAAGTAAAGGAACATGTATATCAAATTCTTTCAGCAAACAGAGCAGACCCTGATCAGACGACTCCTCTAGGAACCGTCTGATCTACGTCTACTCTGTTTGCAAATGCGTGAAAGCACATTTATATGAGGGAAAGGGTTAAAATTAATTTGAACAATTAGCAACTTCTCAAAACTATTATATTTATGCGCTTAACATCGTTTGTTCCCAAATGCCATGAAACAGTCTATTTTTTGTGTGCTCTGTTTGTGAATAGACATTTGATTGTTTCTGTTAACTGTGTGTATGAATTGCAATTATACATATTTCTACTTTTAGAAATGAATAACTCTGCACGAATAGGAATTTTTCCTCTGCATCAATTGTCGTCTGCTTCAGTTCTTAAAATAAGATTTCTCTTATTTCATTGGAAAAATATAATCAGAGTGTCAAACAGTTTGGATTCTGATGAGACGCCGCATTATGAGGGGTTTCTTCTGGATCCAAAGGGTTTTCATAGGTATTCTGTCTTCATGGCAAAGAGATAAAGAAAGGTGAATACTGCTAAATATTATACTCCATGACACTCACCATGAGTTATGTAGTAAAAATCATAAACCTTTATTATACTACACAGAGCAGCAGATAAAGGTGTGTACTCAAATACTAAAGGTGTGTACTCAAATACTAAATTGTCATTTCTCCATCAAACCCTATGTTATGACTGCTCTTTAGAATCGTCTCGAATGAGTGGTCACAAGATAGAGTTTAGTGGAGAAATAAATGAGTTATTCCTGAAAGCACTTGAATTTACATATCTGGACCTCTGTTACTTATACAAAATGTGAAAAATAAAGATATATCACAAATTTTAATACCGGTATATATTTTGTGTAGTTGAAATAAAACAAGAAAATGTTATTTTTGTAAACACTGTGTACATGTTAATGTAGGATATACATTTATATTTATAAACCATTCCACTGTTATGCTTTATTTGTAAATTTGATATATATCATATGTATCCTTTTATCAATTTTTCTCCTTCAGATGAGAGTTATGTTTTGCAGAACTATTACATTCAACATTTTCTTTGTGGCTTTAACCCTTTCCTCCATAGATACGCCTTTCTACGCCTCTGTAATAACCACTTCTTGAAACCATTGTGATAAATAGAGCATTTGCTCCTATAGGAGCAAATGCACTATTTATCACAATGGTTTCAAACTACAAAATTCTAAAATTTTACTTGTCTCTAGTAAATGCTCCTTTTTGGTAGATTCATTCAAAGAGGTTGGGTATAAAAATAGCCTATGGAGGAAAGGGTTAATCCTTTACTTCAAACATATGCCTTATACCAGCTTTGCAAACAGAGTAGAGCCAGATCAGCCAGTTCCAGTGTGAGCCATCTGAGCCGTTCTGTTCTGTTTGCATCTGGAATTATATAGGTCTGATTCTGCAATATCTGCCGAGGCCAATAAATACTCATTTTGTCTGTATTTTTAGCTCACCAGAGCACAAAGTGCTCAGGGTGAGCTTTTGTGATCGCCTGATGTCCGTCGTTGTCCATCATCCCGCGTCAACAATTTGAACCTTTAAAAATCTTCTACTCTGAATCTACAGGGTTCTCAGCTTTCATCTTTGGCACATAGCATCATCTGTAGGTCCTCTACAAACTTTATATAAATTATGTCCCTGGGGTCAAAATTGGCCCCGCCCCAGAGGTGCCTTGTTTTCTATAGAAATATATAGTAAAACTTTGAAAATCTTCTCCTCTGAAACTGGAAGGTTCTCAGCTTTCATATTTGGCACAAAGCATCATGTTCAGGTCATTTACAAAAGTTATATAAATCATGCCCCTGGGATCAAAATTGGCCCCGCCCCAGGGGTGGTCAGTTTTCAATAGAAACATATAGTGAAATCTTTGAAAATCTTCTCAACTGAAACTAGAAGGTTCTCTGCTTTCATATTTTGCACATAGCATCATGTTCAGGTCCTCTACAAAAGTTATATAAATTATGCCCCTGGGGTCAAAATTGGCCCCGCCCCAGGGGTGGTCAGTTTCAATAGAAACATATAGTGAAAACTTTGAAAATCTTCTCCTGAAACTGGAAGATTTTCAGCTTTCATATTTGGCACATAGCATCATGTTCAGGTCTTCTACAAAAGTTATATAAATTATACCCCTGGGGTCAAAATTGGCCCTGCCCCAGGGGTGCCTTGTTTTCTATAGAAATATATAGTAAAACTTTGAATATCTTCTCCTCTGAAACTGGAAGGTTCTAAGGTTTCATATTTGGCACATAACTTCATGTTCAGGTCCTCTACAAAAGTTATATAAATTATGCCCCTGGGGTCAAAATTGGCCCCACCCCAGGGTTAGCCAGTTTTCAATAGAAACATATAGTGATAACTTTGAAAATCTTCTCCTCTAAAACTGGAAGGTTCTCAGCTTTCATATTTGGCACATATCATCATGTTCAGGTCCTGTACAAAAGTTATATAATTTTTTTCCCCTTAGGGTCAAAATTGGCCAGCCCCAGAGGTGCCTTGTTTTCTATAGAAACATAAAGTAAAACTTTGAATATCTTCTTCTCTGAAACTGGAAGATTCTCAGCTTTCATATTTGGCACATAGCATCATGTTCAGGTCCTCTACAAAAGTTATATAAATTATGTCCCTGGGGTCAAAATTGGCCCCGCCCCAGGGGTAGCCAGTTTTCAATAGAAACATATTGTGAAAACTTTAAAAATCTTCTCGTCTGAAACTAGAAGGTTCTCAGCTTCCATATTTGGCACATAGCATCATGTTCAGGTCCTGTACAAAAGTTATATATTTTGTTTCCCTTAGGGTCAAAATTGGCCCCGCCCCAGGGGTGCCTTGTTTTCTATAGAAACATAAAGTAAAACTTTGAATATCTTCTTCTCTGAAACTGGAAGGTTCTAAGCTTTCATATTTGGCACATAGCATCATGTTCAGGTCCTCTACAAAAGTTATATAAATTATGTCCCTGGGGTCAAAGTTGGCCCGCCCCAGGGGTAGCCAGTTTTCAGTAGAAGCATATAGTTAAAACTTTGAAAATCTTCTCCTCTGAATTTATAGGGTTCTCATCTTTCATATTTGACACATAGCATCATGTTCAGGTCCTCTACAAAAGTATATAAATTGTGCCCTTTGGGTCAAAATTGGCCCCGCCCCAGGGCCAGCTAATTTTCTATAGAAACATATAGTGAAAACTTTGAAAATCTTCTCCTCTGATTGTCTGGTGAGCGCCATTCTGGCCCTCTTGTTTACATGAATATTCATGAGGTAAAGGCTAAATTATTTCCTTCATATTAAAGCATTTTCACGCATTTGTAAACAGAGTAGACTATTTCTGCGATGAATATGCAAATAGGGAAAGGGTTAAAGGCAGGTCTGGGAGATTTATTTTGCAAAATTACATAATAAATTACATTTATCACATAATCTACAGTGTTGAAGTGCTGAAACAGAGTGCCGTAAACCATGAAAATGAACTAGTGCATTATTTAGTGAAAATTGGCAGTTTGAATTCGGCCTATAATGAATCTTAAAGAGAGTATGTGGAACCAATGCATGACATCATTTAACCTTTAACCATCCGTAGCACTATATGACTGATTCATTCAATGTGCTTTGTTTATGGTATCACTACATTGTTTGTAAACAATTCCTGAAACAGTCGTCAGCTATAGCCTGTTTCACTTTCTGTGGCACTTTTTAAGGGTTATGTGATAAAAAGAATTTTACATTCATTTTCATTAAAGCTTGTGTCATATTATAGTAAACTGGTTTCACAAAAAACGATTTGTAATGAACACTCATATAAGATCCTCTGTTTGTGAATCACCTAAGCATGCTAAAAGACTACCACAAGAAATCTGTTAAAAAGTTTAAGAGATTATAATGATATACATTTACATATCATTTTTGTCTCGGCCATAAATTCAAGTGCAGGAAAATCTATCAAGAATTTGCAGTTGACTATACAGGTCTTGAGCTAGATTCCCACCAGATTTTTGTGCCCTTGAATGATTGGCCAAGACAAAAATTAAAAACCCTAATTATGATATTAAGCAGATATTAAATTTAAAATGGTAATGCTAATGTTCTATCATTCTTGCGCATCTCAAACTTCAAGGGGCCATTCAGATTACTTCAAGTCATCCAATTTCAAATCTAAACAATTTGTCAAGTTTACATCTTAATCCATGTCTAAAGTAATGCTGAAAGCTCATGTGCGAACATTCAGCATTACTTTAGACCAGCATTAATCTGTCACATGTGTTTCTAGATAACTTTAATTTCATGTTATCCCAAAGTACGAGTTATCTGAGTTCGAGATATTGAAGTTCCGCTGTATTAAACTGAGTTATTTTGCAACATCATACTTCGCTGCTTGTCTCTAAAGAGCAATTGTAAATTATCACATTTTTAGTTTTATATTTACATGTTGTTTAAGCTCACCTGGCACAAAGTCATAAAAATGACACTTTAGGAGACATCCATGTCATATAGATAAAATTTTAGTTGTCAGGTTTTGTTTAAGATGAATTCCATTTGAATCTGATATTTGCATATACGCAATGAATATGTATTTATGGTGGAGAATATACATTTTCATAAAAAAGTTATGTGATTTTGTTAAGCCTTCTCTTGCTAAAAGCGACTTAAAACATACATATCTGCATTGAGAAATACTGAAGACCCATATGAGACAGCTCCTAGAGGAGCTCCTAGAGAAGCTGTCTCATATGGGTCTGCATGATTTGCCATTATAATTCAGTGACTGCATTTGATGTACCTTTAGAATGATTCAGCTAGTTGATATTCATAGTGGATAGATTCATCATGAGAAGAGTTCAGAAATGATAAACTACAAGAGAAGACGATAATATTTTTGTTTAACCCTTTACTCCATAAATACACCTTTCTATGCATTTGCAAACAGAGTAGACCCAGATCAGATGGCTCCTGATCAGGGTCTGCTCTGTTTGCTTATGATATAATATAGATCAGATTATACACTCTCTGTTTTGATTAAATATTCCTGTGTTCATATGTGATAAATATGAAGCTAATTAATATGTATGCTGTCGTTACTGCATACATGAATATTCATGGGAGTAAATGATTAAGTGATATGATGGTACACAATATACAGTGCAATACATGTGAATATATACATTGATATTGAGAACCCTGTGGTTTGTTAACTCTATGAATGCTGAAATTTCAAAGTGGAATGGTCCATCATTGTTTAATGAAAAACAAAGACCATTAAGTATAAAAGAGACTGATTTGTGAGAAGACAAACAGTGCAGACCCTGATCAGTGGGTTTGTCTAGGAGCTGTCTCATAAGGGTCTACACAGTTTGCAAATGCCAGTACACTCATTTCCCACATTCAAAGGGTTAAGTGTATTTATATACAAATGAAAATGATATGTTTACAAACAAGAATATGAATACAAATGTATATATGTCGAAACTTGAGATGGAGTTGTGTTATGTTTATTACGTTCGCCACAGGAGAAAGTGAGCTCTGTTTACAAACACGCAACATATAGGCTTTGCAAGCAGTGTAGAAAGAGATCAGCACACGCATTAATCTTGAATAAATGTACATAGATGGTATATCCACTGGCACCAGCTCAGCTGTAACAATGCCTTTCTGTCTAAAGGGTTTCCACCATAAATGGTCAATATACATGTGTGTAAAATCTGTAACAGTAGAACCTGTCTTTAGCGGCCATTCATTTATTGAATATAGATGTGTGAAAAAGCAGGTGGTTGGTTAATGCAGGGCAAAAGTAATGCAAAAAGCTCCTAGATGAGCTTTCTGCATTACTTTTGTCCTGCATTAAGCTATTACATGTCTTGCAGATCCATAATTAGACCGCTTTTTGGTGAACGCTTAGGACAGGTTTTACTGTATACAAAGGCCATTGTAGATTGGTCAGTTTTACATTTTTCTGGTGCCTAAGGATGTGTCATCTTCAATAGTTATAACTCTTGGCATCCCTGTTTTTCGAGTTGTCTCCCTTTTTAGCTTACCTGGGCATGACGTGTTAACGGTGAGCTTTAAGTTCACTGAACGTCTGTCGATCCGTCTAATGGTCCGTCGGCCACGATTGATTCGCACTCTAGCACCTACAATTCCCAAGCAATCTTAACCAAACATGGTTACAATATGTATGGTTCCAAGAGCAAGCCACGTTGGATTATAGGGCACTTTTGAATCAGTAGGTATGTGCCCATGATGAATAAAATGTATACGTCACCTTGTTTATACACAAGTGTCCTTATTTCTTCAGGAGTCTTCATATCAACAAGTACAGTAAAACCTCTCTTTACGACCACTAAATTGTGTTAATTAGTTGATATTTTGGGCAGGTGGTTGCTTAAAGCAAGGTGAAAGTAAAACAGAACGCTCCTATTGGAGCGTTCTGTTTTACTTTCACCTTGCTTTAAGCATCCACCTGCCTTTAAAACAAAATACCTGATGTAATTAAGTGGTCGTTATAGAGAGGTTTTACTGTACATGTATGTTTATGTTGTAGGACCGTAAAATATCGTCCAAGTTTGATTATGGGCAAAATTGGACATGTAGATCTAGAGTAGTGTACGCTTTATTTATCAAATAGTGACACAATTTACCTTTATAATATTTCTTCTTGTGTATTTATCATATTCAGAGACAATATATATCCGAGCACGAGACAAAGGTGCGTACTCAAATACCAAAATCGTCTTTTCTCCACCAAACCCTATTATATGTTGTGACCACTCTTTAAAATCATCTCTTCGAGACGATTCTAAAGAGTGGTCACGACACATGGTTTGGTTGAAAATGTTTTAATTTACGCATCCTATCTGGACCTGTATGAGGCAGTAATATTTGATTTTCGGCAAAAATCGAATTAGTGAGTCTGGGATTATCGAGCTTTGTTGGTCCACGCTGGGATTTTAACCCTTTCCCTCACATAAACGCATTTTCACGCATTTACAAACAGAGAAGACCCAGCTCAGATGGCTCCTGTAGGAACCATCTGACCAGGGTCTGCTCTGCTTGCTAGTGGAATTTGATAGATCTGTTTCTTTACTTTCTAAAATTGCAACGGTGTTCCACCTTCCATATTTCATTGTTACTCATTTGTCCATGAATTTTCTGTAGGTATTGAAAATTTCAATAAACATAAACCAGGGAAAGTGTTAACTCTTTCACTGCCATAGACGAATGCGTTATAACCTTTGCAAACAGTCTGGATCCAAAGAGGACACCGGGTACGAGTAGCTCAACGTCTCGCCCAGGATCTGCCTTAGTTTCTTCATCGATCCGTGTCATATTCAGAAATAATTTGTAAGGTAATATGATCTCCCCAAAGTGAAATTATAAGCAAAATCGGACTTGCAAGTCTAGAGTGCAAAATATATAATTCCAATATACAGTAGAATCTGTCTTAAGCGGCCATTCAATTATTGAAAACAGGAGCCTTAAAGAGCAGGTGGTTGCTTAATGCAAGGCAAAAGTAATGCAGAAAGCTCCTATAGGAGCTTTCTGCATTACTGTTGACCTGCGTTAAGCAGCCACCTGTTTAAAAAGAGCTAAACTCACCCGATTATGATGGGCTTTACTGTATAACGTTTACATACAGACTGAAACAGAGGAGAAGCCGAATAACTCAACGTCTCACCAGGATCTAACTCTGTTTCTTTATCGATCCATGCCATATTCAGAAATAATTTGCAAGGTCATAGGATCCTCACCAGATAAAATTATGTGCAAAATCGGACCTGCATGGCAAGATTCATGTTCAAAAGATATAATTTCGGTATACAGTAGAAGCGGCCATTCATTTATAGGATTATATTATATATATATAGGATTCTTATAAAGCAAGCAGTTGTTTAATGCAGGGGGAAATTAATGCAGAAAGCTCCTATAGGAGACGTACAGCTTACAGACACGTATTTAGACATCTTTGATGGCAGTTCAATCCATTTCCACATATTGACGCCTTTTGACTCTGTAAAAGTCACTTTTTGAAACCATTGTGATAAATAGAGAATTTGCTCCATAGGAGCAAATGCTCTATTTATCACAATGGTTTCAAAACTACACAATTCTAAACTTTTCCTTTTCTCTAATTAATGCTCCTTTTCGGTAAATTTATTCAAAGAGGTTGGATCTAAAAATAGCCTTTGCGGGAATGGGTTGAGACAGTTCCTACTGTATTACAGGCGGGCTCGTAGATCTACAGTCTATATTTAGTACAGATATATGACCTTGCGTGTTGCTTATTTCTGTAGAATCTGTCATTTACGTTACTCGACTAACTAAGTGGCATTTGCAAACAGTTTGGATTCAGATAAGAAGCCGGGTCACTCACCGTCTCATCAGGATCCAAACTGTTTGATACTCGACCAATTGCTTCTCTAAAATTGAAAATAATATGGACACAAGGGAAAATTACAGCAGTGTTAGATGAGCTATATTTTTTACAGGATATAGGTTAAATAAATCGTTATAGGATATCAGTCAGTCACCCTAGAGACGTTGCAGTGATTATATATTCAGTAAATGTAATTCTCCTTTCAGCGGTTGCAATTTGATCACCCTTGACATAGTAGTACAGAGTTCTAGACAAAACTCCAGTCTCATGTACGTTCTCTGTAAATGTCCCAAAAAGCGACCACCATAACAAAAAGTCTAATACTGGATCTTAAAGGCAGGTGGTAGCTTAACCCTTTCCCTCATATAAACGCATTTGCAAACAGAGTAGATCCAGATGAGACGGCTCCTATAGAAGCCGTCTGATCAGTGCTTGTTCTGTTTGCTTATGAAATGATTCAGATCCGATTCTATAATTTTTGTCAAACCAAAACTTTCTCTTGAAAAAAGTTTATATTAGAAAGAATTCAGCTAATAATATGCTTGATGTCATTATTTCTTACATGAATATTGAACACGGAAAGAGCTAAAATAGGACGAAAGTTATATAAAAAGCTTTCATGGGAGCTTATTGCATTACTTTCGCCGTGCATTAAGCAACCACCTACTTTTAAAGTCACTCGTGTTTATTCAGTTAAGTGGCTATAGCGAGGTTATACTGTACAACACTAAACACCCATTTTGAATTTACAAGTACAGTTGAACCTCTATTGAGCGATCATCAAAAAGCTGTCTAATTTTGCATCTGCAAGGCAAGTAGTAGCTTAATGCAAGTCAAAAGTAATGCAGAAAGCGCATTTAGGAGCTTTCTGCATTACGTTTTCCCCTGCATTAAGCAACCACCTGCATTTTAAGATTTCTTCGTTCAATCAATTCAAAGTCGCTTAAGCCAGGTTCAACTGTTTAGTTGAACTTCGATATTTCGAACTGTAAGGGACCTTACACATTACTTCGAGATAACACAAGTTCGAATCATCCGAATTCTAATCTGGACAATTTATCTAGTTAACAGTTTAATGCAGGTCGAAAGTTATGCTGAAAGCTCATTTTGGAGCTTTCAACATTTCGTTCGACCTGAATTATACATTCCCCTTATATAAACGTGTTTTCACGCATGTGCAAACAGAGTAGACCCAGATCAGACGGCTCCTAGAGGAGCCGTCTGATCAGGGTCTACTCTGTTTGCTTATAGAATTTGATAGATCTGTTTCTTTGCTTTCTAAAATGTCTACAATGTTCCACTTTCCATATTTCTTTATATCTATTTTGCTAATGAATATTCAGTAGGCATTGAAATTTTGCCTAATTACAGAACAGGGAAAGGGTTAAATTGTCATGTGTGTTTCTACATATGCGTATAGTGGTACATTTTAGTATTCTACAATTCCGTATTATAAATTTTGGAAGGAGCGAACTTTTAGTTCGAGTTATCCCCATATTCGAGTTACCCGAGTTCGAAATATCGAGTTTCCACTGTAATAGGAAAGTTAAAAGTTTCCACAGACGCAGCTAGTCAAAAAGACCATGACATACTTTCGTCTAAACTCGGTAATATGATTCAGTAATTGTATAGTGCCTTCAATTCTTAATTAACTATCACTTACTGTCAAATGTATCTAATCTGTATCTGCAGTATTAGTAATGTTAGCTTTGTTACGATTTCATCCATATTGTATTGTAGACCTGAGAGGTTCATATTACAACAGATGTAATGGTATTAGTAAAAAATATTAAAAATGGAATACATTTTTTACAATGTAGATCTATCATGAATTAATTTTTCAACCCTCTCTCTGCCTCTACCCGTATGTCTCTCTGACTTCGTTTGTCTCTCTGCCTGCCTGATTGTCTACCTGCCCGTTCGTCTGTCTGTCTTTGTATGTGTTGTCTGTCTGTCTCTGTATGTCTGTCTGTCTATCTTCTCTCTCTCTCTCTGTCTGTCTCTAAGTCTCTCTCTCCCTCTTTGTCTCTCTCTGTCCGTCTCTGTGTGTCTGTTCCTTTTTTCTGTCTCTCTTTGTCTGTCTCTCATCCCATTCGTCCTCTCTGTCTCTCTATCTCTCTCCCTTTCTATATATATGTCTGCCTCTCTATGTGTCTCTGCGTCTCTGTCTCTGTCTCTCTCTGTATCTCTGTCTGTCTGTCTGTCTGTCTGTCTCTCTCTCTCTCTGTTTCTGTCTGTCTGTCTCTGTCTCTCCATCTCTCTCTGTCTGTCTGTCTGTCTCTCTCTCCGTCTCTCTGTCTCTCTCTCTCTGTCTCTGTCTCTCTCTCTCTGTCTCTCTCTGTCTCTCTCTTCCCATTCGAATGTGTAATAATATTTGCAAACAGTTTGTATCCTTTATTATATAGGTCTATTTAAAGACAAAAAACATCAAAAAGCGAGACTGTTCAAAAATACAACTTGAAGCCGAAGTTATATCTTGCAGTCAACAAAATATTGCAGCCAGGGTCTTTCGCTATCTAGAGAACGGATAACTCTTTAAATTATGTTGATTAATTCACGATACTGTTTTCAAACATTTGGGATCCATGCTAGACTTCCAGCGAGTAATTAGAGACACAAATAAGTATGTGCCAAAGTGACAATGCTTCTATAAAGCAATGGAAAAAATCCTATTACATGTATTGTAGTAAAAGGAGGCGCCATAATTTCACGATAATACTAGCTTACAGAACCGTGACTTGAATATCCGATCTAAGAGCCCTGCTTAAATGATCGAACACCACTAATACATGTATGTGTATTTATTGATTGTCCTCTGTTAAACATTGACCTACTGAAGCTGAAATCTGCTCGAGCTCTCAGCTGCTACAATATTTACTTAAAACTTTTGAGAAACTATTGGCCGAGTATCACACAGTTTATTCCCGACGAGAGGCCGAGTTACTCGGCGTCTCAACTCGATTAAATCTGTTTGAAAGTACTTTTCAAGTAATGTTTAGCAGGCAAACGGTTTATTGGTTTTATGTTTGACTGGGGAATTTATGTGACCGTTCCAAAATAGTGTCTGAACCGAAATATAGGGAAAAATTAAAGCATGGATTACTTATTACTGCGGATATGAGGACGACCGAACGCAGTGCGGAATTCACAAACAGGATCTTAGTTCTCGAACAGGGTAAACCAAGGTATTTATCTGTCTGTCTGTCTGTCTGTCTTTCTGTCTGTCTGTCTATCCATCCATCCATCTATCTATCTATCTATCTATCTATCTATCTATCTATCTATCTATCTATCTATCTATCTATCTATCTATCTATCTATCGATCGATCGATCGATCGATCGACCTGTCTGTCTGTCTGTCTGTCTGTCTGTCTGTCTATCTGTCTGTCTGTCTGTCTGTCTGTCTGTCTGTCTGTCTATCCTGTAGGAGCTGTCAGCATTACTTTCGACCTGCATTAAGTTGTCAAATGTGTTTCTAGATATGTGTATTTATTATTTTAAAACAATCCTGTATTGTAAATTTTGGAAGGATCGAACTTTTACTTCAAGTTATCCCGAAGTTCGATTTATCCGAGTTTGACATACCTAAGTTCAGCTGTAGATGATTTTCATTGTGAAGGTGTTTTATTCATTTAAATACACATGCAATGTTAGTTTATAAACACCGCTACACACTATTATCATTCATTAGTAAAAATTATGATTACATGTGCATTACATGTATATGTGTATCATATCTATACTGGCAATTTGTTCAAAATTGGTTGTGTGTCTTGTTTTGTATGTTGTTAACCCATTCCCTCATATTGACCTCCTTTGACGACACTTTCTGAAACCATTGTGATATATAGAGCATTTGCTCTCCTTTATTTATCACAGTGGTTTAAAAAACCTTTTCTTTTCTCTAATAAATGCTCAAAGAGGTTGAGTCTAAAAGGAATAGGTTATCTAATGTTATATTGTGCCCATGTGACCGACGTTATGTTAAATGAACGTACGAAGATGACTTCCGAAGACACTGTCTGCATCGCCTTTTGTCCTGTCTTAAATATCCCCTCCTTTTTATGACACTTATAAATGTTTATTGAGTAGGTTGTTGCTTAAAAGTTAAAACAGTGTTTACTTCTACGTGTACATGTATATATGGAGGCCAGGATTAACACTATAATATTGGTTTTGTTTTCAGCGGTAATCCTTGAGTAATAAAACCAGCCGGGATGATAGGTGCACGAAACAGATCTAAGAGGAATTACAACCCGCTCGGTAATGCAAAGTGGTGGTGGTAGAGGGTGGTGTAGTCAGATAACAATTATATTGCGTACAGTACATGTGAAACCTGTCTTAAGCGACCATTCATTTACTGAACATTTGAGTGTTAAAAAGCAGGTGTTTTCTCTTAATGCAAGGCAAAAGTAATGCAGAAAGCCCCGTCTATAGGAACTTTCTGCATTACTTTTTGCTCTGCATTAAACTACAATTTGCCTTATTAACCATGTATGATTGCCCTTTTTTGATGGCCGCTTAAGACAGGCTATACTGTACATAAGAACAATAACATTTACTTGTTCTTCAATCAATGTCATTTATACAGTAAAACCTCTCCATATGGGCCACTAAATTGTGTTAATTAGTATTTAGGGCAGGTGGCTGCTTAAAGCAAGGTGAAAGTAAAACAGAACGCTCCTATGCGAGCGTTCTGTTTTACTTTCACATTGCTTTAATCAGTCACCTGTCTTTAATACAAAATACTTGATGTGATTTAGTGGCCGTTGTAGAGAAGTTTTACTGTATTATAAACGGAAAACTTCTCTATTGCGACCACCAAAACACGGTATAGATCTATATCCTATCAGTAGCTTTCTGCCTTTCAGTAAAACCTGTCTACAATTAGACCTAAAACTTGTCTTTTTAACAGGTGGTAGCTTAATGCAGGACGAAATTCATACAGAAATCCCCTCTAGGATATTTCTGCATTACTCTTGTCTTGCTTTAATCCTTTCCTTCATATAAACGTGTTTTCACGCATTTGCATACAGTAGACCCAGATCAGCCGGTTCCTATAGGAAAGTCTAATCAGGGTCTGCTCTGTTTGACTCGATGTAGATCTGATTCTACAGCTTTTGTCAAAGCAAAAACGATCCTTGAAACGCTTACATTATTAAAGTTCAGCTAATAAATATTCATGATGCCATTATTTCTTGCATGGATATTGAACAGGGTAACGTTTGAGCAAACGTCTGCTCTTTCTAACATCCATTGTTCATTGTATACAGTAAAACCTCTCTATAACGACCACTAAAATGTGTTAATTAGTTGGTATTTAGGGCAGGTCGCTGCTTAAAGCAAGGTAAAAGTAACAAAATGCTCCTATATGAGCGTTCTGTTTTACTTTCACATTGCTTTAAGCAGCAACCTGCCTTTAACACAAAATACTTGATGTAATTTAGTGGCCGTTATAGAGAGGTTTAACTTTAGTAGCTATAGGCAGATTATATACTTTGCCTGCGTCCTTCATTAACCCATTCCTTCACATAAACGGATTTTCGAGCATTTGCCGACAGAGAAGATCCAGATCAGATGGCTCTTATAGGAACCGTCTGATCAGGGTATACTATATTTGTTATTGGAATTTGATAGATCTGATTGTTTACTTTCTAAAATAGCTACAATGTTCCACCTTCCATATTTCATTTTAACTTTTTTGTCCATGGATATTCAGTAAGTATTGAAATTAAGCAAAAATGTAGAACAGCGAAACGGTTAAGTAAGCACTTACTTTTAAAGTTACATTCATTCATTTAGTAGTCGCTTTAACCCAATACCTCATAGGATATTTTAGATAAAATACATACCGAAAAGTAGCATTCACTAGAGAAAAGGAAAATTATAGAATTGTGTAGTTCTTAAACCATTGTGATAAATAGAGCATTTGCTCATATGGAGCAAATGCTCTACTTATCACAATGGTTTCAAATAGTGATTTTACAGAGGCTTAAAAGTGCGTCAATATGAGGGAATCGGTTAAATATTTTATACTGTATAATATTTACGTGTAGTGGCGGCGTTATGGTAATCTTTGCAAAGATCCATTTTTGGAAAGTAGAGTAACACTGTTTTGAGGACATCTATATTGGAGAAAATGGCAATGCATATTCATTGTTTGGACATCTGTATAATTATAAAAACATTTATGAGTAGAAATAGGGGCATGTGAAAGTGCCCTTGTTATAGAAGGAAACTCTAAGTTAAGAAAATCTTGTTAAAACGAGCTAAATTGCAATTCAGTAGAACCTGTCTTTAGCGCTCATTCATTTATTGAAAATTTAAATCTCAAAAAGCAGGTAGTTGCCTAAAGCTGGGCAACAGTAATGTAAAAAGCTCTTCTGGAAGCTTTTGTATTACTTTTGACCTGCATTAAGCTACCACCTGTCTTACAGACCAATAATGAAACCAAGTTTTTACTGGAGCTTTCTCTAATACCTTTGTCCTGCATTAAGCAACCACCTGCCTTTTAAGACTCCTATGTTCAATATTTGAATGACCGCTTAAAAAAAACAGGTTCTACTGTACATCTAGACCAATCTAAGCGTCAAACACATGACGTCTCGACAGCATCTATACATTATGGCATCCATTAGCATTAGCATCACTGACTCGCTGCTGGTCTGGTTCTAAACCGAATACATAACATCGTAGATCCCGTTGTTAGTGTTGTGAAACTCATCGGCATTTACCAATGACGAACTTAAATGACATGCAGTTTTTTTTCAAATTCAAATACAATATTCTATCTTTTGTTTCATTGTTTTTCAGCTACGGGATGCTTCAAACTCCTAGCAAGCACTGCCTTGGTTGCATACTCAGTTGCCAAAATTGTCATGGGTACGTATACATGAATGCCCTTAAACCTTACGTAAATATTATACACTTTGTATTTTGATGACAACTATCTCAATTAAATTATGTGTCCATTAGTCCACGCTTTGAATTCTCCTAGTAGACATAATTTCAGACTCGAAACAAAAGAATATATTCTCAAACGTTTTATCCATCAGCTGCTATCAAAATAGTAGAAACTGGGAACTAAGCAAATATTTTGAGAATGCTTTGTTCTCAAAACTGACTCCTGAATTGGAATCCATGTACCTTAACACTTATTTATGCTAAACAACATGGTTAGTAAATGGTTGTTTGTGTCGAAAAAACTAGAAAAATGGATTGCTACGGAAACCAACGGAACAGCATTCGCCATTGGCCGGAATCTGTCGTAAGATTCAAATTTTTACATACCGGAAATAATCATTCGATGTACCTGTATTAACTCTTCGACCGTTATATTTGACTGACACCATTGAACGGTATAATATTATTTAGCTTATTTGCATGTATAATTATATGTGGTAAGATGGGCATATTGCATTATTTTCCTGAATAAAATGTGTTGTGTAGACCAACAACCAGTGCCAGCCATTGTACATGTGGTAATAACCTAATTGATATTCAAAGCGTTGTTCCAAAATAGAATCGGAGTCATCCAGAACTTGACCGAAGATGTCCACTGATTTCCATACAAAATCCCCGTTTCTAAAAAGGAGGCTCATTTTTTAAGAATTAAGCAGTATTCGGATAGCGATAATATTTAGCTGAAGAAATACATTCTGTCGGAAAATGGGTTGTAGGCCTAAGCATTATTTTCATTGTATATATACAGTGTTGATTGATTAATGCGAAAAATGCGCCACTGATGGGACAGTTTGATCCGGACCTGCACTATTTGATTTTCTATTATATTCATTTATATTTATCATAACAATACTTAAATGGCTAATTTAGCTTAACAAGCAGGTGTTGGGTGTCCTTGTATTAAGGATGAATAAGGGTGTTTTTATTCTGTACTGATTTTCAATATTTCTTTACAACAAAGTTGAAATTAGAATGGCTAGATATCTTTTTGATAGTGTCAGAGTTAGGCAACTTTGTTATTTTTTTTAGATTTAACCCTTTCAGTGTTGGAATTGTGGTCAGTTGGACACATTTTCGTCTGTTTCAATTTTTAGAGTAGATGCTTGTTCAATTTCTTTACAAAAAATTAACAGAGTGTTAAACATGTTGGATCCTGATGAGACACCGAGTTACTCATTTGGATCAAAACTGTTAATGTATATGATATCACAGACCTGCCCTCGTGGCACTGAAGGTCCCCTATGAGCTTTCTGAATGACTGTTACCATGCATTAAGCAGCCACCTGCCTAAAGTATCTGAATTCTTCTCTTCTAGAATTCCGGTTTAGAGGTTTTTTTTTACTGTATACCATAAAATAGCATAACTTGTGTCACCATCAAAGTACAGTGTGACATCGAAATCTCGAACACAGATAACTCGAACTTCGATGTAACTCGGGTTAAAAGTTCGGTCCCTACCAAGACTTGTAATACAGAATTGATCTACAAATCACCACTGAACATACATGTATCTATAAAGACATACGACAGCTTAGTGCAGATTGCAAGTAATGCTGAAAGCTTTCGCGTGATCCTTTCACTATCACTTTCGACCTTCATTAAGCTGTCACATCGAGGAAAGTTTCCAAGATAGAAATTGACTCGCTCGAACTCACGTTATCTCAAAGTAATTTGTACGGTCCTTAAGGTTTGAGATATCTTCGTCCCACAATAATTTAACGAAGACTGGGTCCATGCTTATAAACGTTTAGTTGAGTCTGAGATCGTTCTCAAGCTTTTGATTGGTCAGATTTGAGCCTCTTTCTTGAGAACTCAAATCTGACCAATCAAAAGCTTGAGAACGAAACTCAGACTCATCTAAAAGCTTTATAAGCATGGACCCTAATATTTTACAGGTTCAAAGTATAAATCTGCCTGTCCCGTGGAGCCGCTGGTTCCAGTCTTCGTCATCCTCAGTGGCTGTGTCTCGTTTCTCCTGTTTGCGTTCACATGCCAGCGGCCTGACAGGGACCAATCCGATGACAGTAGAGCCACCTTTCGTCGGAAGTGCTGTTTTACCATTGGCTGCATAGGAGCAACCCTGAATACTGCAGTTCTTATCACTGGTGAACATCAATATGCAATAAAACTTCTCTTAAACCTTCTCTTGCTGAATTAAAAAAAAAAAATTCTCCTTCTTTACCCATGCCCTGTTATTTAATTTCATATATCTTCACTGTGTACAAGTATTTCGCTGTGCAGTAACTGCTGTGGAGTGCACTGGTTGCACAATCAACTTGTAAACAGTGCAAACCCTGATGAGACAGCTCCTGCATGAGCTTTCTCATCTGGGTCTTCACTATTTACAGGTAGGTATATTGACGCGAATAGCAAGAGAATGGTTAACCCTTTACTCCATGTAAGAAATGTCGATGTCATGCATATTAATTAGATTCATTTTTTTGAATGGCTTATGAACAAAGGAAATTTTGGGAATGGCAGAAACTATATCTATATTATTTCATAAGCAAACAGGACAGACCCTGATCAGACGGCACCAACAGGAGCCGTCTGATCTGGGTCTACTCTGTTTGGATAAAGGCGTAGAAAAGCGTTTTGTGGAATAAAGAGTTAAACGACCATTACATTAAATCTATTTTGAGTCGTTAACGCATGTGGTATTTTAACCATTTACTCCATAGATTCGACTTTCTACGCCTTTGCAAATAGAGTAGACCCAGATCAGATCATATAAACGTGTTTTCACGCATCTGCAAACAGGGTAGGACCAGATAAGACGGGTCCTATAGGATCTAGGATCTGTCTGATCTAGGTTTACTTTGTTCGCAAAGGTGTCAAACAGTTTTCTATCAGATAATGGAGTTTTAAATGATGTCTAGACGTTCCGCAGCATGCTTTTAAAACTACAACAAATGATATGGGATTACACTGGTGTTTGATACTTGTCAACACGAATAACTACTGAAATGGAAACTGTCATATTAAACCTTTGCCTAATGGACATTTTGCACGGATTGATCACTTCATGCATATGTATTAACTTAATCTTTATAACGAACAAACATTAAAAGGGAATTGAAGGTTTTGGCAAAAACTTTAGGATAATAAGCAAACAGAGCAGACCCTGGTCAGACGGCTTCTTCAGTATCTGTCTGATCTGGGTCTGTCCTGTTTGCAAAGGCGTAGAATTGCGTTTGTATGATGGAAATGCTTCATGTCTTCATTATCTCTATCACTGTATGCCTAACCCGTTACTTCATAAATACGACTTTCTACGCCTTTATTTTACAAACAGAGTAGACCCAGATCAGACGGCTCATGTAAGACCCATCTGATCAGGATCTATTCCTAAGATATAATACAGCTATGATTCTGCAGTTTCTGTCATGGCCAAAACATAATGTGTCCATGTGCTATTATATCAATTAGTATAATTGATATTGACGATGCCATTATTTCTTACATGAGTATGATCAGGGTCTGCTCTGTTTGCTTATGATATAAAATAAATATGATTATGCAGTTTCTGCCATGGCCAAAACATCCTATGTCCTTGTGCTATTACAACAATTAATATCTAATTAATATTGACGATGTCATTATTTCTTACATGAATATTAATGGAGTAAAGGGTTAACCACTTATTTCATGAATACGTATATAAGACATAGTACATGTATATGTACCAATGGGATGTTAAGTAGCTGATTATTTATAATGGTATCTGAACATGAAACGTTTTCACTCCGATAAAAACTGTAAACTCAAAAACTGCGTAATTCTATAAGCACACATACAGCAGACCCTGCTCAGACGGCTCCTATATGAGTCGTCAACTCTGGGTCTACTATGCTACATGTACATGTAATGGGGTTAAAAGGCGTATCTGTGGAATAAAGTGTTAATTTTCATACCTTACTGTTCAACTTCTTTATACGTATATGATGATAATCGGTTTGTTTTATTATTGACAGTCACTGTTATGTGACAACTCTAATTATCTAAATATTTACACCAAGCACAACTACAACAGTACCTGTCTTAAACACGGCATATATTTAACACAGGAGTCTTAACCCTTTCCCTGTTCTGTATTTAGGCCAACTTCCAATACCTACTGAATATTCATTAACAAAATAGTTACAAAGAACTATGGAGGATGGAACATTGTAGACATTTTAGAAAGCAAAGAGACAGATCTATCAAATTATATTAGCAAACAGAGCAGACCATGATCAGATGGCTCCTCTAGGCGTTATCTGATCTGGGTCTACTCTGTTTGCAAATGCGTGAAAACACGTTTATATGAGGGAAAGGGTTAAAATCAGGTGGTTTCTTAATACAGGGCAAAGGTTATAAGGAAAGCTCCTATAGGATATTTCTGCATTACTTTTGACCCGCTTTAAGCTATCGCCTGCCTTACATACCCATAATTAGACCTCTTTTTGATGACCGCTTAAGACAGGTTTTACTGTACATGCACTTTATGTGCATTATCCATTCTAATGCTAAGAATTACCTGACATGTTTTTACAAATAGCTTGTATCCAATCCAGATAAGGTGTCTGATCTGGATCCAAGCTGCCTTTATACCCTTTGCAAACAGAGTAGACCCATATCAGACGGCTACCGTGGGAACCGTCTGATCAGGATCTGCTCTGTTTGCTTATGATATAATTTAGATATAAATCTACAGTTTCTGCAATAGCCAATTACAAAAAATAATCTAATTAATATTCATGGTGTCGTTATTTCTTTACATGAATATTCATGGTGTAAAGGGTTAATCGAATGCATATGTATTTCCAGGTACTGTGATTGTTTCCATAATCTTGCACAGAGTCAAGTTCTCCAACAGTCCGTGTTACTTACAGCAAACTACATCCGTTCCTGGCGGCCATCTATACAACATTAGCCAACCTTCAAATATCTCATACGCGTCAGTTACATATCCCACCCTACCCAGTATTACAACAACTCCTCCTCACATGCTTCCTACTATGACATCGAATCTGACTCGAAGCATGAATGAAACAAACAAAGAGAATGTCTATGTATCAGATAGTGAATCGGGTGCAGGAAATGGATTGTGTGATCACTGTGTAGACATGATTCTAATATTTGCAGCAGTTTCAGTTGGTGTTGACTGGTTTCTGGCCATATTCGGAAGTGTTATATTGTGTTTTAGGTATTTTAACAGTTCCCGCAACAGGAAAGAATCAGTTATTTAGAAGTAAACATTTTGCATCATTGTTGTTATTTTAGCAACGCGTGTTTTCTTCTGATTGACTTATCTGCTTAATTTGTAACCTGACTGGTATTTGCAAACAGTTTAGATCCTACTGAGACGCCGAGTGCCACATTAAGGTCGAAGCTGTTAGGCGCACGAGCACTATTTCATAAAAGCTTAAACGAATCCATTGGCGACACTGTAAGTCACCTTTTTGAAGCATTGCCTGTGAGGAAAAGGGATACTATTTTATTGTGTGAAGATGCACCTACATTCTTCTACATGTATTTTCTCCTGGTTTATCATGCAGACTGAGCATACCTGTTCATCTCTCTCTCCTCTCTCAATATATATCTCTCTCTCTCAGTATCTCTCTCTTTCTCAGTCTCCTCTCTCTCTCACTCTCTCTCCTCTCTCAATCTCTCTCTCTCTCCTCTCTCAATATCTCTCTCTCTCTCTCTCTCTCTCTCTCTCTCTCTCTCCTCTCTCTCTCTCTCTCTCTCTCTCTCTCTCTCTCTCTCTCTCTCTCTCTCTCTCTCTCAGTCTCTTAGTCTCCCTCTCTCACTCTCATTTCTTGAATGTGCATGTTTTGTTTAGCTTGACTCTTATTTTGTTTTGTACTTTATTATTACATTCACTGTAGGGGAAGGGCTTTATCGAAGTTGGAAAAACATGTTGCCCAACCCCATTTATTATGAAATAAAATATTACGTTTAACTAACATCAATCTGAAAGGTGAAACATTATTATGGCCAAAATGAAACAAGAAAATAGAAGGCTAAGGGGTTGGGTTAGACTGATGAACGATCTGGCCTGTTGTGTAAGCTTTAACCCAATACCTCATAGTGGTGCCTCTGTAAAAGTCAGTCACCTTTTGAAACCATTGTGATAAATAGAGCGTTTGTTTCTATATGAGCAAATGCTCTATTTATCACAATGGCTTCAAAACTACACAAATTTAAACCCTCCGCGATAGTGTGGTATGCCTCCGGGTCCCTATAGCCACGGTCCGTACATGACATTGGATTCAACTACGCTCCTGGAATCGGAAGTGGTAGAGAGGCAGCAGATCGTAGATTTAACAGACCTTTATGTTTGTTTGTGTCAACAGGACCAGAGTTACATTTTACCCCACCCATTCCTAAAAAAGAATAAGATTTAAGTGGCAACACAATTATTTACTAACGAGACACAAGGTACTTCTGTGTCACATCTGGTTCTGGATCAAAACTGTTTGGATAGCCGAGTAAGCATTCTAAATGTGAAAAACACAATAACAAATTCACTGAAAATAAATTGCGAAGGGGGTATGTTGTCACGACCCTACACCCACTAAAATAGTAGTTTATGTCTTTTTATTAAAAGTTTTATTCTATGAGTACAAATATGACATGCTTGTAAAACCAATAGATGCTAACCGACGACACCAACCACGCTGAAACAAATGCTGCCGAACTGTTTTACCATTAACCCTTCTCCTCATATAAACGCCTTTTCACGTATTTGCAAAAAGAGATGACCCAGATCAGACGGCTCCTATAGGAGCCGTCTGACCAGGGTCTGCTCTATTTGCTTATGGAATTACATGTATATAGATCTGATTCTAAAGTTTCTGCCAAGGTAAAACATTCCCATGTTCATGTTCCATTAAAACATGGCTAACTATTATTCATGATCATTAACAATGTTTTTTCTCTTCTTTTTTTTTTTTACATTTTTAAGGTTAAGTAATGCATATCGCAGAGTTCGATCTCAACTCTACATTTACTAGCCTAATTGTCGAAAAATAAAATCGCCCTTTTCACGTGTCGGCGCAGAAAATGATGTATTGAGGACAAAATGGCGCAATTTCCTAGATTTCTTGGGCAAATAACAACGTACATGAAACACTATGAAGGTCGGTATGCAAGTGTATGAAAGGATTGTAGAGCTTGTGAGTATAACTCCTCCACGACAGAAAACAATGACCACATATAATACAAAATAATTGTTGTTTAGCTACAAGGGCAAGCATCATTTCCTCGATCTCAAGCTCTTCAAAATAGGTAAGGAAAACAAGCAGTTTTAACTTGGATACAGTAATTTTCTTTGAGGTTAAATACGTAATCACGTTTTTATCTAAAAATTCTGCTTCATAGAAATAGTTTTTTCGGTGTGAACTTGACGTATTGATAATTAGCGCCCATAATGTAAGATTCATGGAAACCTTAGCTGAACACTAAAAAACTTCACACAGGGTGAACGTCTTGCAGTAAGCTGCCCTGGGAGCTTTCTGCATAACATTCACATACGTCAAACATCATAACCAATCGTAAAGACATACAGCAGCTTAATGCAATGTGTACGACATGAAGAATGCTCCTCAGGAATCTTTCTGCATGACCTCCACCTGCATTTAGCAACCAAAAGCCTAAAGGCTCTCGTGTTTTCTTCTATCAAAGGGTCAGATCAGCGGGGATTTCCCGTATGGTTATTTTGGTAAGTTACTTTGAACAACCCGCATAAGTTTAACAGCTCTGAATTTTCTTTAACAAAGTTTCAGGTGTGCGAGGATTTTCTGTACTTTGATCAGTCTTTAGTAGTAGTATTCTGACACAGCCTTGGTAGTATCGTAGTAATACTGAGTGCCAAACGAGGGGTTGTTATCAGTAGAACCTGCCCTAAGCGGTCATTTATTTATTGAACATAGGAATCTAAAACGCAGGCGGTTGCTTAATGCAGGTCACAAGCAATGCAGAAATTATGTATTACTATGGCATTGCATTAAGCTACCACATGCCTTATAGACCTATTATTAGATCTCTTTCTGGTGGCCGTTTAACCCATTCCCTCCTACTCACGCCTTTTGACGCCTCTGCTAAAGTCATTTGCAAATGCTATTTTTATCACAATGGTTTCATAACTGTACAATTCTAACATTTTCCTTTTCTCTAGTAAATGTTTCTTTTCGGTAAATTTATACAAAAGGTTGGATCTTAAACTAGTCTAGGAGGGGCTGGGTTACGGCAGGTTCTACTATATCAGTTTGGCGGCAAATGCTCTATTTATCACAATGATTTCATAACTACAAAAATTTCCTTTTCTCTAGTTAATGTTCCTTTTCGGTAGATTTATTGGATCTAAATATAGCATATGAGGTAATGGTTAAGTTTCAATATTAACTTTCTTCCAAGCGTTTCTCAGAACATATTTAGAGCGCAAAACAGTTTGGATCCTACTGAGATGTCAACCTACTCGACGTCTCGGCTGGATCGATACTGTGTACTAACGATGAGTTTGTAGAACCAGAGACATAAACATACATTTTTGTACAGTAAACCCCCTCTAATGCGACCACTTAATAAACAAACATGGCTGTCTTCATAAGCAGGTGGTTGCTCAATGTAGGACGAAAGATATGCAGAAAGCTCCTATATACAGACCTATAGGAATTTTCTGCATAACTTTCGTCCTGTATTAAGCTACCACATTCCTTTGCCACTGTGAATTATGCCCTTTTTTGGTGGTCGCATTAGAGGGGGTTTACTGTATATGTCTCCGGTAGAACGTAGACATAGTGAAGAATAGAATGCTGAATCTGTTGTAGAGCATGAAGAATGGTCGAAGCACGTGGAAGAATGTTTGAATCTTGTGGAGTTGGTAGAATGAAAACTGTTCCGATAGTATATTATATGAATTTATTATGTTTCCTGGAATTCAAGTTCGTATAGTATAACAGCGGTAATCCACAAACAGTAAAATCACAAGTACAAAAGTACAAACGTAACAACATAAGAGTAAAATAATTTAGTCTGGAATGTGCACAGTATATGTAATCCAAAGCATGCGGAAAGAATTTATTTTGCGATTACAGTTAGTCGTGCGGTCGGAATTGAAATGTTTATAAAATCTGAGGATAATATTCATTTTAACCATTCGCTTGCTGAATTTTAAAATACATTTCTCCTTATTTACCCATGCCCTGTTGTATAATTACATATATCTTCACTGTGTACAAGTATTTCGCTGTGCAATCACTGCTGTGGAGTGCACTGGTTGCACAATCAACTTGTAAATAGTGCAGACCCTGATGAGACAGCTCCTGCAGGAGCTTTCTCATCTGGGTCTTCACTATTTACAGGTAGGGAAAATTTACGTGAATAGCAAGCGAAGGGTTAAGGTCACCCTGCAGGATATCCTAAGAACTAGAAATCTAGTGTGGCCTAACGTGTTTCTTTTTCTAAGCCTAAATTGTAACTCTCTGCAGAAGGGAGGAACGCTTTTTAGTATATCACGTGACTTCTTGACATGTACACAAAGGATTTGATATTAGCAGAGGCATATGCTAAATAATACTACACAAAGGATTTGATATTAGCAGAGGCATATACTAAATAATACTACACAAAGGATTTGATATTAGCAGAGGCATATACTAAATAATACTACACAAAGGATTTGATATTAGCAGAGGCATATACTAAATAATACATGTACTACACAAAGGATTTGATATTAGCAGAGGCATATACTAAATAATACTACATAAAGGATTTGATATTAGGAGAGGCATATACTAAATAATACTACACAAAGGATTTGATATTAGCAGAGACATATACTAAATAATACTACACAACGGGATTTAATATTAGCAGAGACATATATATATATACTACACAAATGATTTGATATTAGCAGAGACATATACACACAAACGATTTGATATTAGCAGATACATATATACAGCAAGGTTATTTCGATACTTATCGCGCCTTAATGTGTGCAATCTTACGCAATAGCTATACCACCAGGCAGGAGGTATATGTTGACAGTTATTACGCTAGATAAATGATCTGGAGAACAACTGTAAATAAAGAAAGGGAACTTGTATGAACTTACCGATGTATACTTTTTGTAATGATGGTCACGGACTGGCGCAATGCAACAGCCCTATGGGTCACGTTCCGACAGTCGTGAATTCTATGACCTTCCAACATTAAATAAGTTATTGAAGCGTTGCAACACTGACACAAGAAAAAAGTCACGCATGATTAAATTATGCACGTAGTAGAGCATTTCTATATATGTATATACATGTACCTGTTCAATCTGTATTAATTTATTTTTGATAATTTACAAGTTAAGTCAAAAGACAACCCATGCTCCACTGTTCGCATCTCGATGGTTTATCCTGTTGTAATCCTTTAAGATTAGAATGTATTTCTTTTCATTTTACCGGGTTTTCCACGGAAAACTCCGGTTATTGAAATGGTGATGTACGGCGGGCGGGCGGGCGGGCGGGCGGGCTGCTGCCAGTTTTGTCCGGACGATAACGCCTATATGGCTCATGCCATTGGATTGAAACTTCATACATAGAAAGATCATGGTAAGAGGAAGTGTCATGCACAAGTTCCATAACTCTGGCTTCACTAATATTGGAGTAATGCCCCTTTGAACTTAAAAATGTGTCAGTCCATATGTGCGTCCGTCCGGTCTTGTCCGGGCTGTAACTCAGAACTCCATGGATGGAATGTGAAAACACTTGGAATAAATGTTCCCCTAGACGGTACGGCGTGTCGCATGAAAAATCCATGTCAATAGCTGAAAGGTCAAGGTCATACTTAGATTTTGCTTGTCCGGAGCATATCTCATACACTACTTTAGCTAGGATCACCAAATATGGTGTGTGACTACATCTTGGGATGGCGGAGTGTCGCATACTATTTTTAGGTCAATGTGACCTTGACTTTGAACTTTGACCTCATTTACAAAAAAGCTTGCCCGAAGCATATCTCCTACATTACTTCAACTAGGATCACCAAATGTGGTGTGTGAGTACATTTTGGGATGGCTGAGTGTCGCATACTATTTATAGGTCAATGTGACCTTGACCTTGAACTTTGACCTCATTTGCAAATAATTCTTGTCCGAAGCTTGCCTATTATTTATAGGTCAATGTGACCTTGACCTTGGGCTTCATTTACAAGAAAAACTTTTCTGGAGCATACCTCCTATACGGAACCAGCTAGGATCACCAAATATGGTGTGTGAGTTCATCTTGGGTTGGCAGAGTATCACATACTATTTTTAGTTCAGTGTGACTTTGGCCTTGAACTTTGACCTCATTTGCAAAAAATCCTTGTCCGAAGCATATCTCCTACATTACTTCAACTAGGATCACCAAATGTGGTGTGTGAGTACATTTTGGGATGGCTGAGTGTCGCATACTATTTATAGGTCAATGTGACCTTGACCTTGAACTTTGACTTCATTTGCAAATAATCCTTGTCCGAAGCATATCTCCTACACTACTTCAACTAGAATCACCAAATGTGGTGTGTGAATACATTTTGGGATGGCGGAGTGTCTCATACTATTTATAGGTCAATGTGACTTTGACCTTGGGCTTTATTTGCAAAAACACTTGTCCGGAGCATACCTCCTATACGGATTCAGCTAGGATCACCAAATATGGTGTGTGAGTTCATCTTGGGTTGGCAGAATATCCCGTACTATTTTTAGGTCAATGTGACCTTGACCTTGAACTTTGACCTTATTTGCAAAAAAGCTTGTCAGAAGCCTATCCCCTACACTACTTCAGCTAGGCTCACCAAATGTGGTGTGTGAGTACATTTTGGGATGGCAGAGTGTCACATACTATTTATAGGTCAATGTGACATTGACCTTGGGCTTTATTTACAAAAACACTTGTCTGGAGCATACCTCCTATACGGAATCAGCTAGGATCACTAAATACGGTGTGCGAGTTCATCTTGGGTTGGCGGAGTGTCACATACTATTCTTAGGTCAATATGACGCTCATCTTGAACTTTGACCTCATTTACAAAAAAGCTTGTCCGAAGCATATCTCCTACACTACTTCAGCTATGATCACCAAATGTGGTATGTGAGTACATTTTGGGATGGCTGAGTGTCGCATACTAGCATACTATTTATAGGTCAATGTGACCTTGACCTTGGGCGTTATTTCCAAAACCCTTGTCCGGAGAATACCTCCTGTACGGAATCAGCTAGGAACACCAAATATGGTGTGCGAGTTCATCTTGGGATGGCGGATGTTGCATACTATTTTCAGGTCAATGTGACTTTGACCTTTGACCTCAGTTACAAAAAAGCTTGTCCTCAGCATATCTCCTACACTACTTCAGCTAGGATCACCAACTATTGTGTGTGAGTACATCTTGGGACGGTAGAGTGTCACATACTATTTATAGATCAAGGTGACCTTGACCTTTGACCTCGTTTACAAAAAAGCTTGTCCGGAAAATGTCTCCTACATTACTTCAACTATGATCACTAAATATGGTGTGTGAGTACATCTTAGGATGACAGAGTGTCGCATACTATTTATAGCTCAATGTGACCTTGACCTTTGGCTTTATTTACAAAAGAAATTTCGTCCGAAGCATACCTTCTATACCGAATCAGCTAGGATCGCCAAATATGGCATGAATTCATCTTGAGATGGTGGAGTGTTGCATACTAATTTTAGGTTAATGTGACCTTGACCTCATTTACAAAAACAGCCTGTCCGGAGCATATCTCCTACACTCATTCAGCTAAAATCATTAAATATGTTGTGTGTGTGTGAGTACATCTTAGGATGGCAGAGTGTATCATACTATTTATGGGTCAATGTGACCTTGACCTTGGGCTTCATTTACCAAAAAAAAAATGTCTTGAGCTTACCTCCTACACTGAATCAGCTAGGATCACCAAATGTGGTGTGTGAACTCGTTTTCGGATCACATACTGGTTATAGATTAATGTGACCATGACCTTGACCTTTGACCTCATTTTAAAAAAAGTTTGTCCGGAGCATATATTCTATACTACTTCAGCTAGGATCACCAAATATGGTTTGTGAATAGATCTTGGGATAACAGAGTGTCGCATACTATTTATAGGTTAGTGTGACCATGACCTTGACCTTTGACTTCATTTACAAAAAAGCTTGTCATCCCTACACCGAATCAGCTAGGATCACTAAATATGGTGTATGAGTTCATCTTCGGATGGTGGAATGTTGCATACTTTTTGTAGGTCATGTGGCCATGACCTTGACCTTTGACCTCAAATATGAAAAAAGATTGTCATTTGGGGTAACTTGAGTTCAAATTGTGGTCTTACTATGCAATCTTTACTTTCATTTTGCAGTTGCATATTGCAGGCCTGCTTACAAAACCCATATTGTCAGTGCTTTGTTTTGGATCATTTGTCACGTACTATGACACATTTCTTGTTCTGGGAGTTATGCCCCTTTGAACTTAGAAATCACCAGTTAATAGTGAAGGAAAACCCGGTTTGATGTCGTGTCGACATTTCTTGTTTTCTATAATCTGTTACAAAGGAGATGTACAGTTTATATATGTCGATATATACAAAATCTATGCAAATTCTGTGTATATTGGCAAATTTATGTGACCTTTATACATGGACAAGTTATGTATCAACGAGGAACACTTTGTACTAGTTGAAATAATGTTATTTTCTGTTCTGTTCTGTTCTATTACGGCCACATACCAAATAGTATAAATTATTCGGCAAAGGGTATGCAAAGGGTATAAAACACCTTTAAACGGAATTCTGAGAAGAATGTACGTACTTTTATACAGATGGCTGCTTAATGCAGTGAAATTCATGCAGAAAGTTCCTAGATGAGTTTTCTGCGTGAATTTCACCATGCTAATAAAGGTATACTAGTAAAACATTTGTTTTTAAAACATTTATGCTTGGGCTAAAATAATACAGAAAATTATTAAAAATAATATAGAAAATTATTTCAATGGTGCCAACAGGCGACATTGGCGCCGAAAGAGTTAAGCAGCCACCTGTCAGCAGGACCGTAAACTGATTTCTAGATGTACCGCAGCATGCGTCAGTGTTTGGCACACATTAGCATAAATACCAATTGCTTACTGCAGAACGAAAGTAACACAGAAAGCTAATAGAGGAGCTTTATGTATAATTTTCGTCCTTCATTGAGCTAAGTATATTTGTCTTAAAGCTCCCAGATTTAGACCTAATTTTAATGATGGTTGTAGACAAAGTTTTACTGTACTTTTTATATTTTGAATCATTTTTGCTCGGGAAAAGTGAGACACCCGTGATATTCGATGAAATACTCACAGCAAGGTTTTTATTAACCCTTTACTCCATGAATATCGATGTGAGAAATAATGATTTGAAGAATATTATTTAGATCTTTTTTATAATCATGGTATATGAACACAGAAAGTTTTGGCCATGGAACAACCTCCTGTATAATCAGATTTGTATTATTCCATAAGCAATCAGAACAAACTCTGTCCATACGGCTCTAAAAGCAGCCATATCGTCTGGGTCTACTCTGTTTGAAAATGCGTAATAAGTTGTGAATGTGGAGCAAAGGGTTATACTTAAAGACGACTATGCATATTGCACTTATTTATTAGTAGTTCTTGTAACGTGTTAGTGTAGATAATGGACAAGAGTATCTGATGCTTGAGCTTCGATACAGCTCATATTTAGTCTCCAATTCGTTTGTTCCATCTCCATCTTCCAGCACTACACCATGGACAGCGATTTCTGTAACAGTAATAGCAAACATCACCTTCATGATTCAAGTTTCAAGTTTATTTGATACAAAGTATATAAGGCCATGGCCCATAATACACAAAATAGTAATAACATTTTAAATGACATCCCCAATTAAAATGGTACAGTGAAAATATACATGTATACATGTATATTCAAGCAATATAACAACCTGAAAGGAACTATTGACGCAAGCTACACAGAATGTAGTAAACCTCATACGTATAGATCACAACGCACTCAGTGTCTGCCCTAGAGTATTCTTGACCCCAAATATCTATAAACGTCATCTTATTCCAAATCTTATACTATATTACTTATCCCGAGGTTTGAGTTATCAATGTTCGAGTTGTCGAAGTTCAACTGTATGCCAGTCAACACATGTCATAATATAACGCAGAAAGCACGCGGTGACCAGACTAGTGTAAGACGGAAGATGGCAAACAGGCTTACATTGATCAAACGAAAGGAATTAGGATAGATTATCTTAAAATAAAGAATACAGGTTTACGGAGAATTGCCAAACTCATGCCAGCCTCCTTTGTGGGTAAATTTGGTCAAAAGATCAAACATGCAACAGGTGAATATTGTTGATTACCCTAAGTTATACCTCAACAAATTGTCCCAAGATTGCGAGGAAGTTACCACTGTAACACTGAAGAGGCTGTAGAAGTGCGCTTTAGGTGCAAAAAGGTCTTTGTCGAAACTAACGCAAAACACCAACGATATCATTTCGGCCTGTACCACCTATATACGCACACATGAACGTAAAAACTCTCTAAACCGGAAATCTAGTAAAGAAGAATTTAGATACTTTCCGGCAAGTGGCTGCTTATTGCAAGATGAGATTCATGCAGAAAGCTCCTCTACGAGCATGTAAGAAATAATGACAACATGAATATTTATTAGCGGAATTTTAATAATGACATACACACAGGACATTCTGACCCAGGCAGAAACTGTAGAATCACACCTGTATTGAACCATAAGCAAACAACAGACCATGATTAAACGGCTCCAATGGGAGCCGTCTGATATGGGTCTATTATGTTTGCAAACGCGTGAAAAGGTGTTTAAATGAAGGAAAGGGTTAAACGTAAGTGGTGTGTCAAAAAGTTTGGATCCCAATAAGACACCGAGCTACTCGGCGTCTAATCTGGATCCAAACTATTTGTAAATATAATCTCAGATCCGCCCATTGCAGCAATACGTGTAAGTCGGGTTCAGGCGACTTCGGCGATGAAAGAATCAAAAGGACTGCCACTCTAGGATTGGCCTGTTCAGTCATTGCAGACGTTGCTCCACCGCAGAGCGCAATCCATCGTCAACCAGGACGGACGGAGGCCGATGATGATGATGAAACGAACTACATTAGTACCATCAGTCGGCATACCGGAAGCATCATTCAACAGAGACTGCTCCCCTGAAAGTTCAAAATGGCATCCTTCAATCCCTAGATAAGACGAAATTACAATTCTGGCCATGCTTGATTATCGGATGCATTTGACACTATCGATCATGAAACTTTGCAAAGCACTACATCATGCACACAAAACATGTGGGCTCAATCTGTAGAAACCATGGGCTGAACCACCATTTCTATGCCGACGACTCACAGTTATACCTGTCCTTTCAACCCAAATGGCATTTCCTGTCAACAACAAGCTTTATCGCGAGTTGAGGATAGTCTCAAAGGAATAGTCTCTTGGATGCACCAGAACATGCTGAAGCTCAGTACTGACAAAACTGAGGTCATCCTGTTTCATACAAAAACACAGAAGTACCTGCAGAGATTAGTAGTGTGCAAGTAGGACCCTCTAAAACCAAACCATCTCTGTGTATAAAGAATCTCGGTGCATGGCTCGATTCACAAATAGATATGACATCACATGTCAATTCCGTGTGTAGGTCTAGTTATGCACAGCTCATATAAGAGCGTACCTCTCACCTGATGCCACCAAGACTTTGGTGAACTCTCTTGTTACATCAAGAATAGACTACTGCAATTCACTGCTGCATGGAATTTCAAACAACTCACTGCGGAAATTTCAAAAATTGTAAAACACAACAGCCCGCATCATAACCAGAACTCCTCGATATACCTGGTAATCATATTACGTCAGTTTTGAAGGAACTTCACTGGCTTCCGGTTAAACATCGGATTGAATTCAAAATGCTGACACTTACGTATAAAGGCATTACGCAATGAATCTCCCAAGTGCATTGTAGACATACTTGACGTGTACAGGCCGCACAGAGAATTAAGGTCAGCAAGTAGATCCTTGTCGTTGGTTGTGCCAAAGGTCGTATGGTAAAATACGGTGAGGGAAGTTTCATGCATGCAGCTCCAAAGTTTTTGAATGCTCTACCGTCAGACATTAGAGATGCAAGGTCACTCGCATGTTTCAAAAGGTGTCTGAAAACGCACTTCTTCAACATTTATTACTAGGACAGTTTAGGAAACGATATGTTGCATATCTATCATTGACCCGATAGACAATCATGCAGATCCTTTTGGTTAGTGATTCCATATCTACTGTATATTTATTGTATAGCTTTCATTGACCGAATATACACTCATGCGGTTCCTTCCGGTTAGTGGTTTCATATTTATTGTGTATCTATTTTATATTTCTCATTGACCAGATAGACAATCATGCGGTTCATTCCGGCTAGTGATTTGATATCTATTGTATATCTTTTGTATATCTTTCATTGCCTGAATAGATAATCATGCCGTTCGTTCCGGTTTGTGATTTCATTCATGCGAAGCGCTTCTGAACGCACATGTCCTGTGTATAAATGTGGTATAATAATAATAATGATGATGATGACTCGCTATAGACGAGGGTCTACTGTATATGACAAAATGTTCTGAAAACATGTTTCTTTGGGTTTATGGGTTGTGTAATAAGCTTTGCAAACATTTTTTATCCTTGATTATATAGGTCTATTTAAAAACACAACAGAAACCAGTGAGAATGTTCTTTAATAAAACTCGAAGCAGAAGGCAAATACTGTTTCAAACATTTGAGATCCAGTTTAGACTTCCAGCGAGTATATAGATGGATGAGGTGCAAGATGAGATTCATGCAGAAAGCTCCTCTACGAGCATGTAAGAAATAATGACAACATGAATATTTATTAGCGGAATTTTAATAATGACATACACACAGGACATTCTGACCCAGGCAGAAACTGTAGAATCACACCTGTATTGAACCATAAGCAAACAACAGACCATGATTAAACGGCTCCAATGGGAGCCGTCTGATATGGGTCTATTATGTTTGCAAACGCGTGAAAAGGTGTTTAAATGAAGGAAAGGGTTAAACGTAAGTGGTGTGTCAAAAAGTTTGGATCCCAATAAGACACCGAGCTACTCGGCGTCTAATCTGGATCCAAACTATTTGTAAATATAATCTCAGATCCGCCCATTGCAGCAATACGTGTAAGTCGGGTTCAGGCGACTTCGGCGATGAAAGAATCAAAAGGACTGCCACTCTAGGATTGGCCTGTTCAGTCATTGCAGACGTTGCTCCACCGCAGAGCGCAATCCATCGTCAACCAGGACGGACGGAGGCCGATGATGATGATGAAACGAACTACATTAGTACCATCAGTCGGCATACCGGAAGCATCATTCAACAGAGACTGCTCCCCTGAAAGTTCAAAATGGCATCCTTCAATCCCTAGATAAGACGAAATTACAATTCTGGCCATGCTTGATTATCGGATGCATTTGACACTATCGATCATGAAACTTTGCAAAGCACTACATCATGCACACAAAACATGTGGGCTCAATCTGTAGAAACCATGGGCTGAACCACCATTTCTATGCCGACGACTCACAGTTATACCTGTCCTTTCAACCCAAATGGCATTTCCTGTCAACAACAAGCTTTATCGCGAGTTGAGGATAGTCTCAAAGGAATAGTCTCTTGGATGCACCAGAACATGCTGAAGCTCAGTACTGACAAAACTGAGGTCATCCTGTTTCATACAAAAACACAGAAGTACCTGCAGAGATTAGTAGTGTGCAAGTAGGACCCTCTAAAACCAAACCATCTCTGTGTATAAAGAATCTCGGTGCATGGCTCGATTCACAAATAGATATGACATCACATGTCAATTCCGTGTGTAGGTCTAGTTATGCACAGCTCATATAAGAGCGTACCTCTCACCTGATGCCACCAAGACTTTGGTGAACTCTCTTGTTACATCAAGAATAGACTACTGCAATTCACTGCTGCATGGAATTTCAAACAACTCACTGCGGAAATTTCAAAAATTGTAAAACACAACAGCCCGCATCATAACCAGAACTCCTCGATATACCTGGTAATCATATTACGTCAGTTTTGAAGGAACTTCACTGGCTTCCGGTTAAACATCGGATTGAATTCAAAATGCTGACACTTACGTATAAAGGCATTACGCAATGAATCTCCCAAGTGCATTGTAGACATACTTGACGTGTACAGGCCGCACAGAGAATTAAGGTCAGCAAGTAGATCCTTGTCGTTGGTTGTGCCAAAGGTCGTATGGTAAAATACGGTGAGGGAAGTTTCATGCATGCAGCTCCAAAGTTTTTGAATGCTCTACCGTCAGACATTAGAGATGCAAGGTCACTCGCATGTTTCAAAAGGTGTCTGAAAACGCACTTCTTCAACATTTATTACTAGGACAGTTTAGGAAACGATATGTTGCATATCTATCATTGACCCGATAGACAATCATGCAGATCCTTTTGGTTAGTGATTCCATATCTACTGTATATTTATTGTATAGCTTTCATTGACCGAATATACACTCATGCGGTTCCTTCCGGTTAGTGGTTTCATATTTATTGTGTATCTATTTTATATTTCTCATTGACCAGATAGACAATCATGCGGTTCATTCCGGCTAGTGATTTGATATCTATTGTATATCTTTTGTATATCTTTCATTGCCTGGATAGATAATCATGCCGTTCGTTCCGGTTTGTGATTTCATTCATGCGAAGCGCTTCTGAACGCACATGTCCTGTGTATAAATGTGGTATAATAATAATAATGATGATGATGACTCGCTATAGACGAGGGTCTACTGTATATGACAAAATGTTCTGAAAACATGTTTCTTTGGGTTTATGGGTTGTGTAATAAGCTTTGCAAACATTTTTTATCCTTGATTATATAGGTCTATTTAAAAACACAACAGAAACCAGTGAGAATGTTCTTTAATAAAACTCGAAGCAGAAGGCAAATACTGTTTCAAACATTTGAGATCCAGTTTAGACTTCCAGCGAGTATATAGCACCTAAATTGTGTGCCAACGTGACATTGCTTCTGAAAAGCAATTGAACAATCTATTACATGTATTGTTAGAAAACCAAGCACACTGATTTCATGATAATACTAGCTTACATAACCGTGAGTTGTGAAATATCCTATTTAGCCTGCTATGGACGGATAAGTGAATACTTATGCAAACAGTTTGGATCCAGATGAGAGGCCGAACTGTTTGATACCCTGATTGATTTTGGTAGACAAATTGACCACGACTTGAATTTTGAAAAAAATAATTTCCTCACCTCAGCAGGCTAGAAGTTAAATGATCGACCACCACTGATTGAAGTCTATCTAGTCTATCTATTGATTGTCCAATGTTTTAACATTAACCTACTTAAACTGACATCGGCTGCATTTTTTACTTACTTTCAATTTGTTAAAACTGTTGAGAAACTATTGGCCGAGTGTCAAACAGTTTGATCCCGACGAGATGCCGAGTTACTCGGCGTCTCAACTCGATTAAATCTGTTTGAAAGTACTATTCAAGTCATGCTTAGCAGGCAAATGGTTTATAGGTTTATGTTTCACAGAGGAATATGACCGTTCCAAAACAGTTGCTGACGTATAGGGGAAAATATTAAAACACAGATTACTGATTCTTGTGGGTATGAGGACGACAGGGCGCGATTCGCACTTCACCATCAGGAGCTTATTTTCAGTATGGGTTAAGGTTTTCCATCCATGGTATTCAACTATCTATCTATCTATCTATCTATCTATCTATCTATCTATCTATCTATCTATCTATCTATCTATCTATCTATCTATCTATCTATCTATCTATCTATCTATCTATCTTATCTACCTATCTATCTATCTGTCTATCTATCTATCTATCTATCTATCTATCTATCTATCTATCTATCTATCTATCTATCTATCTATCTATCTATCTATCCATCTATCTATCTATCTGTCTGTCTATCTGTCTGCCTGTGTCTGTATTTAACTGTATATCTATCTATCTATCTATCTATCTATCTATATCTATCTATCTACCTACCTATTATCTACCTACCTACCTACCTACCCACCCAAAAACCCCACCACTCATCCCAAACATCCCAACCACCCATCCCACCCACCGACCCACCCACCCAAAACCCACAAAACACTCACCCACCCACCCATATATCTATCCACTCACCCCTATTTATCACGGTTGGTTAAAAATTAAACAATTCTAAAAATGTTTCCTTTTCTCTAGCAAATGCTGTTTTCAGTAGCTAATGTTATATTGTGTCCATGCGACGTTATGTTTGATGAACGTTATGAAGATGACTTCCAAAGAAACTTTCTGCATCGCCTTTTTGTCCTGTTTCAAATACACTCCCCTTACCCCTTGTTTTTTAGGACACGTTTGTTTATTAATTAAGTGGTCTCATTAAACAGTGGTTACTTCTACGTATACATGTATACAGAGGACAGGATGACATGCTAAAATATTGGTTTTGTTTTCAGTGATAATTCTTGAATAGTAAAAAACAGCCGGGATGATTGGTTTTATCGGGCGTTTCTGTTATTTAGCAGTATGTCAGTCACCAACCGGGATAGGTGCACGTAACAGATCTCAGAGGAAATACAGCCCGCTTGGTAATGCATAGAATCACGCATTGGGTGGTGGTGGTGGTGGTGGTGGTGGTGGTAGAGGATAGCGTAGTCAAATACCAATTACATTGCATACAGTAGAACCTGTCCGAAGCGGCCATTCATTTATTGAACAAAAGAGTTTTAAAAAGCACGTGGTTACTTACTTAAGGGCAAAAGTAAGATAGAAAGCTCCTATATGAGCTTGTTGCAGTACTTTTGACATGCATAAAGCTACCACCTGCCTTAAAGACGAAAATTGATGACCCTTTTTGATGGCCGCTTAGGACAGGTTATACTGAACTCTCTCTTTTGCGACCACCAAAAAAAAGATATAGACCTTTCTGGCTTACAGTAAAACATATCTACAGCGACATTTAAAGGTCGTAAATGGTGGTAGCTTAAAGCAGGGCGAATTGCACACAGAAAGCTCCTCTAAGAATTTTCTGCATTACCGTCGTCCTGCTTTCAGCAACCACCCGTTCTTATCAACTTCAATATTTATTCATTGTATAGTCGTTTTAGGCAGATTCTACTCCCCCTATTGTGTGTTTGTTATGTCTATGTGCGTCTCTATGTGTCTTTTATATACATGTACATTTACTGTTTTTCGTTGTGGTACTGTGTAGAAACGTAAAATGAAAAAATACCAGAAATGAGTTTCAGAATTGTAGTTTCCTGTTTTTAGCACACCTAAGTATACTCAGTTGAGAGTTTGTTATCACTGTCCGATGTCCGTTTGCCCACCGTCCATTCGTCTGTCAGTCCGTCCGTGCTTTAACGGATTATTCCTGCCAAATACCCTTTCAATTGGACTGTTCGAGATCGTTTTATACATTTTCAATATAGACACATATGGAAATTTAGCCCTGTCCCTGGTGGCTAAGTTTTCTTGCATATTGACTTAATTTTAGTAATTATGAAAGTTGGCCACCACAGGACTATTTCTACCGAATGCTATTCAGATTCAACCATCGATTTTGGAGGAGATATTTTCCTCTATACTCATAAAAGGCAATTTAGCCCCAACCCTGGTGACCTGTTTTTTCAGGTACCGTCATGGTTTTAGCAATTTTGATTAAAGGTTGCCAAGCGACTATTCCGACCAATTCCATTCAAACTGGAACACCAGTTTTGGAGAGGAAGGTTATTAAATGTTTTCTATATAGTTAAGAAAATCTAGCCCAGTCCCCTCAACGATCATATTTTTTGAGATACCCATTGTCTCAGTTTGACACATTGCCAACACTGTCTGTCTAACCTACAAAATTAAGATATCAGTGACAGTATGGTGTACAGTAAAGTCACTAATCCAAAGAAGTTTAAAATTCTGGATTTTTAAAAAAACAAACAACAAAAACAAACAACAACAACAAACAGTTGTTTAACTATTTCGCTGCTAATGTCGCGTCTGTGATTACCTATGCGTACAGTTAAGATCCAGATGAGACGCCGAGTAACTCTGTGTCTCATCAGGATCCAAACTGTTTGTTGTTGTGTCTGCTTTTTGAAACAAAAATGTAGAAAAAGAAAAAGAAAAGAAAATTGTAGCAGACGACAAAGTTTGCCGACGACAAACGTTGACAGCGAAAGAGTTAATGTAGGACAACAGTTATGAAGAATGCCTCATTGGCTAATTTTAGACCCAACCTCTTTGAATAAATCTACGGAAAAGGAGGAAGTAGATTTAAGACTTATGTAGTTTTAAAACCATTGTGATAATAGAGCACTTGTTCTTATAGGAGCAAATGCTTTATTTATCACAATGGTTTCAAAACGTGACCTTTACAGACATGTCAAAGGGCGTCAATATGAGGGATTGATAAAAAGGTGCCAGTATAAGAGAATGGATCATTTAATTTTTACAAAACAATTCAACATTTTAGCAGTGTCGGTGTTCCTTCAAGCCGTGTGTCGGTGCTGCTGCTGTCATCATTCGTGTTGTCATCTCCAGACAAAACTAAAAGTATTTGCAACAGCAACATAACCCTTAGAGGGTAAAACATCTACTGATTTCTTAGTTGACATTATAAATGTATACATGAATTCAAACAATATGGCGAACACATTTCCTAATATTGGATAAATATATTGAAAGTAATGTTCCACGAGGATTGTTTGTAACATTATCTAATGCTAATGTAATTAAACTAAACATATAAGAAAATAATCATGCATGATTAAACGCCTTAACGATTGAGTTACGCAGGAATTCGTATTCTTATAGCGCATTTGTCGGGATGAATGTATATTATCAAGTGTGTTATTGATTGATATCGAATACCTTCGTAAATTTATCTGAAGATTACCGACGATAATAAACGGAATGTGCATGAGTCTCAGGTCAAATTGGGAAAGTAACAGAGGTACTAAACTTTAAAAAATAATGTAAGGGATAACAATATATCACTTATGGGTGGCCGTATACAGCAAAGTACATTATCCCACACGAAGATAGAGCAGAGATACAGTGTTATAAAAATATTGTGCCACACCAGTGTACGCGGCTGCTCGAAAAAGTGAGAGTCTACTGTTCGCAAAAATATGAGCGACGTGGAAAAAGAACTAGATAGAAAAAGAAAACGCAGCGATAACTTTGTAATTTATGTGTAAGTGAATTAGACCCCAGTAACATTATAGCCATAATCGGAAAGGAGAAGAAGAAGAACTCGAGGAAAAAGGCCGAAAATGCGTGCAAAATAGAAGAAAGTTGTAGCGCAGAAATAGCGAATTCGACTGAATCACAGAATAGAAGTTCTAGAAAGTGATTCCGACCGCTTAAAAGAAAGGACAAAGGATCTGGAGAAGAAAGTGGAAGAACAAGATGATAAGAAGAAACAAATAGAGCGGATCAACTAAATGAGCAAGAACAATATAGTTGTCGAATTAACGGAATAACCGAAACAGACGATGAAACTACAGACATCACGATAGAAAAAGTAGTGAATTTGGTAAATAGTAAGGTTGTGAATGTCAACATTAAGGAGTCGGACATCGACATAGCGCACAGACTTGGGACGAAATATAAGGGAAAGCGACAAATTATCGTGAAATTCGTGTCAAGGGCTACAAGAGAAACAATACTCAGAAACAAAAGGTTTTGAAAGGTAGTGGCGTTTTCATAACGGAGGAAGTGTCCAAAATCAATCACTTGGCTCTTACCTGTATCAAGAAAAAAATACCGGACGAAGAAGAACATGCATGAACCAGAGAAGGCAAAATAAAATAAAAAAAAAAAAAAATGTTTCCATGGGACATGGATGCCCCCGCCGGCCAACAGGAAGTAGATGAACGATAGACCTGAAAGGGGAGACACGGTACAACTCACTATGACTCACTATGACTCACTATTATGCTTCAGACCAAATATAAAATCATTGCAGCTTACACAAGCGAAGAAATCTTTGACGAAAGTTTTTTTTGCCATTAAACAATCACCAAAATTCAAAGAGTCGACAAACAGGGAGTAGATGGATGGCAGACCTGAAAAGGGGAGACACGGTACAACTCACTATGATAATGCTTCAGGCAAATATCAAATCATTCCACCTTACACAAGCCAAGAAATCCTTGACGAAATCTTCAGACGTACGGACGTACGTACGGACGGACGGACAGACAAGAGTAAAACTTAATGTCCCGTCGCCTAAACGCGGGGGCATAAAACACTCTGGTAATGTGCATACTTTAAAATACCATGAGTATCTAAGCTGTTTCGAATTGCCATGGCCATGGCCTGTACGCCTGAAACCGAGGTGTCCGGTCAACTGATGCGCATGGAGAACCCGACACTCGTAATTGAAGACTACAGTAAATAGAACAGTGAACTTTAGCGTAACCTTTTCAGACGATACATACTTGTTTACGCAATACAAACACAGGTGTGTGTTTACTCACACAATAATATTGTCCTGTTCTATTAACCTGTCAAATTTGAATATTCCTACGTCACTGAAAGGATATATTTAGCTTGGGTAAACCTGTGTTTCAAACGTTTTTCACGAGATTCACAATAAATATACCGGTACTTGAATAAGTAGGAAAGCTTTTATTAGCGGAAACAATCGATATCAACCGAAGCTATATATGGCGTGTTCAGCAAGCGTATAATTTCACAGGTTAATAAAACAGGACAATACCACTGTTTTGACTGATATTGTATCAAAACATTGGGGCATATAGCACAAAAATATAAATGTGTCTTTCTAAAACACTCGTTTAAAAACATTTAGGATCCGGACATGCTAGGCGTCTTATATAGTGAGCCAATCTGTTTGCCAACTAAAAACAAACAGAAAGTCTGGGTCATAATCCTTTATTTCATGAATATTCATGTAAGAAGAAACAAAATCATGCTTATCATATTAATCAGATTAACTGTTATAAGAACATGACGGACTCTGTGGGGTCTTGTCTATATCATATCATAGTCAAACAGAGCAGACTCTGATCAGACAACTCCTACATGAACCTTCTGGTCGTGGTCTAATCTGTTTGCAAAGACGCAGCGGAATTAAGGTTAAGGTTTCTTTCTAAACCACCCGTTTAAATTTGTTATGATCCGGTCATGCTAGGCGTCATATAGGGAGGCAAACTGTATGGGTTTTAATCATTTACTCCATGAATATCCATGTAAGAAGAAACAAACCATGCATATTAATTAGATTAACTGTTATAATAACACGTGCACACAGGAATGTTTGGGTACGGAAGAAGAACCATGTCAATATTATATCATTAGCTTATATACTACATGAGGAATAGTTGTCTACTGCAGGTGACAGCAGATTTATGAAATTAAAGGAAATAGAGTAAAATAAGATAAGATAAGATAATCTTTATTTATAGTCGGTTTACATCAACAAATAAACATTAGCTTTGAAGCTATTGTCCGACATAATACAGATCTCATAGGGCAGTATGACAGTCAAAGGGAAGTAACTCATACAAGTTCCAAACTTACTGAAGTATGAGTTAATTCCCTTGACTTAGCAAAAAACTACAATAAGATAAAAAAAAATAAATAATTTAAATAAATAAAGATGCTTGTAGACATAGTCCAAAGTACCTACCCTTTAGCCCTGTCCTCAGACTCCGACAGAGATATCAGATGCTGAGCATAGGGCCAATCGGTTAGTATGAAATTAAAAGCTACGAATCATACAACTGTGATTAAAAATCAACCATTCTGGTAAGCATAAAAGACTAATAACAAAATGACAAATAAACCAAACTAGAGAGCCATGATAGCCATAGTACTTTCCTAGCACTGGTTCCATCTCATACCATGCATGGATTAAATCAAAGGGTACAGAAAAGTCATGCTACAGTCATACAAATAACAGAAAAGCAACTGCAAGCATTTAGAACTTAACTAGCACAAGTCTACCTGATCAAGCTCATATGTTATTATTTAAATATATATTGCCGTGCAGATCACATTAGATGACTCAAAAATGGTCTGCAGCACTGTCTATCATCTCAAAAATTATGCTGTACAGAAGTATTTGACCATACAAATATCTGAAACAAATTAAGATTTAAATTGGTCTCTGAAATTTGATAAAATAAAATAAAAATATACTGCTAACAGTATGCAAACGCAAAGCTGCTCAAACACACATAGAACATTTGCAATGATCCCGGTCCGGATCAGCCTCTTGAACTCGCCATACTCTGTAGTGGCTCTTAACTCATTTTGTAAGCTGTTCCACACCTGTGTGGCCTCATATCTAAAACTTTTCTTACCATATTTGACAGTACTGAATCTTGGTACATCAAGGATATTGCTACATCTGTAAGAATAGTGATTTGAACGTACAGATATTAATTCCTGTATGTATACTGGAGAGATGTTATGAAGAATTTTAAAAACCTCTGTTGCAATCTGTCTTAAACGGTTGACATGAAGAGTTGGCATGCCAGTCATCTCTAACAATTGCATATAACTTGAGTCGAAGTCATTAAAGACAAATCTAAGTGCCCTATATTGCAGTTTCTCCAGCTTTTCAGTATTTGATTTACTGCAGAAATGCCATACAAATGGGCAATAATTAAAATTTGAGCGTACAAAACATTTATATATCAGAAGTTTAGTATCCTGGTCCAGATATTTGTAGAGTCCAGCAAGTACATTGACTTGTCTTGCAGCTTTCTTACATACATTTGAGACATGACAATCAAAATTTAACAAAGAATCTATTTCAATACCTAGTAATGTTACAATTGATTCACAGATTATATCTGTGTTATTTATATTGAATGACTTGATGTAATCTGATGTTGATTTACCTATACATATTGAATGGACTTATCTGGGTTAGCCTGCATGCAGTTTATGTCAAACCAGCTGATTATATTGGAGCTTTCTTTTTCAAGCACTTTCTTCAGATTTTGAATATCCTTATCCCAATATGTGAGAGTGTTATCATCTGCATAGTTATATATAGTAGTTTGTCAGTGAAGTGAAAAATATCATTTATGAAGATGTTAAAAATTAGCGGCCCAAGAATAAATCCCTGTGGCACGCCTTTTGAAATATATGACCATTTGCTATGACATTCATCTAGTTTGACACACTGCTTTCTGCCTGACAAATAATCTTCTAAAAGCAATGCTGCCGATTCTGAAAGACCATATGCTAAAAGTTTTTAAATAATCAATTTATGCGGAAGGCAATCAAATGCCTTAGACAGATCCATTAGCATGGCTGCCACATGTTCATGTCTGTCTAAAGCAGCTTTCCAATCCTCAAGCAGTCTAAGCAAGGTAGTTTGACAGCTATAATTAGTTCTAAAAGCTGATAAAAACTTGTCAAAAAGTCCATTTTCAAAGTAATATGAGAGTTGGTCCGATATAGATTGTTCAAACACTTTGGATATGGTAGGGAGAATACTGACAGGACGATAGTTCTTTTTAAGGAAGGGGTCATCTTTCTTATAAACAGGTGTGACCTGGGCTCTTTTGAGAGTGTCTGGGAACATAGATTTATAAAAAAAATAAGTTATTATACGAGTGAGAGGTCCTGCCAGAGATTCTGCACCTGCCCTTACTACCCTTGGTGGTAGATTATCTACTCCAGTTGCTTTTTTCGGATCAATTGATTTCAACAAATTATGTACATAAGATGTATTTACATGTTTGAGGTAAAAAATACTGTTGTTTTGAATGTTCCTTTTTATCGCCAAAATACTAGGATGCCGGTCATTTATCTGTACTGAGTTATTTATCCCAATGTTACTTGCACTATTTACATAAAAATCATTCAGTGTGTCACACACTTCTTTTTGATCTGAAACTAAACACTCATTTTCATTTAAGACTATCTTACTCCCAGAATTTAAGCCAGTTTTACTAGACAAAACTGGTTTGATAGTTTGCCAAAAATGTTTTGAACTTGGACCCCCTTCACATCTCTCCTTAAAATATACTTTCATAGATTCTCTTTTCACTTTGACAACAAAATTTCTCTGTTTCCTATATTCTTCCCAATTTTGGTCAGACCTGTGCCTAAACAATTATTTCTAAGAGTCTTTTTCTTATAAATAGCCTTCCTTAATTTCCCATTTATAAAAGGAGGAGAGTTTGTCTTGACTTTTCTCTGTTTAAAAGGGGCCTGTTCATTAACTATTTCCTTAAGTAGAACCTCAGTAGCCCAATAAGTATCATCTATATCATCAAAAACATGCACTACATGAAACGGGACGTATTCCTATTCCTTGTTGAAACGATCTGTGTTAAAAAAATTATATGATCTAAAACTAACATATTTCGGTTCTATTTGTTTACACTGTTCTCTAAGTACTGTGGCGACCAGATTGTGACAATCACTGAGACCAATGTCAAAGTTTGAAGTATTACATGATAGATACTTATTATTTGTAAGAATTACATCAAGGCATGAGGGATCATAATTTTTCATGTGACATGTTGGACCCTTAACAATATTGACAAGATTAAAAGCATCACAAACATAGTCTCAATTTAAAAGGACAGAACAATAGGAACAATAGGATTGGCAGTGCATCTTGGTGTAGTTTCAATTGTCAACACCAGATTGTCCGAATCCGTCGACCACAAGTCACAAACTGTTAAAGATTTGACAAGTAAATACGTACATGCGCCCTGGAGATCCCGAATGTTAATAAAAATTTGTGCGAAAACAGACAAACAAGAAGGGACATGAAACAGAGAGACCGTCGCCTACAAAGGAGCCAAAATTATTTAACCAAGGGCATGATACCTTTGATTGAGATTCTGAATAAAACAAGCAATTCACCATCTGAGGAGTCACGGGAATTATTTTACTTAGCGCTGGACGCCTTCAGTCTCTTAGCATACGTTCATAGTGATTTCTCCAGTTATCGTCGTCGCATGCAATCTCGTCGCGATATACAGAGCTGTGTAATCAATCAGAAAAATTCTTACCGAATCTCTTGTTTGGAGAAGACACAGATCTGGAGAAATGGATAAAAGCTATTGACGACAGCAAAAGGTTGGACCAAACCTTCACGCTGACGTCATCTAGTGGATGTAAATCGTTCAAGTCTGGTTCTAAATGAACAACAAGGGATCAGGCCGTGCAGAGGAATAGTGCTTCGTCCTGGGATTTTAGGGAAGAGGCCCTTCCCTAAGAGGTCGATGCTCCAACAACAGCATCGATCAGCATACCGGAAAGGAGGACAGGGCCACAAAAAGAACTCGGGGTACCGGAAACAATAGGGTGACATGTAAGTACAAACCGGTGATGCATACATTCTGGATATGATTAAAAATTGATATAAGTTAAAATCTGTTTCAGAACCATGTGACGCTTGTTCTAGAAAAGAAATAAAGTTTTCAGGAAAAGAAGATCAAATTATATATCGTTAGTATCGAAATTAGAAGGGAAATGTGTCATAGAAAAAGTACCAGCCGAATATTACAAATATTGTCCAACATTTTTATAAGACCCAAAGCAGATGACAATTATAGACTGATTTTGAACTTAATGAGATTAAATGATCTTGTCTATAAAACACATTTCAAAATGGAAACACTGAAATCGACACTACAGTTGGTCAGGAAACGCTGCTACTTCGCAAACTAGTTTTTAAAGACGCATATTTTAGTATCCCAGTAATTAAGTAAAGCAGAAAATATTTGCGGTTCACATAGCAGAATCAGATTTACCAGTTCATATGTCTCCCAAACGGTCTTTTGAGTGCGTCTAGATTTATTACGAAAGTAATGAAACCTGTTGTTTTTAACACTCCGCAAGAAAGGTCATACTAATTGCTGTTACATAGATGACTCTCTTCTACTTCGGGACACACATACCGAGTGTGCGAGTAATATGGACCGTAGAATGGAATTAATGTAATGGCCAGTTTATGATTAACAGTCCACCCTGAAAAATCTATTTTTATACCGACACAGTCCATTGACTTTGTATGATTCGTACTGAATTCAAATGTCATGACAGTTAGATTAACAGAAGAAACGACATAATTTGATAAATGATTGTAAATCCATCTTAAAGCAGAGATATGTCCCTATCAGACAGTTAGTACAGGACAAAGTTATGCCAGTGAACTTGGCGTGCTATATACGCCACTTTATTATAAGCTTTTAGAGATAAAAAAGGGATTTCGAGATTGAAGTCAAAAAGGGAAATTGTGATGGAAACATGGTAGTATCTCATGAAATGAAGAATGCATCACTTGGTGGATTCACAATTTAAGCATATCTAACACACCTATTAGGCTACAACTACCGGATTGCATCTGATGAATGAAACTTTAAACCAACAATTTAGTGGGATTTGGAAAGACACAACCTTAAGACTTAAAACACAAATTTAAGGGAGAATATAAATGTACTTGAACTGAAAACTGCGTTTTTGGTGGTAATTTCGTTTGGTGCTAACAGTGTGTGTGTGTGTGTGTGTGGTATGTGTGTGTGTTGTGTGTGTGTGTGTGTTGTGTGTGTGCGTGTGTGCGTGCGTGCGTGTGTGTGTGTGTGTTGGGGGGGGGGGGGCGTAAGTCGTTGCTAGATAATACCACGACCATAGATATATTACAAAAATAGGAGACAGGATTCCAAAATCGAATGCACTAGTGAAGGAAATGTGGCAATGGTGTGTACAGAAACATATATGAATAAGTGTGTATCACATTCCTAGGAAACTCAACATTAGAGACGATGCATTGTCGATATAGAATGGGCACTGTCTGCCAATGTGTTTAGCAGCATTATGAAGATTTGTGGACCATGTGACATAAATATGTTCACTTTAAGACAAAATAAGCGATAAGTATGTTTCTTACACACCATATTGCAAAGCATTAGCTATCAATGCATTCTCATTAAACTGGAACAACTATTTTTCGGATATATGTTTCTACTTTTCAGTCTGATAGGGAGCATCCTACAGAAAACGGAGCAGGACGATGCGGGGCCGGTGTAGTGGCGTCTCTTTTCTCGACGCAGCCGTGGGTTTCCTCCGTTGCTACATATGTCAGTTGCACAACCACTGTTACTTCCGCCGATCAGAGACGCTTTAGCACCCAGGAGACAAGGTGCATCGACTTCAGAAAATGTACCTGACAGTTTTCAGAGTTACAGGGAAGCATTACGCATCAAGGGAATACCGGTAGACGCTGTTGAAATTATCATCTTTTGCTGGAGAGATGGTACTAAAACAAAACGAAGGATATGTCACTAAGTGGATGCAGTTTTGTATCATTAGGAACGTTGACCCATTTGACACAGACATTAATTCAGTGATATTGTTTCTTTCTGGTCTATATATCGTAATGGAGTGGGTTATAGTGGAGTAAATACCGCTTATATCCCATTCCACTGGGCGGCGTTTCCACAGCGCTCATGGCGATCATGGCGCTTCTCCAAAATCTTCCAAATCGCCGCAGAAGCGCCGTCATGTGCCTAATTTTGGGACTTGGGCGTTTCTAGTACGCTTATAGTACGCTTCAATAACGATCTCGCTGCGCTGTTTACGATCCTGTCGCGATGTTGCTGCGCTTCTACGGCGCTTGAGATCTCTCCAAGACGCTTCTACTACGCTTCCATTACGACAAGGGATTTCAGGCTACGCTTCGTCTACGCTTACTACGTTGCTGTTACGACCTTGCTTCGACCTAGGCGCAGGAGCTGCACTGCTGTTGCGCGTTTGGAACGTTTCTATATAAAATGGGTGATTGAACTGATTTCGAAGTAGTTGACCATCATCCTTCGAAGAAAATTGATCAAATTGTTTTGAAGACCCAGATCAAGAAAAATGCTGTGTTGGGCCTGATCTAGGTCTTCTTTTTGCTAAGTCTTTCATGGGATGACTCTAGCATTAACATTTTCCCTGTTCAATATCCATGTAAGAACGAACGATCTTATGAATATGTATTAACTGCATTTTTAAAATTTAACCTTTTTAAGAAATGTTTTTGCTTTGACAAAAACTGTAGAATCATATCTAAGCAAACAGAGCAGACCCTGATCAGACGGCTCCAATAGGAGCTTCTGATCTGGGTCTACTCTGTTTGCAAATGTGAAAAAGCATTTGTATGCGGACAAATATCTCGGCGCTTTTGTTGCGATGCGACTGCGATTGCGCTACGTTACTCACGCTGTGGCTACGATACTGCTGCGTTCATGAATTTCTTACTACGCTTCTGCGGCGATTCGAGTCCACGGCGATGCCACTACGATTGTTTTGAGCAAGGTCAAAACAATCGCCGATTCGCGGCGTTTTTACCAAAATTTCGAAGCGTAGCGGAATCGCCGCTCAGTAGTAGGCCATATCAAGTATATAGTACACATTGTCGGTAATGTCCACTTAGGCACTAACATATTGATTAAGCAGTTTCAGAAAGAAGTCTTTAACGAGAAATTTTCATTAGCACACTATAATTCTACTTGGGATGTCGTTACATTTTTATACCCCCCTTTTGAAAAAATGGGGGTATATTGCTTTGCACATGTCGGTCGGTCGGTCGGTCTGTCGGTCGGTCGGTCGGTCGGTCGGTAGATCGATGGTTTCCGAACGATAACTAATAAACGACTTGCCCTAGAATCTTCAAACTTGCTGTGATGGTTGGTCATGATAAGTAGATGACCCCTATTGTTTTTGAGGTCACTAGGTCAAAGGTCAAGGTCACCATGACCTAAAATGGTGAAATAGTTTCCGATCAATAACTGCTGAAGGGTTTTGCTTAGGATCTTCAAACTTGCTGTGGTGGTTGGTCATGACCACTAGATGACCCCTATTGATTTTGAGGTCACTAGGTCAAAGGTCAAGGTCACCATGACCTTAAATGGTTAAATGGTTTCCGATCAATAACTGCTCAACGAATTAGCTTAGAATCTTCAAACTTGTTGTGGTAGTTGGTCATGACCACTGAATGACCCCTATTGATTTTGAGGTCACTAGGTCAAAGGTCAAGGTCACCATGACCTTAACTGGTAAAATGGTTTCTGATCAATAACTGCTCAAGAGTTTGGCTTAGAATCTTCAAATTTGCTTAGGTGGTTGGTCATGACAACTAGATGAGTCCTATTGTTTTTTAGGTCACTAGGTCAAAGGTCAAGGTCACCATGACCTTAAAAGGTGAAATGGTTTGCGATCAATAACTGCTCAAGGGTTTGGCCTAGGATCTTCAAATTTGCTGTGGTGGTTGGTAATGACAACTGGATGTCCCCTATTGTATTTTAGGTCACTAGGTCAAAGGTCAAGGTCACCATGACCTTAACTTGTAAAATGGTTTCTGATCAAAAACTGCTCAAGGGTTTGGCTTAGGATCTTCAAATTTGCTTAGGTGGTTGGTCATGACAACTAGATGAGCCCTATTGTTTTTGAGGTCACTAGGTCAAAGGTCAAGGTCACCATGACCTTAACTGGTGAAATGGTTTGCGATCAATAACTGCTCAAGGGTTTGGCTTAGGATCTTCAAACTTGCTGTGGTGGTTGGTCATGACCAATAGATAACCCCTATTATTTTTTAGGTCACTAGGTCAAAGGTCAAGGTCACCATGACCTTAAATGGTGAAATGGTTTGCGATCAATAACTACTCAAGGGTTTGGCTTAGGATCTTCAAACTTGCTGTGGTGGTTGGTCATGTTGAAAACCCCTAGGTCAAAGTTCAAACTTGCCGTGTTGATTAGTCATGACCACTATATGACCTCTATAGTTGAGGTCACTAGATCAAAGGTCAGGGGGTTTGCGGGGTATACATGTTTTACAAACATCTCTTGTTACAGTATATTCTAAATTCCTCTGTGTAAATGATGATTTTTCTAAAACTTTTATATAGTATTGTTAGCCTTAGCTAGTCTTCGGGGCAAATAATACACATACTACATTGTATTAATGTACATGGGATTGATATTTGTGAGAAACATGTCAAAATTAGGATTGGGGATGTGCTAAAAACTACCAAATATGGAAAACATCTTCCTGAACTGTACATTCAAAAGTATTCAGGAGACATATCCCTGTGCGTTGTTTACTTTTTGGCAAATATTTGGAACGAAATAAGACAATCAGGTATGAGGAATCACAATTTTTCGTAAGTTATTAGAAACCTCATAATCGAGTGACCAAAAGGAAAATAGCAAAATAGATTAAAACATTGCTTACAAGTGCGGGGATTGACATGAACATAGTCTTTCCTCATACCACGGGAAGTGCATATACGAGTACAGCCAGTGGCAAAATACCTATAGCTACAGTATTACGTACAGCAGGTTGGAGGAGTGAATACACGTTTAGAAAATTCTACAAACGAGAAGTCACAACAATGCAGACTTCGCCTATAATGTTCTAAGCGAAAGTAGACAGTAATGTGACACAGTGCTTTAGGGAATAACTCCTTGCAGCCTGACTTGTGACAATGTTTATTGATATTATGGCATTGATATCATTATTGTGTTGAGGTAACAGTATATAAGAACCGGTAACAGTATATAAGAACCTGTTTAGATTTAGAAATAATTAGGGTTGAAATCGAAAATTGTTTTCGTTGGTTTTATTCCAGTTGGTTTGTTTATCATTCACAGTTGTTCTCAATGCTGAGAATGAAATTCGTGAAACATCTACTTTAACAACTCATGGTGATTCTGATTGGTAGATAGGGCTAAGACAATTGACAAATTAAACGAGTCTCTCCTGTAAGCTAATTTGTTAGTCTCTAACAACCAGAACCACATGCCCGTCCGTGGTAATTAGTGCCCTTCCTTGAGGGAAAATGTTTCAAAAATCCCACTCGTCTGTCGCTAAAGTCTGAGGAGTTTTGGCCACATGATCGCGTATACTCACTCATGTGATTCTGGTATAGATAGGTACTAACAAACATAACATCAAACTTCCACTTATAGGTAAATCTCATTTAATTTGTCAATTTATCACAGTGGTTTGAAAAGGTTACTTTTACAAAGGCGTCCAAATGAGGGAATGTGCTAAAGCTTACATAACAAGACAGGACGTTTATCAAAGTCTACTCCATTAGCCTTCGATTTTTGTTCCACTTTTGTCATAACAATATGTTCATTTTTGTATTGATGTTACACCCGAGTGTAAGTGCGTATCGCTAGCTACGCCCCGGGACTCGCGGTTCGTCTGGTTCTCAACCGATAACATATTATCGCAGATCCCGTTTTTCGTGTTGTGAAACTAACCGATATTTAGCTCTTTTGAACTGTGGCGGCCGTAAAACGTCGCCCCGTACTTCATTCTCAGTGTTGTTATACCTTCTGATCCTTCGAGATCATGAATTTCAGTACTTCTTGTTCTGAAAATTGAATACCGCTTAAGCCGGTGCTAGGGGGCGTGAGCAGTGTTGCACTTTCAATTACTGTTCATGAACAGACTCATTAAAACCGAGTCTGCAATTTTCTCTTTTTGTGTTGTAATTTTTGCTCTCGGGGATCACCCCCTTTCAGAATTTATAATCTTCACAACAGCAGGTGTTAAGTGCTTGTGTGGCGGCCGTAAAACGTCGCCCCGTACTTCATTCTCAGTGTTGTTATACCTTCTGATCCTTCGAGATCATGAATTTCAGTACTTCTTGTTCTGAAAATTGAATACCGCTTAAGCCGGTGCTAGGGGGCGTGAGCAGTGTTGCACTTTCAATTACTGTTCATGAACAGACTCAATAAAACCGAGTCTGCAATTTTCTCTTTTTATGTTGTAATTTTTGCTCTCGGGGATCACCCCCTTTCAGAATTTAAATGATATGCAATCATGTATGTAACGTTTTCTCACTTCAGATACATTGTTCTATATTTTGTTTCATTGTTTTTCAGTTACAGGATGCTTGAAGCTCCTAGCAAGCACTGCCTTGGTTGCATACTCAATTGCCAAAATTGTCATGGGTACGTATACATGCATGTACTTAACGCCTTACGTAAATATTTTATATTTTGTATTTTGATGATAAATACGATAATTACCTCAGTTAATATATGTGTCCGGTAGTCCATGCTTTGAATTCTCCAACATAATTTCAAATTCGAAACAATTCAAAATCATAGGAGCCGAAAACCAAGAAAACATTTTGATATTGCGTTGTTCTCAAAGCTGAGAATGCGTTGGAGATTTCAACAGAGCAAAAGATAAATATGTATACTCAGGTACTAAAATCGCCCTTTCTCCACCAAAGCCCATCTTGTGACCACTTTTTTAAATCGTCTCTTCGAGACGATTTAAATGAGTGGTCACAACATAGTGTCTGGTAGATAAATAAAGGAGTTATTCTTGAAAATATTTTAATTTGCGTATCTTATCATGATCTCTTTTTCAAGTTACCGAGGGAGCTAGACGGATGTCCCACCACATACAGTGGCATACAGCTGTTAGGGGTATTAATCTATTACCCACATATTACCCCAAATATATAGTCCAGATCGTCCTTTGTAACCCATCTTTTTTCATGTGGAGAGGACACACCAAACACAATAGTTGCTGATATAAGCCATTGGTAGTGATGGGTTTAGCAAACAGTGCAGACGCAGATCAGTGGGCTCCTTAAGAAGCCCTCTGATTTGGGTTTGCACTTTTTGCATATGCCCCTTTTAAAGGATTCTGAGCACTAATGGGTTAACCCTTAATTTTTACATCGATGCATTCTGGCGTCTTAGCAAACAGAGTAGACACGGATAAAATTTCAGATCATAAATATTCCTGGTTTTATTAGTTCTTGCATGAATATTAAACTTACTGGTAACTTACTGGTCCGCAGGCCGTTGGTTTTCCCTTGGAAAGTTATGGCCCCTCCTCGCTACATTTCTATAGTTGCTACTCTGTGTGCTTTGATATACTGACGTCTCAAGGAACTTTTTCGGATTTTTTTTCCAACATTCATTTAGATTTGTCTTGAATTTGTTCAAATTACTGCTCTGTACGCATTCTTCGGATAAACTATTCCATGTATTTATAACTCTTTGTGAAAAAGACTTATGCCTGACATTTAACCTGCTGTGCGATTTGACTAATTTTTGGCTGTGGCCCCTGGTATTGGTCTGATCCATTTGTTTGAAAAAAGCATTTTTGTCTAACTTGTCCATGTTGTTCAGAATTTTGTATACTTGGATAACATCATTACGTTCTCGACGGTAGCTCAGGGTTGGTAATCCTAGAAATCTAAGCCTCTCCTCATACGGCAAGTCTTTGATTTCTTTGACTAACTTTGTTGTCCGCCGTTGAGTGTTTTCCAAGATAAATATATCTTTTTTAGATAGGGTGACCAGACAGTAGTTGCATATTCCATATATGGTCTTATCATTGTTTTATATAGGGTCAGAAACATTTCTTTATCTAACGAAGTAAAGGTTCTTCTAATGATTCCAACCATTCTATTTGCTTTATTTACACACTTTGTAATGTGTTTACTAAATTTTAAGTCTGACTGGAATGTCACGCCTAGATCTTTCTCTTCGTCAACTTGTTGTATAACCAAAGAGAGCTGATCCTACAGTTTTTGCAAAACCCGCAAATTCCTGTATTGATATACCATTATAAAAATTCGGCTAATAAATACTCATGATTAGTTCTTTTAAACATGAATATTCACGAGGAGAAGGGCTAAAAATGTAGTTAAACTATTTTCTGTTTTGAAAATTCCACACCTTGTTAGTAAAGTTGAACTTCGATATCTCGAATTCGAATAACTCGAACTTCGGGTAACTCCAATTAAAGGTTCGGTCCTTCCATGATTGATAATACAGAACTATTCTAAAATGTATCACTACTCATATCTAGATACACGTGTGATAGCTTAATGCAGGTCTTAAATAATGCTGAAAGGTCCTCTACTTTCAGCATTACTTTAAACCTGCATTAAGCTGGGCCTACTCTGTTTGCAAAGACGTGAAAAGCGTTTATATGAGGGAAAGGGTCCTATAGGAGCTTTCTGTGTTACTTTTGACATGCTTTAAGCCTTACAACCCGTTATTAGACCTCTTAAGACAGTTCTACTGTAGTTCGTACATATTCATTGACAATAAAAGCGTGGCCCTTGTTTGCTACCTGTAGTATCTATATAGAGTAAAGAGGCAATTAGGGTGGTTAGAATTTTGGTAAAGTGACAGATCTGGACACCTTTCAGTGTCAACATTGTCGTCTGCTGGACACATTGTCGTCTGCTTCAAAGTTTAGAGTGAGTGCTTGTTCAATTTCTTTATAAAACAATTAACATTGTGTCAAACAGTTTGGATTATGATTGAGACGCCGAGCTGCTTGGCGTCTCGTCTGGATCCAAACTGTTTACATTACAGACCCGTCCTTGTGACTGAAGGGTGTAACTGCATATGCCAAAATTGTAGCTAAAACCACATCATTGTTTCACCCTATCCCTGTTGAATATTCATGCAAGAAATGAAGTCATCATGAATACACATTGGCTGTTTTTTTATAATGGCATAAGTACACAGGGAGCTTTGGTATTGGCAGATACTGTGGTCAGATATTTTATAAATTCGTAAGAAAACAGAGCATACCCTGATCAGACGACTTCTAAAGAAGCCTTCTGAACAGGCCTACTATATTTTCAAAGGCATGAACAAGCATTTATACGAAGGAAAGAGTTAACTTTAGTATGTTATACAAATCGTAAACCTCCGTATACAAATCATTGTCTGCTTAAAAATTTCTTCAAATTCTTTTCAGAGTGTCAAATAATATAAATGTCGATCTTGGGAACAGGACTTTTTGTCTAGAATTCCGGTTTAGGGGGTGGTGTGTGTGTGTGTGTGTGTGTGTGTGTGTGTGTGTGTGTGTGTGTGTGTGTGGGGGGGTTACTGTATTCCATAAAATCATGTCACCATCAAAGTATATCGATGGTATCGATGGACCTCGACATCTCGAACTTGGATAACTCGAACTTCGATATAACTCGAGTTAAAAGTGCGGTCCCATCCAAGACTTGTAATACAGAATTGCTCTACAATTCACCACTGAACATATCTATAAAGACATGCGACAGCTAAGTGCAGATCGCAAGTAATGCTGAAAGCTTTCGCAGGATCATTTCATTATTACTTTCGACCTTCATCAAGGAAAGTTTCCAAGTTAGAAATTGGTTGGCTCGAACTCACGTTATATCGATCGAAACACTTTTTGTGGTCCCTTTAAGTTCGAGACATCGAGGTTCCACAATGATATGATCGGCTTGCTCTAACGAAAACTAACATTTTTACAGGTTCAAAGTATAAATCTGCCTGTCCCGTGGAGCCGCTGGTTCCAGTCTTCGTCATCCTCAGTGGCTGTGTCTCGTTTCTCCTGTTTGCGTTCACATGTCAGCGGCCTAACAGGGACCAACCCGATGACAGTAGAGCCACCTTTCGCCGGAAGTGCTGTTTTACCATTGGCTGCATAGGAGCCACTCTGAATACTGCAGTTCTTATCACTGGTGAAAATTAACCCTTCGCTTGCTGAATTTTAAAATACATGTTTCCTTCTTTATACCCATGCCCTGCTGTATAATTACATATATCTTCACTGTGTACAAGTATTTCGCTGTACAATCACTGCTGTGGAGTGCACTGGTTGCACAATCAACTTGTAAATAGTGCAGACCCTGATGAGACAGCTCCTGCAGGAGCTGTCTCATCTGGGTCTTCACTATTTACAGGTACGTATATTGACGTGAATAGCAAGCGAAGGGTTAACATGCAATAAAACTTGTCTTAACCCTTTAGTCCATGAATATTCTTGTAAGAAATATCGATGTCATGAATATTCATTAGATTCATTTTTAGAATGGCTTATGAACAAGAGAAATGTTGGTAATGACAGAAACTATAGAGTCATAATTATCTATATTGTTTCATAAGCAAACAGGGCATACCCTGATCAGACGGCTTCTGCAGGGGCCGTCAAATCTGGGTCTACTTTGTTTGGATAAAGGTGTAGAAAAGTGGTTTGTGGAGTAAAGGGTTAAACGACCATTATATTAAATCTATTTTTGAGTCGTTAACGCATGTGGTATTTTAACCATTTACTCCATAGATTCGACTTTCTACGCCTTTGCAAATAGAGTAGACCCAGATCAGATCATTTAAACGTATTTTCACGCATCTGCAAACAGGGTAGGCCCAGATCAGACGGGTCCTATAGGATCTAGGATCTGTCTGATCTAGGTTTACTTTGTTCGCAAAGGTGTCAAACAGTATTTCTATCAGATAATGGATTTTTAAATGATGTCTAGACGTTCCGCAGCATGCTTTTAAAACTACAACAAATGATATGGGATTACACTGGTGTTTGATACTTGTCAACACAAATAACTACTGAAATGGAAACTGTCATATTAAACCTTTGCCTAATGGACATTTTGCACGGATTGATCACTTCATGCATATGTATTAACTTAATTTTTATAACGAACAAACATTGAAAGGGAATTGAAGGTTTTGGCAAAAACTTTAGGATAATAAGCAAACAGAGCAGACCCTGGTCAGACGGCTTCTTCAGTATCTGTCTGATCTGGGTCTGCCCTGTTTGCAAAGGCGTAGAAATGCGTTTGTATGATGGAAATGCTTAATGTCTTCATTATCTCTATCACTGTATGCCTAACCCTTTACTTCATAAATACGACTTTCTACGCCTTTATTTTACAAACAGAGTAGACCCAGATCAGACGGCTTATATAAGACCCATCTGATCAGGGTCTATTCTGTTTGCTTAAGATATAATACAGCTATGATTCTGCAGTTTCTGTCATGGCCAAAACATCATGTGTCCATGTGCTATTATAACAATTAGTATAATTGATATTGACGATGTCATTATTTCTTACATGAGTATGATCAGGGTCTGCTCTGTTTGCTTATGATATAAAATAAATATGATTATGCAGTTTCTGCCATGGCCAAAAAAGCATGTGTCATTGTGTTATTACAACAATTAATATCTAATTAATATTGACGATGTCATTATTTCTTACATGAATATTAATGGAGTAAAGGGTTAACCACTTATTTCATGAATACGTATGTAAGACATAGTACATGTATATGTACCAATGGGATGTTAAGTAGCTGATTATTTATAATGGTATCTGAACATGAAACGTTTTCACTCCGATAAAAACTGTAAACTCAAAACTGCGTAATTCTATAAGCACACACACAGGAGACCCTGCTCAGACGGCTCCTATATGAGTCGTCAACTCTGGGTCTACTATGCTTGTAATGGGGTTAAAAGGCGCATCTGTGGAATAAAGTGTTAATTTTCATACATTACTGTTCAACTTCTTTATACATATATGATGATAATCCGTTTGTTTTGTTATTGACAGTCACTGTTAGGTGACAACTCTAATTATCTAAATATTTACACCAAGCACAACTACAACAGTATCTGTCTTAAACACGGCCATTCATGTATTTAACACAGGAGTCATAAAATCAGGTGGTTGCTTAATACAGGGCAAAGGTAATACAGAAAGCTCCTGCTCCTATAGGATATTTCTGCATTGCTTTTGACCCGCTTTAAGCTATCGCCTGCCATACCCATAATTAGACATCTTTTTGATGACCGCTTAAGACAGGTTTTACTGTACATGTACTCTATGTACATTATCCATTCTAATGCTAAGAATTACCTGACATATTTTTACAAATAGCTTGTATCCAATCCAGATAAGGTGTCTTATCTGAATCCAAGCTGCCTTTATACCCTTTGCAAACAGAGTAGACCCATATCAGACGGCTCCCATAGGAGCCGTCTGATCAGGATCTGCTCTGTTTGCTTATGATATAATTAATAGATATGAATCTACAGTTTATGCAATGGCAAATTACAAAAAATAATCTACAAATGTAATTAATATTCATGGTGTCGTTATTTCTTTACATGAATATTCATGGTGTAAAGGGTTAATCGAATGCATATGTATTTCTAGGTACTGTGATAGTTTCCATAATCTTGCACAGAGTCAAGTTCTCCAACAGTCCGTGTTACTTACAGCAAACTACATCCGTTCCTGGCGGCCATCTATACAACATTAGCCAACCTTCAAATATCTCATACGCGTCAGTTACAAATTCCACCCTACCAAGTATTACAACAACTCCTCCTCACATGCTTCCTACTATGACATCGAATCTGACTCGAAGCATGAATGAAACAAACAAAGAGAATGTCTATGTATCAGATAGTGAATCGGATGCAGGAAATGGATTGTGTGATCACTGTGTAGACATGATTCTAATATTTGCAGCAGTTTCAGTTGGTGTTGACTGGTTTCTGGCCATATTCGGAAGTGTTATATTCTGTTTTAGGTAATTTCACAGTTCCCGCAACAGGAAAGAATCAGTTATTTAGAAGTAAACATTTTGCATCATTGTTGTTATTTTAGCAACGCGTGTTGTCTTCTGATTGACTTATACGCCAAGTAACTCAGTGTCACATTAAGGTCGAAGCTGTTTGACGCACGAAGCACTATTTCATAAAAGCTTGAACGAATCCATTGGCGACACTGTAAGTCCCTTTTTGAAGCATACCATGTGAGTGAAAGGGATACTATATTTTGTGTGAAGATGCATCTACATTCTTCTACATGTATTTTCTCCTGGTTTATCAATCAGACTGAGCACACCTGTTCATCTCTCTCCTTTCCTCTCTCTCTCTCTCTCTCTCTCTCTTTCTCAATGCCTCTTAGTCTCCCTCTCTCACTCTCATTTCTTGATTGTGCATGTTTTGTTTAGCTTGACTGTTACTTTGTTTTGTACTTTATTATTATGAAGTAAATATTCCAAAATAGGGAATTAATATAATACATAAATACTTAAACTGCTCTGATCTAATATTTCGACCACTAAGGGCCTTTGTCAAAGATTATCATTATATTATTATTACATTCACTGTAGGGGAAGGGCTTTATCTAAGTTGGAAAAACATTTTGCCCAACCCCATTTATTATGAAATAAAATATTACGTTTAAACTAACATCAATCTGAAAGGTGAAACATTATTATGGCCAAAGTGGAACAAGAAAATAGAAGGCTAAGGGGTGGGGTTAGACTGATGAACGTTCTGGCTTGTTGTGTAAGCTTTAACCCAATACCTCATAGTGGTGCCTCTGTAAAAGTAAGTCACCTTTTGAAACCATTGTGATAAATAGAGCGTTTGTTTCTTTATGAACAAATGCTCCATTTATCACAATGGCTTCAAAACTACACAATTCTAAACCCTCCCCGATAGTGTGGTATGCCTCCGGGTCCCTATACCCACGGTCCGTACATTACATTGGATTCAACTACGCTCCTGGAATCGGAAGTGGTAGAGAGGCAGCATATCGTAGATTTAGCAGACACTTATGTTTGTTTGTGTCATCAGGACCAGGGTTACATTTAACTCCCTTCCAAAAAAAAAGAATAACATTTAAGTGGCAACACAATTGTCTACTAACGAGACACAAGGTACTTCTGTGTCACATCTGGTTCTGGATCAAAACTGTTTGCATAGCCGAGTAAGCATTCTAAATGTGAAAATTAAAAACAACGACTTCATCACAACAAATCCACTCAAAATGAATTGCGAAGGGGATATGTTGTCACCACCCTACACCCACTAAAATAGTAGTTTATGTCTTTTTATTAAAAGTTTTATTCTATGAATACAAATATGACATGCTTGTAAAAACAATAGATGCTAACCGACGACACCAACCACGCTGAAACAAATGCTGCCGAACTGTTTTTACCATTAACCCTTCTCCTCATATAAACGCCTTTTCACGTATTTGCAAAAAGAGAAGACCCAGATCAGACGGCTCCTATAGGAGCCGTCTGATCAGGGTCTGCTCTATTTGCTTATGGAATTACATGTATATAGATCTGATTCTAAAGTTTCTGCCAAGGTAAAACATTCCCATGTTCATGTTCCATTAAAACATGGCTAACTATTATTCATGATCATTAACAATGTTTTTCTCCTTTTTTTCATTTTACATGAATATTGAACAGTTTAAGTAATGCATATCGCAGAGTTCGATCTCAACGCTACATTTACTAGCCTAATTGTCGAAAAATAAAATCGCCCTTTTCACGTGTCGACGCAGAAAATGATGTATTGAGGACAAAATGGCGCAATTTCCTTGATTTCTTGGGCAAATAACAACGTACATGAAACACTATGAAGGTCGGTATGCAAGTGTATGAAAGGATTGTAGAGCTTGTGAGTATAACTCCTCCACGACAGAAAACAATGACCACATATAATACAAAAGAACTTTTGTTTAGCTACACGGGCAAGCATCATTTCCTCGATCTCAAGCTCTTCAAAATAGCAAGGAAAACAAGCAGTTTTAACTTGGATACAGTAATTTTCTTTGAAGTTAAATGCATAATCACGTTTTTAAATAAAAGTTCTGCTTCATAGAAATAGTTTTTTCGGTGTGAACTTGGCGACCTGATAATTAGCGCCAAAAGTGTAAGATTCCTGGAAACTTGACTGCACACTAAGAAACTTCACACAGGGTGAACGTCTTGCAGTAAGCTGCCCTGGGAGCTTTCTGCATAACATTCGCATACGTCAAACATCATAACCAGTCGTAAAGACATACAGCAGCTTAATGCAATGTGTACGACATGAAGAATGCTCCTCAGGAATCTTTCTGCATGACCTCCACCTGCATTTAGCAACCAAAGGCTTAAGGCTCTCGTGTTTTCTTCTATCAAAGGGTCAGAGCAGCGGGGGTTTCCCGTATTGTTATTTTGGTAAGTTACTATGAACCACCCGCATAACAGCTCTCAATTTTCTTTAACAAAATTTCAGGTGTGCGAGGGTTTTCTGTACTTTGATCAGTCGTCTTTAGTAGTAGTATTCTGACGCTAAGTGAAACAGCCTTGGTAGTATCGTAGTAATACTGAGTGCCAAACGAGGGGTTGTTATCAGTAGAACCTGCCCTAAGCGGTCATTTATTTATTGAACATACGAATCTTAAACGCAGGCGGTTGCTTAATGCAGGTAGCAAGTAATGCAAAAACTATGCATTACTGTTGCCTTGCATTAAGCTACCACAGTCCCATTATGAGATCTCTTTCTGATTGCTGTTTAACCCATTCCCTCATACTCACGCATTTTCATGGTTTCATAACTATACAATTCTAACATTTTCCTTTTCTGTAGTAAATGCTTCTTTTCGGTAAATTTATACAAAAGGTTGGATCTTAAACTAGTCTGGGAGGGGATGGGTTACGGCAGGTTCTACTATATCAGTTTAAACTCGTTTGGCGGCAAATGCTCCATTTATCACAATGATTTCAAAACTACAAAACTCTAAAATAAATCCTTTTCTCTAGTTAATGCTCCTTTTCGGTAGATTTGTTGAATCTAAAATAGCATGTGAGGCAATGTTTCGACTTTCTTCCTAGCATTTCTCGGACCATATTTGGAGCGTAAAACAGTTTGGATCCTACTGAGATGCCTACTTACTCGACGTCTCGGCTGGATCGATACTGTGTACTAACGATGAGTTTGTAGAACTAGAGACATATACATACATTTATGTACAGTAAAACCCCCTCTAATGCGACCACTTAATAAACAAACATGGCTGTCTTCATAAGCAGGTGGTTGCTCAATGCAGGACGAAAGATATGCAGAAAGCTCCTATATACAGACCTATAGGAGTTTTTTGCATAATTTCGTCCTGCATTAAGCTACTACCTGCCTTTGCCACTGTGAATTATGCCCCCTTTTTGGTGGTCGCATTAGGGGGTTTACTGTATATGTCTGGTAGAACGTATAGACATGTTGAAGAATAGAATGTTGAATCTGTAGAGCATGAAGAATGGTCGAAGAACGTGGAAGAATGTTTGAATCTTGTGGACTTGTTATTCATGTAATAAAAACTGCTCCGATAGTATCTTATATGATATAAATTTCCTGGAATTCCAGTTTGTATAGTATAACAGCGGTAATCTACAAACAGTAAAATAACAAGTACAAAAAGCATGAGAGTAAAATAATTTAGGCAGGAATGTGCACAGTATATGTAATCCAATGCATGCGGAAATAATTTCTTTTGCGATTACAGTTAGTCGTGCGGTCGGAATTGAAATGTTTATAAAATCTGAGGATAAGTTTCATTTTAACCATTCGCTTGCTGAATTTTAAAATACATTTCTCCTTATTTATCCATGCCCTGTTGTATAATTACATATATCTTCACTGTGTACAAGTATTTCGCTGTGCAATCACTGCTGTGGAGTGCACTGGTTGCACAATCAACTTGTAAATAGTGCAGACCCTGGTGAGACAGCTCCTGCATGAGCTTTCTCTTCTGGGTCTTCACTATTTACAGGTAGGTATGTTGACGCGAATAGCAAGCGAAGGGTTAAGGTCATCCTGCAGGATATCCTAAGAACTAGAAATCTAGTGTGGCCTAAAGTGTTTCTTTTTCTAAGCCTAAAATGTAACTCTCTGCAGAAGAGATGGACGCTTTTTAGTATATCACGCGACTTCTTGGCATGTAAAGGATTTGATATTAGCAGCGGCATATGCTAAATAATACTACACAAATGATTTGATATTATCAGAGGCATATACTAAATAATACTACACAAAGGATTTGATATTATCAGAGGCATATACTAAATAATACTACACAACGGATTTGATATTAGCAGAGACATATACTAAATAATACTACACAACGGATTTGAAATTAGCAGAGACATATACTAAATAATACTACACAACGGATTTGAAATTAGCAGAGACATATACTAAATAATACTACACAACGGATTTGAAATTAGCAGAGACATATACTAAATAATACTACACAACGGATTTGAAATTAGCAGAGACATATACTAAATAATACTACACAACGGATTTGAAATTAGCAGAGTCATATACTATATAATACTACACAAAGGATTTGATATTAGCAGAGACGTATATACAGCAAGGTTATTTCGATACTTATCGAGCCTTAATGTGTGCAATCTTACGCAATAGCTATACATGTACCACCAGGCAGGAGGTATATGTTGACAGTTATTACGCTAGATAAATGATCTGGAGAACAACTGTAAATAAAGAAAGGGAACTTGTATGAACTTACTATGAACATACTTTTTGTAATGATGGTCACGGACTGGCGCAATGCAACAGCCCTATGAGTCACGTTCCGACAGTCGTGAATTCTATGACCTTCCAGCATTAAATAAGTTATTGAAGCGTTGCCACACTGACACAAGAAAAAGGTCACGCATGATTAAATTGTGCACGTAGTAGAGCATTTCTATATACATGTATGTATATACATGTACCTGTTCAATCTGTATTAATTTATTTTTGATAATTTACAAGTTAAGTCTAAAGACAACCCATGCTCCACTGTTCGCATCTCGATGGTTTAGTCTGTTGTAATCCTTTAAGATTAGAATGTATTTCTTTTCATTTTTACCGGGTTTTCCACGGAAAACTCCGGTTATTGAAATGGTGATGCGGGCGGGCGGCTGCCAGTTTTGTCCGGACGATAACGCCTATATGGCTCATGCCATTGGATTGAAACTTCATACATAGAAAGATCATGACAAGAGGAAGTGGCATGCACAAGTTCCATAACTCTGGCTTCACTAATATTGGAGTTATGCCCCTTTGAACTTAAAAATGTGTCAGTCCATATGTGCGTCCGTCCGGTCTTGTCCGGGCTGTAACTCAGAATTCCATGGATGGATTGTGAAATCACTTGGCATAAATGTTCCTCTAGACGGTACGGCGTGTCGCATGAAAAAACCATGTCAATAGCTGAAAGGTCAAGGTTAAACTTAGAGGTCAAAGGTCAAAATCAGTATATTTTTAACCGGATTAACAGATTATGCTTGTCCTGAGCATATCTCCTACACTACTTTAGCTAGGATCACCAAATATGGTGTGTGAGTACATCTTGGGATGGCGGAGTGTCGCATACTATTTATAGGTTTATGTGACCTTGACCTTGACATTGGGCTTCATTTACAAGAAAATCTTGTCCGGAGCATAACTCCTATACGGAATCAGCTAAGATCACCAAATATGGTGTGTGAGTTCATCTTGGGATGGCGGAGTATCGCATACTATTTTTAGGTCAATGTGACCTTGACTTTGAACTTTGACCTCATTTACAAAAAGCTTGTCCGGAGCATATCTTCTACACTTCTTCAGCTAGGATTACCAAATATGGTGTGTGAGTACATCTTGGGATGGCGGAGTGTCGCATACTAATTATAGGTCAATGTGACCTTGACCTTGGGTTTCATTTACAAGAAAAACTTTTCTGGAGCATACCTCCTATACGGAATCAGCTAGGATCACCAAATATGGTGTGTGAGTTCATCTTGGGTTGGCGGAGTATCACATAATATTTTTAGTTCAGTGTGACCTTGACCTTGAACTTTGACCTCATTTGCAAAAAATCCTTGTCCGAAGCATATCTCCTACACTACTTCAACTAGGATCACCAAATGTGGTTTGTGAGTACATTTTGGGATGGCGGAGTGTCGCATACTATTTATAGGTCAATGTGACCTTGACCTTGAACTTTGACCTCATTTGAAAAAAATCCTTGTCCGAAGCATATCTCATACACTACTTCAACTAGAATCACCAAATGTGGTGTGTGAGTACATTTTGGGATGACGGAGTGTCTCGTACTATTTATAGGTCAATGTGACCTTGACCTTGGGCTTTATTTACAAAAACACTTGTCTGGAGCATACCTACTATACGGAATCAGCTATGATCACTAAATATGGTGTGCGAGCTCATCTTGGGTTGGCGGAGTGTCACATACTATGTTTAGGTCAATATGACATTGACCTTGAACTTTAACCTCATTTGCAAAAAAATCCTTGTCCGAAGCATATCTCCTACACTACTTCAGCTATGGCGATGGCGGAGTGTCGCATACTTTTTATAGGTCAATGTGACCTTGACCTTGAACTTTGACCTCATTTGAAAAAAATCCTTGTCCGAAGCATATCTCCTACACTACTTCAACTAGAATCACCAAATGTGGTGTGTGAGTACAATTTGGGATGGCTGAGTGTCGCATACTATTTATAGGTCAATGTGACCTTGACCTTGGGCTTTAATTCAAAACCCTTGTCCGGAGAAAACGTCCTATACGGAATCAGCTAGGAACACCAAATATGGTGTGCGAGTTCATCTTGGGATGGCGGATGTTGCATACTATTTTAGGTCAATGTGACTTTGACCTTTGACCTCAGTTACAAAAAGGTTGTCCTCAGCATATCTCCTACACAACTTCAGCTAGGATCACCAAATATTGTGTGTGAGTACGTCTTGGGTGTGTCACATACTATTTATAGGTCAAGGTGACCTTGACCTTTGACGACGTTTACAAAAAAGCTTGTTCGGAAAATGTCTCCTACATTACTTCAACTATGATCACTAAATATGGTGTGCGAGTACATCTTAGGATGGCAGAGTGTCGCATACTATTTATAGGTCAATGTGACCTTGACCTTGGGCTTATTTACAAAAGAAATTTCGTCCGAAGCATACCTTCTATATCGAATCAGCTAGGATCGCCAAATATGGCACGAGTTCATCTTGGGATGGCGGAGTGTTGCATACTAATTTTAGGTTAATGTGACCTTGACCTCATTTACAAAAAAAGCCTGTCCGGAGCATATCTCCTACACTAATTCAGCTAAAATCACCAAACATGGTGTGTGTGTGTGTGTGTGTGAGTACATCTTGGGATGGCAGAGTGTATCATACTATTTATGGGGCTTCATTTACAAAAAATGGTCTTGAGCTTACCTCCTACACTGAATCAGCTAGGATCACCAAATGTGGTGTGTGAACTCGTTTTGGGATCACATACTAGTTATAGGTTAATATGACCATGACCTTGACCTTTGACCTCATTTTAAAAAAAGTTTGTCCGGGGCATATATTCTATACTACTTCAGCTAGGATCACCAAATATGGTTTGTGAGTAGATCTTGGGATAGCAGAGTGTCACATACTATTTATAGGTTAGTGTGACCATGACCTTGACCTTTGACTTCATTTACAAAAAAGCTTGTCATCCCTACACCGAATCAGCTAGGATCACTAAATATGGTGTATGAGTTCATCTTCGGATGGTTGAATGTTGCATACGTTTTGTAGGTCATGTGGCCATGACCTTGACCGTTGACCTCAAATATGAAATAAGATTGTCATTTGGGGTCATTTGGGGTAACTTGAGTTCAAATTGTGGTCTTACTATGCAATCTTTACTTTCATTTTGCAGTTGCATATTGCAGGCCTGCTTACAAAACCCATATTGTCAGTGCTTTGTTTTTGATCATTTGTCACGTACTATGACCCATTTCTTGTTCTGGGAGTTATACCCCTTTGAACTTAGAAATCACCAGATAATAGTGACGGAAAACCCGGTTTGATGTCGTGTCGACATTTCTTGTTTTCTATTATCTGTTACAAAGGAGATGTACAGTTTATATATGTCGATATATACAAAATCTATGCAAATTCTGTGTTTATTGGCAAATTTATGTGACCTTTATACATGGAACACTTTGTACTAGTTGAAATAATGTTATTTTCTGTTCTGTTCTGTTCTATTACGGCCACATACCAAATAGTATTTCTATTCGGCAAAGGGTATGCAAAGGGTATAAAACACCTTTAAACGCAATTCTGAGAAGAATGTACGTACTTTTATACAGATGGCTGCTTAATGCAGGGTGAATTTCATGCAGAAAGTTCCTAGAGGAGTTTTCTGCATGAATTTCACCATGCATTAACTAAATAATAAAGGTATATTAGTAAAACATTTGTTTTTAAAACATTTTTGCTTGGGCTAGAATAATACAGAAAATTATTAAAAATAATATAGAAAATTATTTCAATGGTGCCAACAGGCGACATTGGCGCCGAAAGAGTTAAGCAGCCACCTGTCAGCAAGACCGTAAACTGATTTCTAGATGTACCGCAGCATGCGTCAGTGTTTGGCACACATTAGCATAAATTCCAATTGCTTACTGCAGGACGAAAGTAACACAGAAAGCTAATAGAGGAGCTTTATGTATAATTTTCGTCTTTCATTGAGCTAAGTATATTTGTCTTAAAGCTCCCAGATTTAGACCTAATTTTAATGATGGTTGTAGCCAAAGTTTTACTGTACTTTTTTATATTTTGAATAATTTTTGCTCGGGAAAAGTGAGACACCCGTGGTATTCGATGAAATACTCATATAAAGGTTTTATTAACCCTTTACTCCATGAATATCGATGTGAGAAATAATGATTTGAAGAATATTATTTAGATCTTTTTTATAATCATGGTATATGAACACAGAAAGTTTTGGTCATGGAACAACCTCCTGTATAATCAGATTTGTATTATTCCATAAGCAATCAGAGCAAACCCTGTCCATACGGCTCTAAAAGCAGCCATATCGTCTGGGTCTACTCTGTTTGAAAATGCGTATTAAGGTGTGAATGTGGAGCAAAGGGTTACACTTAAAGACGACTATGCATATTGTACTTGTAACGTGTTAGTGTAGAGTTCTCTGATAATGGACAAGAGTATCTGATGCTTGAGCTTCGATACAGCTCATATTTAGTCTCCAATTCGTTTGTTCCATCTCCATCTCCATCTTCCAGCACTGCACCATGTACAGCGATTTCTGTAACAGTAATAGCAAACACCAGCTTCATGATTCAAGCAATATAACAACCTGAAAGGAACTATTGACGCAAGCTACACAGAATGTAGTAAACCTCATACGTAAAGATCACAACGCACTCAGTGTCTGCCCTAGAGTATTCTTGACCCCAAATATTTATAAACGCGTATATAAGTGGTATAGGTCGAAATGACCCCATTTCTCTTTGAGTTAGTTTCGACAAAGTCAGCGCATTTCTACATTATTGTTAAATGTGTATCTCGTGTTCGATATCTCGAACTTCAAAGGAACAAACAAATTACTTGGTGATAAGTTAATAACAGAGGTTTGTGTCATCTTATTCCAAATCTTAACTTTTACTTTTTTACCGAGGATTGAGTTATCAATGTTCGAGTTGTCGAAGTTCAACTGTATGCCAGTCAACATATGTCATAATATAAAGCAGAAAGCACGCGGTGACCAGACTAGTGTAAGACGGAAGATGGCAATCAGGGTTACATTGATCAAACAAAAGGAATTAGGATAGATTATCTTAAAATAAAGAACACAGGTTTACTGACAATTGCCAAACTCATGCCAGACTCCTTTGTGGGTAAATTTGGTCAAAAGATCAAACATGCAACAGGTGAATATTGTTGATTACCCTAAGTTATACATCAACAAGATTGCGAGGAAGTTACCACTGTAACACTGAAGAGGCTGTAGAAGTGCGCTTTAGGTGCAAAAAGGTCTTTGTCGAAACTAACGCAAAACACCAACGATATAATCTCGGCCTGTACCACCTATATACGCACACATGAACGTAAAAACTCTCTAAACCGGAATTCTAGTAAAGAAGAATTTAGATACTTTCCGGCAAGTGGCTGCTTATTGCAAGATGAAATTCATGCAGAAAGCTCCTCTACGAACATGTAAGAAATAATGACAACATGAATATTTATTAGCGGAATTTTATTAATGACATACACACAGGCCATTCTGACCCAGGCAGAAACTGTAGAATCACATCTGTATTGAACCATAAGCAAACAACAGACCATGATTAAACGGCTCCAATGGGAGCCGTCTGATATGGGTCTATTATGTTTGTAAACGCGTGAAAAGGTGTTTAAATGAAGGAAAGGGTTAAACGTAAGTGGTGTGTCAAAAAGTTTGGATCCCAATAAGACACCGATCTACTCGGCGTCTAATCTGGATCCAAACTATTTGTAAATGTAATCTCAGATCCGCCCATTGCAGAAATACGTGTAAGTCGGGTTCAGGCGACTTCGGCGATGAAAGAATCAAAAGGACTGCCACTCTAGGATTGGCCTGTTCAGTCATTGCAGACGTTGCTCCACCGCAGAGCGCAATCCATCGTCAACCAGGACGGACGGAGGCCGATGATGATGATGAAACGAACTACATTAGTACCATCAGTCGGCATACCGGAAGCATCATTCAACAGAGACTGCTCTCCTGAAAGTTCAAAATGGCATCCTTCAATCCCTAGATAAAACGAAATTACAATTCTGGCCATGCTTGATTATCGGCTGCATTTGACACTATCGATCATGAAACTTTGCAAAGCACTACATCATGCACACAAAACATGTTGGCTCAATCTGTAGAAACCATGGACTGAACCACCATTTCTATGCCGACGACTCACAGTTATACCTGTCCTTTAAACCTAAATGGCATTTCCTGTCAACAACAAGCTTTACCGCGAGTTGAGGATAGTCTCAAAAGAATAGTCTCTTGGATGCACCAGAACATGCTGAAGCTCAGTACTGACAAAACTGAGGTCATCCTGTTTCATACAAAAACACAGAAGTACCTGCAGAGATTAGTAGTGTGCAAGTAGGACCCTCTAAAACCAAACCATCTCTGTGTATAAAGAATCTCGGTGCATGGCTCGATTCACAAATAGATATGACATCACATGTCAATTCCGTGTGTAGGTCTAGTTATGCACAGCTCCGACAAATAGGCCATATAAGAGCGTACCTCTCACCTGATGCTACCAAGACTTTGGTGAACTCTCTTGTTACATCAAGAATAGACTACTGCAATTCACTGCTGCATGGAATTTCAAACAACTCACTGCGGAAATTTCAAAAATTGTAAAACACAGCAGCCCGCATCATAACCAGAACTCCTCGATATACCTGGTAATCATATTACGTCAGTTTTGAAGGAACTTCACTGGCTTCCGGTTAAACATCGGATTGAATTCAAAATGCTGACACTTACGTATGAAGCCATTACACAATGAATCTCCCAAGTACATTGTAGACATACTTGACGTGTACAGGCCGCACAGAGAGTTAAGTTCAGCAAGTAGATCCTTGTCGTTGGTTGTGCCAAAGGTCGTATGGTAAAATACGGTGAGGGAAGTTTCATGCATGCAGCTGCAAGGTCACTCGCATGTTTCAAAAGGTGTCTGAAAACGCACTTCTTCAACATTTATTACTAGGACAGTTTAGGAAACGATATGTTGCATAGCTTTCATTGACCCGATAGACAAGCATGCGGTTCCTTCTGGTTAGTGATTCCATATCTACTGTATATCTATTGTATAGCTTTCATTGACCGGATAGACACTCATGCGGTTCCTTCCGGTTAGTGGTTTCATATTTATTGTATATCTATTTTATATTTCTCATTGACCAGATAGACAATCATGCGGTTCATTCCGGCTAGTGATTTGATATCTATTGTATATCTATTGTATATATTTCATTGCCTGGATAGATAATCATGCGGTTCGTTCCGGTTTGTGATTTCATTCATGCGAAGCGCTTCTGAACGCACATGTCCTGTGTATAAATGTGGTACAATAATAATAATAATGATGACGAGTCGCTATAGACGAGGGTCTACTGTATATGACAAAATGTTCTGAAAAAATGTTTCATTTTGTATCCTTGATTATATAGGTCTATTTAAAAACACAACAGAAACCAGTGAGAATGTTCTTTAATAAAACTCGAAGCAGAAGGAATATACTGTTTCAAACATTTGAGATCCAGTTTAGACTTCCAGCGAGTATATAGAACCTAAATTGTGTGCCAAAGTGACATTGCTTCTGAAAAGCAATTGAACAATCTATTACATGTATTGTAAGAAAATCAAGCACACTGATTTCACGATAATACTAGCTTACATAACCGTGAGTTGTAAAATATCCTATTTAGCCTGCTATGGACGGATAAGTGAATACCTATGCAAACAGTTTGGATCCAGATGAGACGCCGAACTGTTTGATACCCTGATTGATTTTGGTAGACAAATTGACCACGACTTGAATTTTGAAAAAAATAATTTCCTCACCTCAGCAGGCTAAAAGTTAAATGATCGACCACCACTGATAGAAGTCTATCTAGTCTATCTATTGATTGTCCAATATTTTAACATTAACCTACTTAAACTGACATCGGCTGCATTTTTACTTACTTTCACTTTGTTAAAACTGTTGAGAAACTATTGGCCGAGTGTCAAACAGTTTGATCCCGACGAGATGCCGAGTTACTCGGCGTCTCAACTCGATTAAATCTGTTTGAAAGTACTATTCAAGTCATGCTTAGCGGGCAAATGGTTTATAGGTTTATGAATGGAAAATACTAAAACACAGATTACTGATTCTTGTGGGTATGAGGACGACAGGACGCGATTCGCACTTCACCATCAGGAGCTTATTTCCAGTATGGGTTAAGGTTATCCATCCATGGTATTTAACTGTCTGTCTGTCTGTCTATCTATCTATCTATCTATCTATCTATCTATCTATCTATCTATCTATCTATCGTATTTAACTGTCTGTCTGTCTGTCTATCTATCTATCTATCTATCTATCTATCTATCTATCTATCTATCTATCTATCTATCTATCTATCTATATATATATCTATCTATCTATCTATCTATCTATCTATCCATCCATCCATCCATCCATCTATCTATCTATCTATCTGTCTATCTGTCTGCCTGTGTCTGTATTTAACTGTATATCTATCTATCTATCTATCTATCTATCTATCTATCTATCTATCTATCTATCTATCTATCTGTCTATCTATCTATCTATCTATCTATATCTATATCTATATCTATCTATCTATCTATCTATCTATCTATCTATCTATCTATCTATCTATCTATCTACCTACCTACCTATTATCTACCTACCTACCTACCTACCCACCCAAAAAACCCACCACTCATCCCAAACATCCCAACCACCCATCCCACCCACCGACCCACCCACCCAAAACCCACAAAAACACTCACCCACCCACCCATATATCTATCCACTCACCTCTATTTATCACGGTTGGTCAAAAATTAAACAATTCTAAAAATGTTTCCTTTTCTCTAGTAAATGCTGTTTTCAGTAGCTACAGTACAAGCCCCGCGGACTTTTTGTTTTCCGTTTTACCAGCGCGGACAAAATTATTTGAGAGCGGGTTTCCAGCACGGACAATTTTTATGGATCACCGCGGACAAATTCTGTGTCCACCGCGGACCGAAATTTACCCTACGGGATATTATCGCCGCCGAGCCATCGCTGTCCGTGCTGATATCAGCGTGGATTGCGGGGCATCACCGCGGACACTACCTTTATGACTGGCAGTCGTTTAATCGATTTAGGCATAAATTATTTAGATAAGATATATACATGTACAAAAGCTTACATGTATATATAAATACACATGTGCATTTTTTTTCAACTGAAGAAACTCATATTGAATATACTGTCAGATCTAGAATTCAAAATGAAATTAGATAGCATACGTATATAGATAGCCTTCACCCAAAACCCGAGACTGAAACGGTTTCATTCTGCTAAAACTACAATTTATAGTCAGATTTTAACGATTACCAGACTGTAAATGCTCGAGAAAAAAGAAATAGATACAAAATATCAGCAGCATTTGTTTTCACAATCTGATTTTCAGAAAATGCGTAGCGCAGAGATTATAGATATCAGGAGCACTCGGTCATATTTGTTTCGACCCCACGCGCGTATTAACCCTTTCCCTGTTCTTTATGTGTTCCAAATTTAAATACAAATGTACATGTACCTACTGAATATTCATGGACAAAATAGTTATAATGAATTATGGAAGGTGGAGCATTGTAGGCATTTTAGGAAAGCAAATAAACAGATCTATAAAATTCTTTAAGCAAAGTCAGTAGACCCTGATCAGACGGTTCCTCTAGGAGCGGTCTGATCTTGGTCTATTCTCTCGACAAATGCGTGAAAACAGGTTTATATGAGGGAAAGGGTAAAGGGGTGGAGAGTTGTATCCAACCATTATTTGTTGAAATACTTTTTTTTTGAAACCTTAACACTTTACTCCATAGTTTGTGTTCAGTATTGAAGACAGATGTTTGATTAAAACAGGCTGAATGGGACCATTTTGCGTTTTTCCCAGCCTGCTTTAAGCTACCGTCTACTGTGATATAGAAATATTTCTTATGGCGCATATTCATGAATGTATCAAGTGGAACTATTTTTGAGTGGAGGAATGGATTAACGCACTATAATGAGTACCTATGGAGTAAAGGGTTGAACTGGGTATCATTCGACGAAGAGATGCAAACAGTTGATTAAATAATAATAAAGTTCGAAACGCATCTACACTAATACACTAATACACCGCATCTACACTAATAATCTATACTGTTACAGCTATTCTTGTTTGACCGACCATGTAGTGCAGCTACAAGATTTAAGTTGATATCAGAATTAAGATGAAAACTATTGTAGCTTATTGTATAATAATTTATTTTGAAACGGCGCAAAGCAGTCGCCTGCATAAATCATTACTCTGTATAAAAGAGCCACCTGAAATAACAGATAGCCAAATATTGGTATGTCGTTGTCTTTCAGATGAGTTCAAAGCTGCGATCGTAATAATATTCATTTAAGTCATATTAACCCTTTTCATGCTAGTAGCATATATTGACGCAATTTAAAAACAGTGCAGACCCAGATCAGACAGCTCTTAGAGGCTGTATGATCAGGGTGTGCATTGGTTTCTTATAGGATCTGTCAAGCATAAATTGCCATTCGTCCTGGGGAAATTATTACTCAATTGCCAATATAAAAGTTGAAATGATAGATAGTCATACGTAATCCATTCATATCTGCGGGAAGAGAGAGAGAGAGAGAGAGGGTGGGGGAGAGAGACACACACACACAGAGACATAGACAGAAAGAGAGACACACAGAGAGACAGATAGATAGGGACAGCCACAGACAGACAGACATACAGAGAGTAAGAGGTGGAAGAGACGGACAGAGAGAGAGGGAGAGGGAGAGAGAGAGGGAGAGAGAGAGAGAGAGAGACGGGGGGAGAGAAAGAGACGGAGAGAGAGAGAGATATTTTGACGTCCCTTCTGGCCTTGTGATTGCGTATCATTGTAAATGTTAATTTGGGGGAGAGGACTTCTTAGAAACAACAACAATTGTACACAGAGAGAGGGACAGGGACGGTGAGGAAATATATTATGGGCTTATTAATTATGTATCAGACCATAACAAAGTCTAAAACATGATAAATATTTCATTTTAATACAGTGCCCCTGTATTGATTCACAGGTGCTCGTAGCATGCTATGTCTCCACGACAACAACAGACAAATTCAATATAACTGGTCTATAAGGCCTTGTCCGATCTGATAGCATGGATGGATATCTTGTATTAACAATTTCTTAAAATAATACTTACATGTAAAATAACATTGACTGGTTTTAAACCTAACGTCAAACCCTCGCCGACATCAATTTCAAGCTTATAGAGATTGTTTTATTTAACATTTCCCTGTTCTATGTTTATTCAAAATTTCAATAATTACTGAATATTCATGGACAACAATAGTTATGAATGAAATATGGAAGGGGGGACATTGCAGCTATTTAACAAAGCAAAGAAATATATCTATCAAATTCTATTAGCAAACAGAGTAGACCCTGATCAGACGGCTCCTCTAAGAGGTCAGAGAAGACCCTTCTCTGTTTGCAATTGCGTGAAAATACGTTCATATGAGGGAAAGGGTTAAAGTACAATATGAAGAGATTTTGAATACATAATACCCATTCATTCTATATTTAATATTGTGGGAAATGTAGATGGCCGCTCGTCAATTATGAAGAGCAATATCAATTATTGGTGATTGACACGCCTATAGGTGACAGTTGATTGGATTATGTCTTTTCAATGGGTGGGTCTTAAAGATACTGAACCAATGAGCTGTGACATCTTGATAGTAGCAAAAGAGCGGAAATACCCGATAGTCTTTCTTTAAAATTGTCGGAATTTTATTGATGACCAAATAATTAACACAATGATGACCATAAATCAATGACCCCCTGCGCTGAAACACCAAGTTAGTTTCCGTACATTGTAGAGCACGCAAAGCGATCATTGTTTTAATGTATGACCAAAACATTTGACCCTCATTATACTGAATTATTGTCCGCTTAAAAAATGTAGTCTGCAAAATAAATGAAATAAGCATTGCTTTAGTTCGTTGAAAACAAACAGAAAAATGAGAGTCAGACATATTTGACCCTAGTAACACTCTGGGGAACTCATCATATGTTCAGTATACAAACTGTTTGTAAATATTAAGGAAGCCACGCTCGGCGGGCTAAGGGTTGATCTGCATATTTTTTTTTATCTTTTTAAACTTTCAGGGTTCTATAGAGAATGTCCAAGTTACCTACATTTATTATGCTGAAAGAATTTGCTTTTAAAAATGTTTTTTGTATCTTACCGGGTTTCCTTCTGTCTTCTTTTAAAATAAAAATCGACTAAATTTTGTTTCCGCGTAAAAACATCGAATTAGTGTTAGTGTATCATTTTCAAAGGCAAGTGACTGCTTAATGCGGTGTGCGGAAAAATGCCACTGGAAAAAAAATGCTACCCTGATTTGGAAAAATGCCATTGGAATATATGCCACTGGAAAAAATGCCACCCTTTTTTCAAAATTATATTTTATCCTTTTTTTAAGGCCCCAAATAGGGGGCAAAGGTCCGGGGGCAAGTGTCCGGGGGGCAAATGTCCGTAAACCGAAATACCGATATCATGAATATTTATTAAATTTATCTTTAAAATAGCTTATGTACTGAGGCTGATTTGGTATTGGAACAAAACTATAGATTTAGATTCAACATAAATTCATAAGCAAACAGAGAATACCCTGATCATACGGTTTCTATAAGAGCCATCGTATCCGTGTCTACTCTGTTTGCAAGCACGTGAAAAGCGTCGATGCTCTCAGAATTTTTACTTCTGTTGCCGGGTCATGTCAGACGTGCGGATCTCTAGCTGAAGCGTTTTTGGTTGTCGGTGGGTTTCAACCATTTCCCTGTTTAATATTTATGTCGGAACAGATGACATCATGCTATTTTTAAGTTGATTTTTATAATGGTGTAGGTACGCGGTCCATGACTTTTCTTGGTACTTGTAGAAAATGTAGAGTCAGATCTTATATAATTTCACAAGTAAACAGAGCTGGTCCCGATCATACGACTCCAACAGGCGCCTTCAGATCTTGGTCTACTCTGTTTGCAAAGGCATGGACATTGTTTATATATGGTAAAGGGATAAGCAAACAGAGCAGACTCCTGGTCAAACAGCTTTTATTTAAGAAATCTGATCTGAGTCTTATCATTTAAGAGTTTTAAATTAATAAACATAGTTTTATGAATTGTATAACTATGAAAACATTCTTGTAATTATGTTACTTATGCTGATTAACCCTTTCCCTGTTCAGTATTCATGTAAGAAATAATGATATCATGAATATTTATAAGCTAATGTTTTGAATGGCATTTGTAGACAAGATTGTTTTGATGTTGGTAGAAATTGTAGAGTCGGGCCTATTACAATTCCGTAAATAAACTGAGCAGGCCCAGATCATGCGTATGATCTGGGACTACGCTGTTTGCAAATGCTTGAAAACACGTTTATCATAGAGAAGGTTTGTATTTTAAGGTGGAATGGCCCGTCATTGTTTAACTGTAGATTCCATTCATTATATAAGACCTAACTTAGCTATTTGATTTTGAATAATACACAGTGAAGACCCTGGTCAGATGGTTGCTTTTTGAGCCACCTTGTCTGATTCTACAGTGTTCAAATGTCAGTAGTTTTATTTCCCGCATTTAACAATACAAACTGTTTGTTTTAAATACTGAAAATGAATTGTGTTAGGCAGTTGGAGAATATATTATTATATTATTTACTCAGCCTAAATACATGTATGCTGTAATTTACTAGCTAGACATAAGAAAATAGTAACGATCAAAGGTGCCAGATGGTCAGTAAAACCCCTAATTTCTCAGCAGGTGGCAAGGGTCAGTGTCACACAACTGCCATTTATCACACACTGTCAACAAAGTTATGAATTATTACGTAACAGGAATGCGTGTAATGAAACCGAACTACCTAACAATGTGCCAATTGTCTAAAGTTATGATTTGTTAAATTGTTTCCCGAAAAATAGAAGATAACTATGCTTTGACTAATTAGATCTATGGCTAAGCATAATTAAACCCTACCGATTAAAACCAGTTAGATTATTGTGAATTCTAGTTCTAAAGACAGTATAGATTGATACGATCTAGATCTATACTAAAATACTTTTACTAGATCTGATATGGTACTTTACAGTAGCCAGAAAGAAGACATTTTACAACACATAAATGAACGCCGTGAGACTGTACATGTATATCTTAATATCTAGATCTTATTGAAACAAAACGAGATTTAAAATTCTAAATACTGTTGATCTAAATTATTCAACGCGTGTATCACAATAGCCCCTCACTACAAAAGCCCCTCTTGCAAAGCCCCTCACCAAAATGGTCAATGTTTACAAAAGCCCCTCACAAAAAACAATACTAACATTAATTGAACTTTAAGTGATTTGTTAAGTGTACTTTTAAAAGGAGTGTTCTAATTACCTTACTTAACGAATCTTTATAAGCCTGTCATTGAGCAAACAGGGTAGATCGAGGTCAGATTGCTCAGTATTTTGATTTTGGTCTATTCTGTTTGAAATTTAAGAAAGTTAAGGAATTAGAAAATGGAAAAAAGTTTGTGTTTAAGTTAATTGGGGTAATATTATAATAATTTATAAATAATATGGCTAATATTACATCATCCATAGCTATTGGAACTATATTAACTGTCACAAAGCAAACATGGTTGAACTAGATCATATAGCTTTAGATTTGATTTGGGTCTACCCTGTTTGAAATAAATATAAGGAATCTCCTCCTTGTGATCTACAATGTTTACTTTTATAAGTATAGAGTGTGCTAATTACCTTACTTAATGAACCTTTATAAACTGGTCATTCAGTAAACAGGGTAGATCCAGACAGCTGTAATTTTGATTTTGGTCCACTTTGTCAAAATAGTTGGAGTATAATGATTAATTAACAAAAATAGTGGGGGCTTTTGTAAGCCTTGGACATTTTAGTGAGGGGCTTTTGATCGAGGGGCTTCTGTAGTGAGGGGCTTTTAGATGAGGAGCTTTTGCAGTAAAGGGCTTTTGAGTGTACCCCTATTCGACATATGAGGCATGTCCAACACATAAATAAGAATGTCTTCCATTTCAAAGAAAGGCCAGATCATGGGGTCTTTTTTTCCAAAGTTCAGCTGGTAATGTATAGGGCGTTCCTGAAGGCCGATTCATTCCAGTTTCTTGTTGTACATTGTATCTACCCTTCGGTATACGGACATTTTCTCTCTATGACATTTGTTCTCCTATTTGAGCATGGGAGGATAGGGCTGACATTTGTCCCCTTCAAATTTTATTTTATTTTACTTGCTCTACTTGCTCGCAAAGGATAAAAAAGAAAATACCTACATTGTTCTAAAAACGAACGGTTGATTACACAGGAAATCGGTAATGCAGAAAGAGTAAGGAGCTTTCTAATTACTTCATTTCTGCAATTAGCTGTCATCTGTTTTAAACGACCGTCAAATCAACATTTTTAAGAATGGTTGTTTACAATCGCCGCCCCTTAACCGATAATCTTTCTAAAGCGATATTGGAGCTACATGTATCCTGTGTTTAGTTACCACTTTTTTAAATGACATCCAATTCAACTGTTTTGAATTGTTATTTTACTTCGCTATACCGGTTTGAGAACCTCTCTAATCAGGTCATTTTCTCGGTATGGTCAAAGGGTTCGTTTTATAAGGTTTTGCAGTAATTTTGTTATTATCAGGGGCAGTTACATTTTTAACGCATCGAATATTAGACCACCGGCTTACTTTAAAACTAGAAATTGGCATTTAAATTAAGAAATATGCTTTTAAAAAGAAAGAAAGTTGGCGTACATGTATGAGAGATATATTTTGCTGTACGTATTTATTAATAAATTATAACTACAGTATAACCTCAGCAAAGCAACACTCTGGGGGATATAAACTTCTGTATTGTCGTTGTAGAGAGGTTGTTGCTCATCGGAGTTTCATGGCAAATCTCTCTCAAGAGACAACCCAGTAAGGAATACCTGGGATCTTTTGAATACAAGTGGCCGCTTAATGCAGGACAAAAGTACTTTTATCCTGCATTAATCTGCCACCTGTCTTAAAACAGACATTTTATTTGTACATGTATCGATGTAGAGAGGTTCCACTGTAAGTTTTGGGGATTCATTTAAAGTGTTGTTGAAAGGAGGTGTTTGCTGTAATCTGTACTGTATGCTATAAACCGCTTCACTGTCATTATGACGTAATAATCCACTAAAATAGTCACTGTCAAATCATTGTCTGCTTACATGTTTCATCTACTTTTCTTTATAAAAAAATTATGATAGTTTTTACTTAACCCTTTCCTCCATAAATACTCCTTTCTACGCCTCTGTAAAAGTCACCTGTTGAAACCAATGTGATAAAAAGAGCATTTGCTCCTACACGTATAGGAGTATATGCTCTATTTAACACAATGGTTTCAAATTACAAAATTCTAAAAACAATAATTTTATCTACTTAATGCTCCTTTTCGGTAGATTTATTCAAAGAGGTTGGATCCAAATTGAGCCTACATGTATGGAGGAATGGGTCTTAAGAAACTTTAATATAAGTGTCAAATGGTTTGGATCCTTATCAGACACGGCGTCTGATCAGGATCCAAACTGTTTGCAAACATTAGAGTTTTCAAGTTTGACATGGAAGGGTTTAACTTACAACTTACAATGGGGAAATTGTGATCTATTTCTAAATAAGGAATAGGTCATGGAATTTAAGCAGGCGACACGTTGGTTTAGACATATCCGTTTAACGAAAGAATGTGGGTGTACGAGGTCCGTGGTTTGATAAACCATGTACATACTGTATACGCTTCTTTAATAACATTGATTAATTTAATTCGTATGCCCCTTCACTCCCAGAATTCGGTTGCCATGACATTAACAACACTTTAGATCTAGACCAGACGTCCAATATCTCATTATCAAACCAGAACCAAAAACTGGTTTACATCTATATCTACGTTTTTAGAAAAAAAATGGATTATCTTTTTTAATCCATAGGATGCAGGTACATCATGGCAGTGAATCGATTGAGCAGAATCTAAACATGCAGTACATGTACATCAAGCAGAAAGACAAAACATGTACACAGGTACATTTGTACACAGTAAAATATTAAGCACAAGGGTAATAAAACAACCATAAAAGTATTATTCGAATGGCTATTGAAACTGGTTAAAACGTACATTTAAGCTGCCGAACCAAGATTAAATAATGGAGAAAACTTCTAACTTTACAACTCACCTGGCTGAATTGATATTAGATGTATTAGTAAATAAAATCCCTCAATTCTTTCGTCTGCCAGAACAATATTTATATACATGTAGATCTATACAGAAATCATAAGAAGACCAGTCAGGACTATTCTCATAACAGAATCAATAGGTTTTGATGGTCGTTTCCAGTAGATTTCTGATAATTAAAATTTACACTGATGTGAAACTGAAAACAAAATCGATTGGGAATTAGAATTGGAACCTAAAACATAGAGTCGAAATGAAGATGAATTCACTAACAATGTGCACAAACGTATGCAAACCTGATACAAGTTATACAACCTAGTAACTTATTGTGTGTGTGTTTTGTGTTTAACGGGTGTTCCGTGTTTCTATATAAAACATCTTACGTATTGAACAACAAATAATTGAAATAGAAAGCATACTAGAATATCGCACCCATATTATTCAGAAACGAATCAGACAATTCACGGACAGGTTATATTCCAGTACAATCAAACGCGCCAAAAAATATGGATGAATTAATTTGTGTTTGCCGTATACAGAACAGTTTCAGTTTGGAATTAGTCCAAACGAACCATTTCTCGAGTGTTTTATTTCATACATTTCATATCAATTTTGCAAAATGTGGATGTATATATTTGTATGTACATGTAAAGAGAAAGATAAGCCGTGAAAATGGATATAAAAGGATGAAAAGGATATAAATATCAATCCAGGTAAGGTCCAGCGCGATCCGCAGTGGTACACAGTGGTCCACGATGATACCATCGCGACCTGCGGTGATAACGATCGCGCCCGGCGACGAGTGCCCTTGTGGAGGGACCAGCGCGGACCCATCACAACCCGCGCTCGATTGCGGAAGACCGCATATCAGCGCGGACAAAAATACCCGTGTCCGCGTTGGATAAAATTGCGATGGGCCGCGGAAAACAAAAAGTCCGCGGGGCTTGTACTGTACTGTTATATTGTGTCCATGCGACGTTATGTTTGATGAACGTTATGAAGATGACTTCCAAAGAAACTTTCTGCATCGCCTTTTTGTCCTGTTTCAAATACACTCCCCTTACCCGTTGGTTTTTAGGACACGTTTGTTTATTAATAAAGTGGTCTCATTAAACAGTGGTTACTTCTACGTATACATGTATACAGAGGACAGGATGACATGCTAAAATATTGGTTTTGTTTTCAGTGATAATTCAAAAAACAGCCGGGATGATTGGTTTTATCGGGCGTTTCTGCTATTTAGCAGTATGTCAGTCACCAACCGGGATAGGTGCACGTAACAGATCTCAGAGGAAATACAGCCCGCTTGGTAATGCATAGAATCACGCATTGGGTGGTGGTGGTGGTGGTGGTGCTAGAGGATAGCGTAGTCAAATACCAATTACATTGCATACAGTAGAACCTGTCCGAAGCGGCCATTCATTTATTGAACAAAAGAGTTTTAAAAAGCACGTGGTTACTTACTTAAGGGCAAAAGTAAGATAGAAAGCTCCTATATGAGCTTGTTGCAGTACTTTTGACATGCATAAAGCTACCACCTGCCTTAAAGACGAAAATTGATGACCCTTTTTGATGGCCGCTTAAGACAGGTTATACTGAACACTCTCTTTTGCGACCACCAAAAAAAAGATATAGACCTTTCTGGCTTACAGTAAAACATATCTACAGCGACATTTAAAGGTCGTAAATGGTGGTAGCTTAAAGCAGGGCGAATTGCACACAGAAAGCTCCTCTAAGAATTTTCTGCATTACCGTCGTCCTGCTTTCAGCAACCACCCGTTCTTATCAACTTCAATATTTATTCATTGTATAGTCGTTTTAGGCAGATTCTACTCCCCCTATTGTGTGTTTGTTATGTCTATGTGCATCTCTTTGTGTCTTTTATATACATGTACATTTACTGTTTTTCGTTGTGGTACTGTGTAGAAACGTAAAATGAAAAAATACCAGAAATGAAAAAAATATTTCAAATCCCGTTAAGAAAGGGGACACCACAACGAGAAATGAAATATTTTTTCAAATCACGTTAAAAGTGTTTGGCAGCGTAACGTAATTTGAAAAATATTTCAAATTATGTGGACCCTGTGCCTATCGTATGTTGTGTTTATTTAATACAAATTGAAAAAAAAAGTTAAAACAAAATAAGTAAGTAGCAGCATATAGATTGAATACATTACTAACAGAAACTACATTATATGTAATAGTATTTATACATTATATTTTATATTAGTAATAATGAACTAAAACCGACTTATAGTTCAGACACTTCTATGTCACGATGCACATGCGATTTGCACTAGCACGAGCAACAAGATATAGACTGCCTAGCTGTATATGAATCGGGTTTAGATAGGTATTTAAGCTATTTCATTCTTTTGTAGTTTCCTGTTTTTAGCACACCTAAGTATACTCAGTTGAGAGTTTGTTATCACTGTCCGATGTCCGTTTGCCCACCGTCCATTCGTCTGTCAGTCCGTCCGTGCTTTAAACGGATTATTCCTGCCAAATACCCTTTCAATTGGACTGTTCGAGATCGTTTTATACATTTTCAATATAGACACATATGGAAATTTAGCCCTGTCCCTGGTGGCTAAGTTTTCTTGCATATTGACTTAATTTTAGTAATTATGAAAGTTGGCCACCGCAGGACTATTTCTACCGAATGCTATTCAGATTCAACAATCGATTTTGGAGGAGATACTTTCCTCTATACTCATAAAAGGCAATTTAGCCCCAACCCTGGTGACCTGTTTTTTTTCAGGTACCGTCATGGTTTTAGCAATTTTGATTAAAGGTTGCCAAGCGACTATTCCGACCAATTCCATTCAAACTGGAACACCAGTTTTGGAGAGGAAGGTTATTAAAGGTTTTCTATATAGTTAAGAAAATCTAGCCCAGTCCCCTCAACGATCATATTTCTTGAGATATCCATTGTCTCAGTTTGACACATTGCCAACACTGTCTGTCTAACCTACAAAATTAAGATATCAGTGACAGTATGGTGTACAGTAAAGTCACTAATCCAAAGAAGTTTAATTCTGGATTTTTTAAAAAACAAACAACAAAAACAAACAACAACAACAAACAGTTTAACTATTGCGCTGCTAATGTCGCGTCTGTGATTACCTATGCGTACAGTTAAGATCCAGATGAGACGCCGAGTAACTCTGTGTCTCATCAGGATCCAAACTGTTTGTTGTTGTGTCTGCTTTTTGAAACAAAAATGTAGAAAAATAAAAAGAAAAGAAAATTGTAGCAGAGGACAACAGTTATGAAGAATGCCTCATTGGCTAATTTTAGACCCAACCTCTTTGAATAAATCTACGGAAAAGGAGGAAGTAGATTTAAGACTTATGTAGTTTTAAAACCATTGTGATAAATAGAGCACTTGTTCTTATAGGAGCAAATGCTTTATTTATCACAATGGTTTCAAAACGTGACCTTTACAGACATGTCAAAGGGCGTCAATATGAGGGATTGATAAAAAGGTGCCAGTATAAGAGAATGGATCATTTAATTTTTACAAAACAATTCAACATTTTAGCAGTGTCGGTGTTCCTTCAAGCCGTGTGTCGGTGCTGCTGCTGTCATCATTCGTGTTGTCATCTCCAGACAAAACTAAAAGTATTTGCAACAGCGACATAACCCTTAGAGCGTAAAACACCTGCTGATTTCTTAGTTGACATTATAAATGTATACATGAATTCAAACAATATGGCGAACACATTTCCTAATATTGGATAAATATATTGAAAGTAATGTTCCACGAGGATTGTTTGTAACATTATCTAATGCTAATGTAATTAAACTAAACATATAAGAAAATAATCATGCATGAACCTACAACATTCGGAATAGTGTTTAAACGCCTTAACGATTGAGTTACGCAGGAATTCGTATTCTTATAGCGCATTTGTCGGGATGAATGTATATCATCAAGTGTGTTATTGATTGATATTGAATACCTTCGTAAGTTTATCTGAAGATTACCGACGATAATAAACGGAATGTGCATGAGTCTCAGGTCAAATTGGGAAAGTAACAGAGGTACTAAACTTTAAAAATAATGTAAGGGATAACAATATATCACTTACGGGTGGCCGTATACAGCAAAGTACATTATCCCACACGAAGATAGAGCAGAGATACAGTGTTATAAAAATATTGTGCCACACCAGTGTACGCGGCTGCTCGAAAAAGTGAGAGTATACTGTTCGCAAAAATATGAGCGACGTGGAAAAAGAACTAGATAGAAAAAGAAAACGCAGCGATAACTTTGTAATTTATGTGTAAGTGAATTAGACCCTAGTAACATTAGCCATAATCGGAAAATGAGAAGAAGACAGAAGAAGAACTCGAGGAAAAAGGCCGAAAATGCGTGCAAAATAGAAGAAAGTTGTAGCGCAGAAATATCGAATTTGACTGTAGAAGACCTAGAACCTATTTTTTGACCCAGAAAGATCTAAATATGGAGAGTAGCCGCAAAGTGTTAAAAGCAATTAACGAGAAGATGCCAAAAGTTCTGACGAAAGGTGATCCTGACATTGCGAACATGATAAAATAAACCTTCAATGAAATGAAAGAAGACTTCCTGAAATCAGCGAATCACAGAATAGAAGTTCTAGAAAGTGATTCCGACCGCTTAAAAGAAAGGACAAAGGATCTGGAGAAGAAAGCTTACATAAGCCAAGAAATCCTTGACGAAATCTTCAGACGTACGGACGTACGTACGTACGGACGGACAAGAGTAAAACTTAATGCCCCGTCGCCTAAACGCGGGGGCATAAAACACTCTGGTAAAGTGCATACTTTAAAATACCATGAGTATCAAAGCTGTTTTCGAATTGCCATGGCCTGTACGCCTGAAACCGAGGTGTCCGAGACGCCTCGGTCAACTGATGCGCATGGAGAACCCGGCACTCGTAATTGAAGACTACAGTAAATAGAACAGTGAACTTTAGCGTAACCTTTTCAGACGATACATACTTGTTTACGCAATACAAACACAGGTGTGTGTTTACTCACACAAATATATTGTCCTGTTTTATTAACCTGTCAATTTTGAATATTCCTACGTCACTGAAAGGATATATTTAGCTTGGGTAAACCTGTGTTTCAAACGTTTTTTCACGAGATTCACAATAAATATACAGGTACTTCAATAAGCCAAGTAGGAAAGCTTTTATTAGCGGAAACAATCGATATCAACCGAAGCTATATATGGCGTGTTCAGCAAGCGTATAATTTCACAGGTTAATAAAAGTACAAAAATGAGTCATGCAGGAAATACCACATACAGAACAAACACTCGCCCGAACAGCAACACAAGGAAACAGCAAATGTACATGGGTAGAAAAAACAACAAGAGACGCACAAAGACAAAACAAACATACAATAGGAGGAAGATGGAAGTACCGCCTTGGAACGGTCAGTGACAAAAGTCACCGGGGGTTTAAACCGGTTTATGGGCGCCCAACCTCACCCTTATTCCATCCCCATCCTAAAAGACAAACAGTGTAAATAAACGTATCCCCTCTCCGACTAATCTACAACAACCGCGACAGCAAATACAGTGGTAAAGTGCATGTATAACAAAAAACATTTAATTGAACATACTGTATCCACCTATCGCTAGTGTACTCAATGATTGAGCTGCAAACAGAGTAACTGTAGAAAAGTAATAAAGGGTACGACAAAAATGAAATAGTACAGATATCCGACGTTCTCCTTCCATTTCTGGATTTAAGAGGTCGCCTTCATAGAGTACTAAACCTTTCTTGTCGGCGTACATGCAAAGAGGCCAGCGTGATTGCCAACTGTAAAAGGGTTCACAACCAAACATGCAGTATGTTGTAATAATACAGGATCATATCCCTTTTTAATGAATTGTTTTATATATTTGATGAACAAAGTGAGAAAATGGGTATGTCCAATAATTCTACGAAGTTTGTAAATCACATCACGCTCATGTAGGAGTTGTCTGATCAGAGTCAGCTTTGTTTGATTATGATATGATATAGACAAGACCCCACAGAGTCTGTCATGTTCTTATAACAGTTAATCTGATTAATATGATAATCATGATTTTGTTTCTTCTTACATGAATATTCATGAAATAAAGGATTATGACCCAGACTTTCTGTAACAGGACAATACCACTGTTTTGACTGATATTGTATCAAAACATGGGACATATAGCACAAAAATATAAATGTTTCTTTCTAAAACACTCGTTTAAAAACATTTAGGGTCCGGACATGATAGGCGTCTTATATAGTGAGCCAATCTGTTTGCCAACTAAAAACAAACAGAAAGTCTGGGTCATAATCCTTTATTTCATGAATATTCATGTAAGAAGAAACAAAATCATGATTATCATATTAATCAGATTAACTGTTATAAGAACATGACAGACTCTGTGGGGTCTTGTCTATATCATATCATAATCAAACAAAGCTGACTCTGATCAGACAACTCCTACATGAGCCTTCTGGTCGTGGTCTAATCTGTTTGCAATGACGCAGCGGAATTAATGGGGAGGTTTCTTTCTAAACCACTCGTTTAAATTTGTTATGATCCGGCCATGTTAGGCGTCATATAGAGAGGCAAACTGTATGGGTTTTAATCATTTACTCCATGAATATCCATGTAAGAAGAAACAAACCATGCATATTAATTAGATTAACTGTTATAATAACACGTGCACACAGGAATGTTTGGGTACGGAAGAAGAACCATGTCAATATTATATCATTAGCTTATATACTACATGAGGAATAGTTGTCTACTGCAGGTGACAGCAGATTTATGAAAATAAAGGAAATAGAGCAAGATAAGATAAGATAAGATAATCTTTATTTATAGTCGGTTTACATCAACAAATAAACATTAGCATTGAAGCTATTGTCCGACATAATACAGATTATCTATTTGAAATAAATAGTATATCACATATAGTTTCATTGATCAGCAAAATATAATTTATTATGGAAAAATTCACTGCGCCCATTTTATCACAGAAATTTGCAATGAAAATTAGTATGTCATAAGATCTCATAGGGCAGTATGACTGTCAAAGGGAAGTAACTCATACAAGTTCCAAACTTACGTAAGTATGAGTTAATTCCCTTGACTTAGCAACAAACTACAATAAGATAAAAAAATAAAACAAAGATGCTTGTAGACATAGTCCAAAGTACCTACCCTTTAGCCCTGTCCTCAGACTCTGACAGAGATATCAGATGCTGAGCATAGGGCCAATCGGTTAGTATAAAATTAAAAGCTACGAATCATACAACTGTGATAAAAAATCAACCATTCTGGTAAGCATAAAAGACTAATAACAAAATGACAAATAAACCAAACTAGAGAGCCATGATAGCCATAGTACTTTCCTAGCACTGGTTCCATCTCATATCATGCATGGATTAAATTAAAGGGTACAGAAAAGTCATGCTACAATCATACAAATAACAGAAAAGCAACTGCAAGCATTTAGAACTTAACTAGCACAAGTCTACCTGATCAAGCTCATATGTTATTATTTAAATATATATTGCCGCGCAGATCACATTAGATGACTCAAAAATGGTCTGCACTGTCTATCATCTCAAAAATTATGCTGTACAGAAGTATTTGCCCATACAAATATCTGAAAGAAATTAAGATTTAAATTGGTCTCTGAAATTTGAGCAGGTGATCAAGTATAAAATAAAATAAAAATATACTGCTAACAGTATGCAAACGCAAAGCTGCTCAAACACACATAGAACATTTGCAATGAGTACCACTCCAGGTCCGGATCAGCCTCTTGAACTCGCCATACTCTGTAGTGGCTCCTAACTCATTTGGTAAGCTGTTCCACACCTGTGTGGCCTCAAATCTAAAACTTTTCTTACCATATTTGACAGTACTGAATCTTGGTACATCAAGGATATTGCTACATCTGTAAGAATAGTGAGAGAGATGTTATGAAGAATTTTAATCTGTTGCAATCTGTCTTAAACGGTTGACATGAAGAGTGAGTTGGCATGCCAGCCATCTCTTACAATTGCATATAACTTGAGTCGAAGTCATTAAAGACAAATCTAAGTGCCCCATATTGCAGTTTCTCCAGCTTTTCAGTATTTGATTTACTGCAGAAATGCCATACAATTGGGCAATAATTAAAATTTAAGCGTACAAAACATTTATATATCAGTAGTTTAGTAGCCTGGTCCAGATATTTGTAGAGTCTAGCAAGTACATTGACTTGTCTTGCAGCTTTCTGAACAGACTCAATAAAACCGAGTCTGCAATTTTCTCTTTTTGTATTGCAATTTTTGCTTTCGGGGGATCACCACCCTTCAGAATTTACATACATTTGAGACATGACAATCAAAATTTAACAAAGAATCTATTTCAATACCTAGTAATGTTACAATTGATTCACAGATTATATCTGTGTTATTTATATTGAATGACTTGATGCAATCTGATGTCGATTTACCTATACATATTGAATGGAACTTGTCTGGGTTAGCCTGCATGCAGTTTATGTCAAACCAGCTGATTATATTGGAGCTTTCTTTTTCAAGCACTTTCTTCAGATTTTGAATATCCTTATCCCAATATGTGAGAGTGTTATCATCTGTATAGTTATATATAGTAGTGTTGTCAGTGAAGTGAAAAATATCATTTATGAAGATGTTAAAAATTAACGGCCCAAGAATATATCCCTGTGGCACGCCTTTTGAAATATCTGACCATTTGCTATGACATTCATCTAGTTTGAGACACTGCTTTCTACCTGACAAATAATCTTCTAAAAGCAATGCTGCCGATTCTGGAAGACCATATGCTAAAAGTTTTTGAACAATCAATTTATGCGGAAGGCAATCAAAGGCCTTAGACAGATCCATTAGTATGGCTGCCACATGTTCATGTCTATCTAAAGCAGCTTTCCAATCCTCAAGCAGTGTAAGCAAGGTAGTTTGACAGAGCTATAATTAGTTCTAAAAGCTGATAAAAACTTGTCACAAAGTCCATTTTCAAAGTAATATGAGAGTTGGTCCGATATAGATTGTTCAAACACTTTGGATATGGTAGGGAGAATACTGACAGGACGATAGTTCTTTTTAAGGAAGGGGTCATCTTTCTTATAAACAGGTGTGACCTGGGCTCTTTTGAGAGTGTCTGGGAACATAGAATTATAAAAAAAACACTTTATTATACGAGTGAGAGGTCCTGCCAGAGATTCTGCACCTGTCCTTACTACCCTTGGTGGTAGATTATCTACTCCAGTTGCTTTTTCCGGATCAATTGATTTCAACAAATTATGTACATAAGATGTATTTACATGTTTGAAGTAAAAAATACTGTTGTTTTGAATGTTCCTTTTTATCGCCAAAATACTAGGATGCCGGTCATTTATCTGTACTGAGTTATTTATCCCAATGTTACTTGCACTATTTACATAAAAATCATTCAGTGTGTCACACACTTCTTTTTGATCTGAAACTAAACACTCATTTTCATTTAAGACTATCTTACTCCCAGAATTTAAGCCAGTTTTACTAGACAAAACTGGTTTGATAGTTTGCCAAAAATGTTTTGAACTTGGACCCCCTTCACATCTCTCCTTAAAATATACTTTCATAGATTCTCTTTTCACTTTGACAACAAAATTTCTCTGTTTCCTATATTCTTCCCAATTTTGGTCAGACCTGTGCCTAAAAAAGTCTTTTTCTTATAAATAGCCTTCCTTAATTTCCCATTTATAAAAGGAGGAGAGTTTCATCTATATCATCAAAAACATGCGCTACATGAAACGGGACATATTCCTATTCCTTGTTGAAACGATCTGTGTTAAAAAAATTGTATGATCTAAAACTAACATATTTCGGTTATATTTGTTTACACTGTTCTCTAAGTACTGTGGCGACCAGATTGTGACATTCACTGAGACCAATGTCAAAGTTTGAAGTATTACATAATAGATACTTATTATTTGTAAGAATTACATCAAGGAATGAGGGATCATAATTTTTCATGTGACATGTTGGACACTTAACAATATTGACAAGATTAAAAGCATCACAAACATAGTCTAAATTTAAAAGGACAGAACAATAGGAACAATAGGATTGGCAGTGCATCTTGGTGTAGCTTCAATTGTCAACACCAGATTGTCCGAATCCGTCGACCACAAGCCACAAACTGTTAAAGATATGACAAGTAAATACGTACATGCGCCCTGGATATCCCGAATGTTAATAAAACTTTGTGCGAAAACAGACAAACAAGAAGGGACATGAAACAGAGAGACCGTCGCCTACAAAGGAGCCAAAATTATTTAACCAAGGGCATGATACCTTTGATTGAGATTCTGAATAAAACAAGAAATTTACCATCTGAGGAGTCACGGGAATTATTTTACATAGCGCTGGACGCCTTCAGTCTCCTAGCATACGTTCATAGTGATTTCTCCAGTCATCGTCGCCGCATGCAATCTCGTCGCGATATACAGAGCTGTGTAATCAATCAGAAAAATTCTTACCGAATCTCTTGTTTGGAGAAGACACAGATCTGGAGAAATGGATAAAAGCTATTGACGACAGCAAAAGGTTGGACCAAACCTTCACGCTGACGTCATCTAGTGGATGTAAATTGTTCAAGTCTGGTTCTAAATGGACAACAAGGGATCAGGCCGTGCAGAGGAATAGTGCTTCGTCCTGGGAATTTAGGGAAGAGGCCCTTCCCTAAGAGGTCGATGCTCCAACAACAGCATCGATCAGCATACCGGAAAGGAGGACAGGGCCACAAAAAGAACTCTGGGTACCGGAAACAATAGGGTGACATGTAAGTACAAACCGGTGGTGCATACATTCTGGATATGATTAAAAATCGATATAAGTTAAAATTTGTTTCAGAACCATGTGACGCTTGTTCTAGAAAAGAAATAAAGTTTTCAGGGAAAGAAGATCAAATTATATATCGTTAGTATCGAAATTAGAAGGGAACTGTGTCATAGAAAAATAACCAGCCGAATATTACCAAGTATTGTCCAACATTTTTATAAGACCCAAAGCAGATGACAATTATAGACTGATTTCGAACTTAATGAGATTAAATGATCTTGTCTATAAAAACACATTTCAAAATGGAAACACTGAAATCGACACTACAGTTGGTCAGGAAACGCTGCTACTTCACAAACTAGTTTTTAAAGACGCATATTTTAGTACCCCAGTAATTAAGTAAAACAGAAAATATTTGCGGTTCACATAGCAGAATCAGATTTACCAGTTCATATGTCTCCCAAACGGTCTTTTGAGTGCGTCTAGATTTTTTACGAAAGTAATGAAACCTGTTGTTTTCAACACTCCGCAAGGAAGGTCATACTAATTGCTCTTACATAGATGACTCTCTTCTACTTCGGCACACACATACCGAGTGTGCGAGTAATATGGACCGTAGAGTGGGGAATTAATGGACAGTTTATGATTAACAGTCCACCCTGAAAAATCTAGTTTTATACCGACACAGACCATTGACTTTGTATGATTCGTACTGAATTCAAATGCCATGACAGTTAGATTAACAGAAGAAACGACATAATTTGATAAATGATTGTAAATCCATCTTAAAGCAGAGATATGTCCCTATCAGACAGTTAGTACAGGACAAAGTTATGCCAGTGAACTTGGCGTGCTATATACGCCACTTTATTATAAGCTTTTAGAGATTCAAAGGGATTTCGAGATTTTAGTCAAAAAGGGAAATTGTGATTGAAACATGGTAGTATCCCATGAAAATGAAGAATGTAAAACTTGGTGGATTCACAATTTAAGCATATCTAACAAACCTATTAGGCTACAACTACCGGATTGAATCTGATGAATTAAACTTTAAACCAACAATTTAGTGGGATTTGGAAAGACACAACCTTAAGACTTAAAACACAAATTTAAGGGAGAATATAAATGTACTTGAACTGAAAACTGCGTTTTTGGTGGTAATTTCTTTTGGTGCTAACAGTGTGCGTGTGTGTGTGTGTGTGTGTGTGTGTGTGTGTGGGGGGGGGTGTGTTTAGCAGCATTACGAAGATTTGTGGACCATGTGACATAAATATGTTCACTTTAAGACAAAATAAGCGATAAGTATGTTTCTTACACACAATATTGCAAAGCAATAGCTATCAATGCATTCTCATTAAACTGGAACAACTATTTTTCGGATATATATTTCTACTTTTCAGTCTACAGAAAACGGAGCAGGACGATGCGGGGCCGGTGTAGTGGCGCCTCTTTTCTCGACGCAGCCGTGGGTTTCCTCCGTTGCTACATATGTCAGTTACAAAACATGTTACTTCCGCCGATCAGAGACGCTTTAGCACCCAGGAGACATGGTGCATCGGCTTCAGAAAATGCACCTGACAGTTTTCAGAGTTACAGGGAAGCATTACGCATCAAAGGAATACCGGTAGACGCTGTTGAAATTATCATCTTTTGCTGGAGAGATGGTACTAAAACAATACGAAGGATATCTCACTAAGTGGATGCAGTTTTGTATCATTAGGAACGTTGACCCATTTGACACAGACATTAGTTCAGTGATATTGTTTCTTTCTGGCCTATATATCGTAATGGAGTGGGTTATAGTGGAGTAAATACCGCTTATACCCCATTCCACTGGGCGGCGTTTCCACAGCGCTCATGGCGAGCATGGCGCTTCTCCAAAATCTTCCAAGTCGCCTCAGAAGCGCCGTCATGTGCCTAATTTTGGGACTTGGGCGTTTCTAGTACGCTTATAGTACGCTTCAATAACGATCTCGCTGCGCTGTTTACGATCCTGTCGCGATGTTGCTGCGCTTCTAAGGCGCTTGAGATCTCTCCAAGACGCTTCTACTACGCTTCCATTACGACAAGGGATTTCAGGCTACTCTTCGTCTACGCTTAATACGTTGCGGTTACGACCTTGCTTCGACCTAGGCGCAGGAGCTGCGCTTCTGTTGCGCTTTTGGAACGTTTCTATATAAAATGGGTGATTAAACTGATTTCGAAGTAGTTGACCATCATCCTTCGAAGAAAATTGATCAAATTGTTTTGAAGACCCAGATCAAGAAAAACGATATGTTGGGCCTGATCTAGGTCTTCTTTTTGCTAAGTCTTTGATGGGGTGACTCAAGCATTAACATTTTCCCTGTTCAATATCCATGTAAGAACGAACGATCTTATGAATATTTATTAGCTGCATTTTTAAAATTTAACCTTTTTAAGAAATGTTTTTGCTTTGACAAAAACTGTAGGATCATATCTAAGCAAACAGAGCAGACCCTGATCAGACGGCTCCAATAGGAGCTTCTGATCTGGGTCTACTCTGTTTGCAAATGTGTGAAAAAGCATTTGTATGCGGACAAATATCTCGGCGCTTTTGTTGCGATGCGACTGCGATTGCGCTACGTTACTCACGCTGCGGCTACGATACTGCTGCGTTCATGAATTTCTTACTACGCTTTGCGGCGATTCGAGTCCACGGCGATGCCACTACGATTGTTTTGAGCAAGGTCAAAACAATCGCCGATTCGCGGCGTTTTTACAAAAATTTCGAAGCGTAGCGGAATCGCCTCTCAGTAGTAGGTTATATCAAGTATATAGTACACATTGTCGGTAATGTCCACTTAGGCACTAACTTATTGATTAAGCAGTTTCAGAAAGAAGTCTTTAACGAGAAATTTTCATTAGCACACTATAATTGTACTTGGGATGTCGTTACATTTTTACAGTATATTTCTAAATTCCTCTGTGTAAATGATGATTTTTCTAAAACTTTTATATAGTATTGTTAGCCTTAGCTAGTCTTCGGGGCAAATAATACACATACTACATTGTATTAATGTACATGGGATTGATATTTGTGAGAAACATGTCAAAATTAGGATTGGGGATGTGCTAAAAACTACCAAATATGGAAAACATCTTCCTGAACTGTACATTCAAAAGTATTCAGGAGACATATCCCTGTGCGTTGTTTACTTTTTGGCAAATATTTGGAACGAAATAAAACAATCAGGTATGAGGAATCACAATTTTTCGTAAGTTATTAGAAACCTCATAATTGAGTGACCAAAAGGAAAATAGCAAAATAGATTAAAACATTGCTTATAAGTGCTGGGATTGACATGAACATAGTCTTTCCTCATACCACGAGAAGTGCATATACGAGTGCAGCCAGTGACAAAATACCCATAGCTACAGTATTACGTACAGCAGGTTGGAGAAGTGAATACACATTTAGAAAATTCTACAAATGAGCAGTCACAACAATGCAGACTTTGCCTATAATGTTCTAAGCGAAAGTAGACAGTAATGTGACACAATGCTTTAGGATATAACTCCTTGCAGCCTGACTTGTGACAATGTTTATTGATATTATGGCATTGATATCATTATTGTGTTGAGGTAACAGTATATAAGAACCTGTTTAGATTTAGAAATAATTAGGGGTGAAATCGAAAATGGTTTTCGTTGGTTTTATTCCAGTTTGTTTGTTTATCATTCACAGTTGTTCTCAATGCTGAGAATGAAATTCGTGAAACATCTACTTTAACAACTCATGGTGATTCTGATTGGTAGATAGGGCTAAGACAATTGACAAATTAAACGAGTCTCTCCTGTAAGCTAATTTGTTAGACCCTATCAACCAGAACCACATGCCCGTCCGTGGTAATTAGTGCCCTTCCTTGAGAGAAAATGTTTCAAAAATCCCACTCGTCTGTCGCTAAAGTCTGAAGAGTTTTGGTCACATGATCGCGTATACTCACTCATGTGATTCTGGTATAGATAGGTACTAACAAACATAACATCAAACTTCCACTTATAGGTAAATCTCGTTTAATTTGTCAATTTATCACAGTGGTTTGAAAAGGTTACTTTTACAAAGGTGTCCAAATGAGGGAATGTGCTAAAGCTTACATAACAAGACAGGACGTTTATCAAAGTCTACTCCATTAGCCTTCGATTTTTGTTCCACTTTTGTCATAACAATAGGTTCATTTTTGTATTGATGTTACACCCGAGTGTAAGTGCGTATCGCTAGCTACGCCCCTGGACTCGCGGTTCGTCTGGTTTTCAACCGATAACATATTATCCGCAGATCCCGTTTTTCGTGTTGTGAAACTAACCGATATTTAGCTCTGATGAACTTAAAAGATATGCAATCATGTATGTAACGTTTTCTCACATTCAGATACATTGTTCTATATTTTGTTTCATTGTTTTTCAGTTACAGGATGCTTGAAGCTCCTAGCAAGCACTGCCTTGGTTGCATACTCAATTGCCAAAATTGTCATGGGTACGTATACATGCATGTACTTAACGCCTTACGTAAATATTTTATATTTTGTATTTTGATGATAAATACGATAATTACCTCAGTTAATATATGTGTCCGGTAGTCCATGCTTTGAATTCTCCAACATAATTTCAAATTCGAAACAATTCAAAATCATAGGAGCCGAAAACCAAGAAAACATTTTGATATTGCGTTGTTCTCAAAGCTGAGAATGCGTTGGAGATTTCAACAGAGCAAAAGATAAATATGTATACTCAGGTACTAAAATCGCCCTTTCTCCACCAAAGCCCATATTGTGACCACTTTTTTTAAATCGTCTCTTCGAGACGATTTAAATGAGTGGTCACAACATAGTGTCTGGTAGATAAATAAAGGAGTTATTCTTGAAAATGTTTTAATTTGCGTATCTTATCATGATCTCTTTTTCAAGTTACCGAGGGAGCTAGACGGATGTCCCATCACATACAGTGGCATAGAGCTGTTAGGGGTATTAACCTATTCCCAACATATTACCCCAAATATATCCAGATCGTCCTTTGTAACCCATCTTTTTTCATGTGGAGAGGACACACCAAACACAATAGTTGCTGTTCGAAGTCATTGGTAGTGATGGGTTAGCAAACAGTGCAGACGCAGATCAGTGGGCTCCTTAAGAAGCCCTCTGATTTGGGTTTGCACTGTTTGCATATGCCCCTTTTAAAGGATTCTGAGCACTAATGGGTTAACCCTTAATTTTTACACCGATGCATTCTGGCGTCTTAGCAAACAGAGTAGACACGGATAAAATTTCAGATCATAAATATTCCTGCTTTTATTATTTCTTGCATGAATATTAAGGAGGTATATGGTATTTTTTTGAATGCCTCTGCTCCTGTCAACCCTTTCCTGACACATTTGCAATCAGACAGCTCATGTAGGAACCCTTTGATCAGGGTCTTCTCGGTTGGGTTATGGAAATATAGATCTGATCCTACAGTTTTTGCAAAACCCGCAAAATCCTGTATTGATAAACCATTATAAGAATTCGGCTAATAAATAATCATGACTAGTTCTTTTAAACATGAATATTCACGAGGAGAAGGGCTAAAAATGTAGTTAAACTATTTTCTATTTCGCAAATTCCACACCTTGTTAGTAAAGTTGAATTTCGATATCTCGAATTCGAATAACTCGACCTTCGGATAACTCCAATTAAAGGTTCGGTCCTTCCATGATTGATAATACAGAACTATTCTAAAATGTATCACTACTCATATCTAGATACACGTGTGATAGCTTAATACAGGTCTTAAATATTGCTGAAAGATCCTCTACTTTCAGCATTACTTTAAACCTGCATTAAGCTGGGCCTACTCTGTTTGCAAAGAGGTGAAAAGCGTTTATATGAGGGAAAGGGTCCTATAGGAGCTTTCTGTGTTACTTTTGACCTGCTTTAAGCCTTACAACCCATTATTAGACCTCTTAAGACAGTTCTACTGTAGTTCGTACATATTCATTGACAATGAAAGCGTGGTCCTTGTTTGCTACATGTACCTGTAGTACATGTATCTATATAGAGTAAAGAGGCAATTAGGGTGGTAAGAAATTTGGTAAAGTGACAGATCTGGACACCTTTCAGTGTCAAATTCCATAAAATCTTGTCACCATCAAAGTATATCGATGGTATCGATGGACCTCGACATCTCGAACTTGGATAACTCGAACTTCGATATAACTCGAGTTAAAAGTGCGGTCCCATCCAAGACTTGTAATACAGAATTGCTCTACAATTCACCACTGAACATATCTATAAAGACATGCGACAGCTAAGTGCAGATCGCAAGTAATGCTGAAAGCTTTCGCAGGATCATTTCATTATTACTTTCGACCTTCATCAAGGAAAGTTTCCAAGTTAGAAATTGGTTGGCTCGAACTCACGTTATATCGATCGAAACACTTTTTGTGGTCCCTTTAAGTTCGAGACATCGAGGTTCCACAATGATATGATCGGCTTGCTCTAACGAAAACTGACATTTTTACAGGTTCAAAGTATAAATCTGCCTGTCCCGTGGAGCCGCTGGTTCCAGTCTTCGTCATCCTCAGTGGCTGTGTCTCGTTTCTCCTGTTCGCGTTCACATGCCAGCACCCTAACAGGGACCAACCCGATGACAGTAGAGCCACCTTTCGTCGGAAGTGCTGTTTTACCATTGGCTGCATAGGAGCCACCCTGAATACTGCAGTTCTTATCACTGGTGAAACTTAATATGCAATAAAACTTCTCTTAACCCTTCTCTTGCTGAATTAAAAAAAATATTTCTCCTTCTTTACCCATGCCCTGTTGTTTAATTACATATATCTTCACTGTGTACAAGTATTTCGCTGTGCAGTAACTGCTGTGGAGTGCACTGGTTGCACAATCAACTTGTAAATAGTGCAAACCCTGATGAGACAGCTCTTGCAGGAGCTGTCTCATCTTGGTCTTCACTATTTACAGGTAGGTATATTGACGCGAATAGCAAGAGAATGGTTAACCCTTTACTCCATGTAAGAAATGTCGATGTCATGCATATTAATTAGATTCATTTTTTTTGAATGGCTTATGAACAAAGGAAATTTTGGGAATGGCAGAAACTATATCTATATTATTTCATAAGCAAACAGGGCAGACCCTGATCAGACGGCACCTACAGGAGCCGTCTGATCTGGGTCTACTCTGTTTGGATAAAGGCGTAGAAAAGCGTTTTGTGGAATAAAGAGTTAAACGACCATTATATTAAATCTATTTTTGGGTCGTTAACGCATGTGGTATTTTAACCATTTACTCCATAGATTCGACTTTCTACGCCTTTGCAAATAGAGTAGACCCAGATCAGATCATATAAACGTGTTTTCACGCATCTGCAAACAGGGTAGGCCCAGATCAGACGGGTCCTATAGGATCTAGGATCTGTCTGATCTAGGTTTACTTTGTTCGCAAAGGTGTCAAACAGTTTTCTATCAGATAATGGATTTTTAAATGATGTCTAGACGTTCCGCAGCATGCTTTTAAAACTACAACAAATGATATGGGATTACACTGGTGTTTGATACTTGTCAACACGAATAACTACTGAAATGGAAACTGTCATATTAAACCTATGCCTAATGGACATTTTGCACGGATTGATCACTTCATGCATATGTATTAACTTAATTTTTATAACGAACAAACATTAAAAGGGAATTGAAGGTTTTGGCAAAAACTTTAGGATAATAAGCAAACAGAACAGACCCTGGTCAGACGGCTTCTTCAGTATCTGTCTGATCTGGGTCTGCCCTGTTTGCAAAGGCGTAGAAATGCGTTTGTATGATGGAAATGCTTCATGTCTTCATTATCTCTATCACTGTATGCCTAACCCGTTACTTCATAAATACGACTTTCTACGCATTTATTTTACAAACAGAGTAGACCCAGATCAGACGGCTCATGTAAGACCCATCTGATCAGGATCTATTCTGTTTGCTTAAGATATAATACAGCTATGATTCTGCAGTTTCTGTCATGGCCAAAACATCATGTGTCCATGTGCTATTATAACAATTACAGTAAAACCTCTCTTAACCGGAATTCTAGTAGAGAAGAATTTATATATTTTAGGCAGGTGACTGCTTAATGCAGGGTGAAAGTCATGCAGAAAGCTCCTAGAGGAGCTTTCTGCATGACTTCCACTCTGCATTAAGCTGTCACCTGTCCCCAAGACCGATATTTATACTAAATTTAACTGCCGGTTAAGAGAGGTTTTACTGTAGTATAATTGATATTGACGATGCCATTATTTCTTACATGAGTATGATCAGGGTCTGCTCTGTTTTCTTATGATATAAAATAAATATGATTATGCAGTTTCTGCCATGGCCAAAAAAGCCTGTGTCCTTGTGCTATTACAACAATTAATATCTAATTAATATTGACGATGTCATTATTTCTTACATGAATATTAATGGAGTAAAGGGTTAACCACTTATTTCATGAATACGTATATAAGACATAATACATGTATATGTACCAATGGGATGTTAAGTAGCTGATTATTTATAATGGTATCTGAACATGAAACGTTTTCACTCCGATAAAAACTGTAAACTCAAAACTGCGTAATTCTATAAGCACACACACAGCAGACCCTGCTCAGACGGCTCCTATATGAGTCGTCAACTCTGGGTCTACTATGCTTGTAATGGGGTTAAAAGGCGCATCTGTGGAATAAAGTGTTAATTTTCATACATTACTGTTCAACCTCTTTATACATATATGATGATAATCCGTTTGTTTTGTTATTGACAGTCACTGTTAGGTGACAACTCTAATTATCTAAATATTTACACCAAGCACAACTACAACAGTACCTGTCTTAAACACGGCCATTCATGTATTTAACACAGGAGTCTTAACCCTTTCCCTGTTCTGTATTTAGGCCAACTTCCAATACCTACTGAATATTCATTAACAAAATAGTTACAAAGAAATATGGAGGGTGGAACATTGTAGACATTTTAGAAAGCAAAGAGACAGATCTATCAAATTCTATTAGCAAACAGAGCAGACCCTGATCAGATGGCTCCTCTAGGAGCCATCTGATCTGGGTCTACTCTGTTTGCAAATGCGTGAAAACACGTTTTTATGAGGGAAAGGGTTAAAATCAGGTGGTTGCTTAATACAGGGCAAAGGTAATACAGAAAGCTCCTATAGGATATTTCTGCATTACTTTTGACCCGCTTTAAGCTATCGCCTGCCTTACATACCCATAATTAGATATCTTTTCGATGACCGCTTAAGACAGGTTTTACTGTACATGCACTTTATGTGCATTATCCATTCTCATGCTAAGAATTGCCTGACTTGCTTTTACAAATAGCTTGTATCCAATCCAGATAAGGTGTCTCATCTGGATCCAAGCTGCCTTTATACCCTTTGCAAACAGAGTAGACCCATATCAGACGGCTCCCGTAGGAGCCGTCTGATCAGGATCTGCTCTGTTTGCTTATGATATAATTAATAGATATGAATCTACAGTTTCTGCAATGGCAAATTACAAAAAATAATCTACAAATGTAATTAATATTCATGGTGTCGTTATTTCTTTACATGAATATTCATGGTGTAAAGGGTTAATCGAATGCATATGTATTTCCAGGTACTGTGATTGTTTCCCAAATATTGCACAGAGTCAAGTTCTCCAACAGTCCGTGTTACTTACAGCAAACTACATCCGTTCCTGGCGGTCATCTATACAACATTAGCCAACCTTCAAATATCTCATACGCGTCAGTTACAAATTCCACCCTACCAAGTATTACAACAACTCCTCCTCACATGCTTCCTACTATGACATCGAATCTGACTCGAAGCATGAATGAAACAAAGAAAGAGAATGTCTATGTATCAGATAGTGAATCGGGTGCAGGAAATGGATTGTGTGATCACTGTGTAGACATGATTCTAATATTTGCAGCAGTTTCAGTTGGTGTTGACTGGTATCTGGCCATATTCGGAAGTGTTATATTGTGTTTTAGGTGTTTTCACAGTTCCTGCAACGGGAAAGAATCAGTTATTTAGAAGTAAACATTTTGCATCATTGTTGTTATTTTAGCAACGCGTGTTGTCTTTTGATTGACTTATCTGCTTTATTTGTAACCTGACTGATATTTGCAAACAGTTTGGATCCTACTGAGACGCCGAGTAACTCAGTGCCACATTAAGGTCGAAGCTGTTTGACGCACGAGCACTATTTCATAAAAGCTTGAACGAATCCATTGGCGACACTGTAAGTCACCTTTTTGAAGCATAGCCTGTGAGGAAAAGGGATACTATTTTATTGTGTGAAGATGCACCTACATTCTTCTACATGTATTTTCTCCTGGTTTATCATGCAGACTGAGCACACCTCTCTCAATCTCTCTCTCTCTCTCTCAATCTCTCTCCCCCCTCTCTCTCCCCCTCTCTCTCTCTCTCTCAATGTCTCTTAGTCTCCCTCTCTCACTCGCATTTTCTTGAATGTGCATGTTTTGTTTAGCTTGACTGTTACTTTGTTTTGTACTTTATTATTACATTCACTGTAGTGGAAGGGCTTTATCTAAGTTGGAAAAACTTGTTGCCCAACCCCATTTATTATGAAATAAAATATTACGTTTAAACTAACATCAATCTGAAAGGTGAAACATTATTATGGCCAAAGTGGAACAAGAAAATAGAAGGCTAAGGGGTGGGGTTAGACTGATGAACGTTCTGGCTTGTTGTGTAAGCTTTAACCCAATACCTCATAGTGGTGCCTCTGTAAAAGTAAGTCACCTTTTGAAACCATTGTGATAAATAGAGCGTTTGTTTCTATATGAACAAATGCTCCATTTATCACAATGGCTTCAAAACTACACAATTCTAAACCCTCCCCGATAGTGTGGTATGCCTCCGGGTCCCTATAGCCACGGTCCGTACATTACATTGGATTCAACTATGCTCCTGGGATCGGAAGTGGTAGAGAGGCAGCAGATCGTAGATTTAACAGATGTGTCAACAGGACCAGAGTTACATTTCACCCCACCCCTTCCCAAAAAAGAATAAGATTTAAGTGGCAACACAATTGTCTACTAACGAGACACAATGTACTTCTGTGTCACATCTGGTTCTGGATCAAAACTGTTTGGATAGCCCAGTAAGCATTCTAAATGTGAAAATTAAAAACAACGACTTTATCACAACAAATTCACTCAAAATAAATTGCGAAGGGGGTATGTTGTCACCACCCTACACCCACTAAAATAGTAGTTTATGTCTTTTTATTAAAAGTTTTATTCTATGAATACAAATATGACATGCTTGTAAAAACAATAGATGCTAACCGACGACACCAACCACGCTGAAACAAATGCTGCCGAACTGTTTTTACCATTAACCCTTCTCCTCATATAAACGCCTTTTCACGTATTTGCAAAAAGAGAAGACCCAGATCAGACGGCTCTTATAGGAGCCGTCTGATCAGGGTCTGCTCTATTTGCTTATGGTACATGTACATGTATATAGATCTGATTCTAAAGTTTCTGCCAAGGTAAAACATTCCCATGTTCATGTTCCATTAAAACATGGCTAACTATTATTCATGATAATTAACAATGTTTTTCTCCTTTTTGTTTTTACATTTTACATGAATATTGAACAGGTTAAGTAATGCATATCGCAGAGTTCGATCTCAACTCTACATTTACTAGCCTAATTGTCGAAAAATAAAATCGCCCTTTTCACGTGTCGGCGCAGAAAATGACGCATTGAGGACAAAATGGCGCAATTTCCTTGATTTCTTGGACAAATAACAACGTACATGAAACACTATGAAGGTCGGTATGCAAGTGTATGAAAGGATTGTAGAGCTTGTGAGTATAACTCCTCCACGACAGAAAACAATGACCACATATAATACAAAAGAACTTTTGTTTAGCTACATGGGCAAGCATCATTTCCTCGATCTCAAGCTCTTCAAAATAGGCAAGGAAAACAAGCAGTTTTAACTTGGATACAGTAATTTTCTTTGAGGTTAAATACGTTTTCACGTTTTTAAATAAAAATTCTGCTTCATAGAAACTTTCGTCCTGCATTAAGCTACCACATTCCTTTGTCAGTGTGAATTATGCCCCTTTTTTGGTGGTCGCATTAGAGGGGGTTTACTGTATATGTCTCTGGTAGAACGTAGACATGTTGAAGAATAGAATATTGAATCTGATGTAGAACATGAAGAATGGCCGAAGAACGTGGAAGACTGTTTGAATCTTGTGGAGTTGGTAGAATGAAAACTGCTCCGATAGTATATTATATGAATGTATTATGTTTCGTGGAATTCCAGTTCGTATAGTATAACAGTGGTAATCCACAAACAGTAAATATTGATTTAGTTTTGATAATTTACAAGTTAAGTCAAAAGACAACCCATGCTCCACTGTTTGCATCTCGATGGTTTAGTCTGTTGTAATCCTTTAAGATAAGAATGTATTGCTTTTCATTTTTTTCTATAATCTGTTACAAAGGAGATGTACAGTTTATATCTGTCGATATATACAAATTTTATGCAAATTCTGTGTATATTGGCAAAATTATGTGACCTTTATACATGAACAAGTTATGTATCAACGAGGAACACTTTGTATTAGTTGAAATAATATTATTTTCTGTTCTGTTCTATTACGGCCACATACCAAAGAAAAGCACCAAATAGTATTTCTATTCGGCAAAGGGTATACAGTAAAACACCTCTAAACGGAATTCTGAGAAGAATTTACGTACTTTTATACAGAATGCTGCTTAATGCAGGGTGAAATTCATGCAGAAAGTTCCCAGAGGAGTTTTCTGCATGACTTTCACCATGCATTAACTATTTTGGCGCCAAATTTAAAAGTGTCTTCTGCAATAGTAATTTCATATTAAATATAATTCTAAACTAAATAATAAAGGTATATTATTAAAACATTTGTTTTTTAAAACCTGTATGCTTGGGCTAAAATAATACAGAAAACAGTGAAGTCCCAGGTCAGAAAAGTCGGCATCTGACCTGGGACTGCACTGTTTTCAATGGTGCCAACAGGCGACATTGGTGCCGAAAGCCCCGAAAGCCACCTGTCAGCAAGACCGTAAACAGATTTCTAGATGTACCGCAGCATGCGCCAGTGCTTGGCACACATCAGCATGAATACCAATTGCTTACTACAGGACAAAAGTAACACAGAAAGCTCATAGACGAGCTTTGTGTATAACTTTTGTCCTTCATTAAGCTACGTATACTTGTCTTAAAGTTCCCAGGTTTAGACCTAATTTTAATGGTGGGTGTAGGCAGGTTTAACTGTACAGTAAATCATCTCTAAACCGGATGTTATATTGGTATAAATATCGGTTTTGGAGACAGGTCGCTTTCTGCATGAAGTTCACTAGATGCATTAAGCAGACACCTGTCTAATTATGTCTCCCCCCATATTTATATGGGGGAGACATATTGTTTTCGTGAGAGTTGTCTGTCTATCCGTCTGTCTGTCTGTCCGTCCGTCCGTCTGTCCGTCACACTTTTTGTCCGGACGATAACTTCAATATGCCTGATGCCAGTTGATTGAAACTTCATATATGGAAAGAGCATAATGAGAGGAAGTGTCATGCACAAGGTCCATAACTCTGGCTTCACTAATATAGGAGTTATTGCCCCTTGTAAAAAAATAACACTTTTTTGTCCGGACGATAACTCCTATATGGCTCATGCCATTGGATTGAAACTTCATATATGGAAAGAGCATAATGAGAGGAAGTGTCATGCACAAGGTCCATAACTCTGGCTTCACTAATATAGGAGTTATTGCCCCTTGTAAAAAACAAAACACTTTTCTGTCCGGACGATAACTCCTATATGGCTCATGCCATTGGATTGAAACTTCATATATGGAAAGAGCATAATGAGAGGAAGTGTCATGCACAAGGTCCATAACTCTGGCTTCACTAATATAGGAGTTATTGCCCCTTGTAAAAAATCACACTTTTTTGTCCGGACGATAACGCCTATATGGCTCATGCCATTGGATTGAAACTTCATATATGGAAATATCATGATGAGAAGAAGTGTCATACACAAGGTCCATAACTCTGGCTTCACTAATAATGGAGTTATTGCCCTTGTAATTTTATTTCACAATTTTTGGTCCGGATGATAACTTCTATATGGCTCATGCCATTGGATTGAAACTTCATACATGGAAAGATCATGATAAGAGAAAGTGTCATGCTCAAGGTTCATAACTCTGGCTTCACTAGTATTGGAGTTATTGCCCTTTGTAAAAAATCACAATTTTTTGTCAGGATGATAACTCCTATATGACACATGCCATTGGAGTGAAACTTCATACATGGAAAGATCATGATAAGAGAAAGTGTCATGCATAAGGTCCTTAACTCTGGCTTCAATAAATTGAGAGTTATTGCCCCTTGTACATTTGTTTAACGCTTTCTTGTCCGGATGATAACTCCTACATGGCTCTTGCCATTGTATTGAAACTTCATACATGGAAAGAGCATGCATGATGAGAGAGTGTCATGAACAAGGGCCATAACTCTGGCTTCAATACTTTTGGAGTTATTGCCCTTTGTTATATTTTTGTCCGATCAATAACTCGACTGTTCGACTGATGCTATTGGAATGACATTTCATTTATGGAAAGAGCATGATGAAAGTAAGTGTCATGCACAAGGGCCATACCTCTGGTATCAATATTTTTGGAGTTATTAGCTGTTATCATTTTCTTTTTGAAAAATGTGGTGTGGAAAGCGCATAATGAGGGGATGTATCAGTCATCAAGTCCATAACATTTTTAGTGATTTTCCTTTACATATTGTTTTTATTAGAGGGGAGACATCCGTTTTTGTGACAAAAACCTCTAGTTGTGTCTAAATTCTTCTCTACTAGAAGTCCGGTTTAGAGGGGTTCTACCGCTCAGGAAAAGTGAGACACCCTTGATTTTCAATGAAATACTCACATACAGTGCTCCCTCCCTACAACGGCCCTCTCAATAACGATTCCCTCCTTACAACAACTCATGTCACTGTTTCCGAAACAACAAGGCTCCAGAAACAACCTTTTTCCATCGTATTTTCTTTATGTCTCCATCAAACCCTATGTTGTGACCACTCTTTAGAATCGTCACTTTGTGACGATTCTAAAGAGTGGTCACAACATAGGGTTTGATTGAGGCATAACGGTTTTAGTTCTCGAAATACACCTTATCTGGGGATCTGCAAACAAGCTAATTATGTTTGATTTTCCCTCCCTATAGCAACTCCCTCTGAACAACACATACAATATTCGTATCCCAAAGGGTGTCGTTGTAGAGAGGGAGCACTGTAGATGTTTTATTAACCCTTTACTCCATGAATATCGATGTGAGAAATAATGATTTGAAGGATTTTAATTAGATTGTTTTTATTATCATTATATATGAACTCAAAAAGTTTTGGTCATGGCACAACCTACTGTAATCAGATTTGTATTATTCCATAAGCAATCAGAGCAGATCCTGTCCAGACAGCTCTATAATCATGGTATATGCTCTAAAAGCAGCCGTCTCGTCTGGGTCTACTCTGTTTGAAAATGCGTATCAAAGCGTGAATGTGGATTAAGGGTTATACTCAAAGACGACCATGCATATTACACTTATTTATTAGTAGTTCTTGTAACATGTTAGTGTAGAGTTCTCTGATAATGGACAATAGTTGTGTCTCTGATGCTTGAGCTTCGATACAGCTCATATTTAGTCTCCAATTCGTTTGTTCGATCTCCATCTTCCAGCAGTACACCATGGACAGCTATCTCTGTAACTGTAATAGCAAACATCAGTTTCATGATTCAAGCAACATAACAACAACCTGAAAGAAAGTTCTATTGACGCAATCTTCAAAGAAAATAGTTGATCTCATATGTATAGATCACAACGCACTCAGTGTCTGCGTAAAGTATTCTTGACCTCCAATATTTCTAAATGCGTATAAGTGGTATAGGACGAAATGGTCCGAACCTCGATGGACCAAACAAATTACTTCGTGATAAAAGACGTTTGAGTCGTCTTATTTCAAATCGTAATAATTTCTCAAGTTCACGGCTTAATTTTTTGCGATAACTAATTGGAGAGACCAGCAGGTCTCTCCTCAGTGTTGGAATTGGATGTCGGCGTATTCTGGGATGGTTTACAATTTATCTCAAGGAGTTTTGAATTGGGATAGTAAAAAGAATATCGCAGTCTACCGGACGGGACGAGTTGTGGCTATTCGCATGTGCGAGTTTTGGTTATATAAAAAATACGCAGTCAAACTATCACTAACCAATAAGGAGTTTGAATATTAAAGTATTGATAGAAAATGTGATTAAATTTGAACAATAGGATCAGTTGAATCCAGATTGTCGATATTTTAATTCAAATAGACATGATTATTTTATCCCAGGACAAAGTGCAATGATTTGTGCATTCCGTATAAAAGTCGAGTAACGGTCGGCTCAGTTTCTATTTTTAGATTGACCTCGATGGAGCTGAACATATTATTTAGGTCTATGCCATTTCCAGCCCCTTTAAGAGCTTCTTAATCTAATTAGCATGTGAGTAGAATGGAAAAATGTACTTTTTATCCATCAATCTTTGTTTTCCGACTTGATTCTTATTAAACCGCGTTTCTCAGCGGTGTCTATTGCCACGTATTTCTATAACCGGTGACAGGGTAAAATTCACACGCACCGTGAGAGTTACACAATAAAAGCGTTTCAGTTTATGTTTTGTATGACCTGGCGTGGGTTCGAATCCAACTATAACCCCCCCCCCCCCCCCCCCACACACACACACACAAAAATAAATAATCTTATTTGTAAAAAAATTCTATTGGTAATTTTTCCGTTATTCCATCAACATATGCATATTTACAGAGAATTGAAATACATGTACTTATATTGTTAAGAATCATTATGCCTTAGAAACGGCTAGTATTATCACTAACCTAATAAACCTTCTAGATACTACCGGAAGAAACCTAATAGGAGGATCTAGCTCACTTGGAAGTGCTTGCTAAACTAATGTTTTGACTGGTGAGTCCATGTGCCTTAGATCTTCACGAGGAAGCAAGATGAATAAAATGTATTGTTGTTTATATGTGATTTACCAATATGTGCCTAAGATATGATACACATGCTTTAGTTTCATGTTAATTATGTTAATCATAAATGTTTTATCGTGTATTCATTTGTAACCCGAGAGGGTCCATGGTTGGTAAATTAAACCTGTTCTAATATATATTCTATTTTATTCTAAGAAACCTAAGTTTATCCGCACCCCTTTATTACGTGACTAGAGAAGCTTGCTGACTGGATAAATTCCAATTCAAAGAATACTTTTTTTTTCGAAGAACTACCTACCAATAAAGCATTATATATCTCCTAAGCAGTGGCGCTTGATATTCGTCGTCTTCGTTCTATTTATAACGCACGCACTACTTGATATGCACAATAGTTATTTATAGAAACCTATTTACGATCCGGTGCCAAAACCTTGTCAAACGGCCCCAGTATATAGCAAATGTTCGATAAAAAACTGCTGCAGGTCTCTCATTGGCTTCCTTTTAGAAGGAAGCCAACTTGTTTTAGTCTGCAAACAATTTCGTCTGCTTTAAGTTGAAGCGTTGACGCTCATTCAATGCATTCTCTTAACCCTTTTCTTGTTCAATATTCAGGTAAGAAATAATGACAACATCAATATTTATTAGCTGGATTTTAATAATGGCATACGCACCCATGAAATTCTGACTCATGCAGAAACTGTAGAATCAGATCTGTATTGATCCATAAGCAAACAACAGATCCTGATCAAACGGCTCCAATTGGATCCGTCTGATCTCGGTATATTCTCTTTGCAAAGGCGTCCAAAGGTGTTTATATGAAGGGAAGGGTTAAACGTAAGTGGCGTGTCAAACAGTCTGGGTCCCAATAAGACATCGAGCTACTCGGCGTCTAATCTGGATCCAAACTATTTGTAAATGTAATCTCAGATCCGCCTATGGCAGCAATACGTGTAAGTCGGGTTCCGGCGACTTCGGCGATGAAATAATCAAAAGGACTGCCACTCTAGGACTGGCCTGTTCAGTCATCGCAAACATTGCTCCAACGCAGAGCGCAATCCACCGTCAACCAAAAACGGATAGAGGACGATGACGAGTCGCTATAGATGAGGGTCTACTATATATGACAAAAATGCCCTGAGAAAATGTTTCTTTGGGTCTGTGGTTAATAGTTTGGACGGACACATGCTGCAGCGCTACAGACAACAGGAGCGTAGCTGAATCCAAATGTAATGTACGCACCGTGGCTATAGGGGTCCGGGGACATGCCTCCTCCTCCGGGAAAATTCAGAATCATGTAGTTTTGAAATCAGTGTGATGAATAGAGCATTTGCTCCTAAAGGATCAAATGCTCTATTTATCACAATGGTTTCAAAAAGTGACTTTTACAGAGGCGTCAATAAGCGTCAATATGAGGGAATTGGCTGAAGCTTACAAGAAAGAATGCTTATCAAAGTTTAACCCACCATCAGATTTTGGTTCTATTTTGGCCATAAAATGGTTTCACCTTTCACATTCATGTTATGCACGTGCGTAAGTGCGTATCGATAGCTACGCCCCTAGGTCACAAGTTGAATCAGGTCTATGTATCCTGATCTCGTTGGATAAATCATAAATGGATACTACAATAGAGCCTGTACTAAGCGGTCATTCATTTATTGAACATATGAGTGTTAAAAGCAGGTGGTTACTTAATGCAGGGCAAAAATACAATAAAACCCCTCTAAAGCGACCACTTAATGAGTAAATATTAGTGTCTTTAAAAGCAGGTGGTTGCTTAATGCAGGAAGAAAGTAACACAGAAAGCTCCTGTAGGAGCTTTCTGCAAGTACTTTCGTCCTGTATTAAGCTACCACCTGCCTCTAAGACCCAGAATTATACCTCATTTTGGTGGTCGCATTAGGGTTTTTTACTGTAATGCATAAAAGCTCCCATATGAGTTTTTTGTATTACGTTTGACCAGCATTAACCCATTACCTCATAGGCTATTTTTAGATCAAACCTCTTTGAATAAATCTACCGAAAAGGAAAAAGGAGAAAAGGAAAAATTCAGATTTTTGTCGTTTAAAACCATTGTGATAAATAGAGCATTTGCTTCTATAGGAGCAAATGCTCTATTTATCACAATGGTTTCAACAGGTGACTTTTGCAGAGGCGTAAAAAGGCGTCAATATGAGGGAATGGGTTAAGACAGATTCTACTGTACACTTTTAATCGTGTAGACCCTGATCAGACACTGTATATCTGACTTGGGTGGCTGAACAGAGTCTGCATTAGTGGCATATCACTATTATAGTCAATGTACCCAATCTTGTCGACTGGTGAATTCTCTTGCATCTTTTGGATCTTCTGATAGTTGAGGATATCTTCCAGACGTCTGATCAAGTCTTCTAAAGCGTCTTCTTCCCTACTATCATTGCCATCGAAATCCCCCAACGTCTCTGTATGTGAGAGTAATCTTTATTAATTGGCGATGTTTTATGACCTATGCACACTGCCTAATAGACGATGGAATCTGTTACAATCAGTATCCATGCTTATAAAACTTTTAAATTGAGTCTGAGTTCGTTCTCAAGTTTTTGATTGGTCAGATTTGAGCCTTTGGCTCAAATCTGACCATTCAAAAAATTGAGAACAAAATCAGACTCAACTAAAAAGCTTTATAAGAATGGACCCTAATCTCAGAATACGGCTTATACGCCTTTTCATGCCTTTGCAAACGCAGTAGACCCAGATCAGACGGTGTCGTTTTTTGTTTAAGTCAAAATTCCCTTGAAAAAGTTTTTCCATGCATGTAACAAATTGTCCAACCAGGTAGAAGCGCCGACTTACCATGAGAAGTTATAATTAATCAATTAAGAGTATAGGTGGCTTATAGGATACTAAATCTTCTCAGTATTATTTTGATACACTTTCAGGCTTTTAATAGTATAGGGGTCACTCGGAATTCTAAGGCTTTTCAGTAATATGTTGTGGCACAAGTGGTACTAATACCGGTTTGACATATTGAATCAAAGAAAAAAATAAGTCCGACTCTTGTAATGCATTGAAAGTTTTTTTCTGCCGCTACAAACATCTCAATCAAAATTGCTTGCAAAGGTAATTACAGAGTGTCCCATTTCAGCAATCTATATGAGTCACTTTCTGGCGAATGTTGCGTCGGAAGAATTAATCCATTCCCTTCTAGACTATTTTTAGACCCAACCTCTTTGAATAAATCTAAGAAAAATGAGCATTTACTAGAGAAAATGAACATTTTAAAATCGTGTAATTTTGAAACCATTGTAATACCACAGTGGTTTCAAACAATGACTTTTACAGAGGAGTCAAAAGGGGTCATCAGGGGGGAATGGGTTAAGTAGCTAATTTGATTACGGAGCAAATGTTCTATTCATCACAATGGTTTCAAAAAATTGAGTTTTACAGAGACGCAAAAAGGCGTCCATAGGAGAGAATGTGGTAAGACCATAATCGTTATCTATGGATAATAACGACATTATGAACATTAATTGCAAAAAATGCTACAAATGAAATATGAAAATATGAATGTTGACATTGGCAAAAAGGGCTGAATCAGATCTATATAATTTCATAAACAAACATCAGACTTGGATAACTCGAACTTCAAAATAACTCGAGTTAACAAGATGTGTTTTTGTCTTCCCCCTATTGTATGTTTGTTTTGTCTTTGTGCGTCTCTTGATGTTTTTATAGTTATGTACATTTGCTGTTTCCTTGTGTTGCTGTTTGGGCGGCTGTTTGTTCTCTATGTGGTGTTTCCTGCATGACTCATTTTTGTACTTTTGTGAAACACTATGCCCCTGATTATCGCCAATATAAATTTGAACCGTAATTTGACCTTTGAGTTTGATATATGATATTGACCTTAACCCATTTGCTCCCACGATCTCATATATGGAACGTAGGCAAACAGTGTAGACCCCGATCGGACGCCGCATAATGCGGCGTCTGATCAGAGTCTACACTGTTTGCTTATATGAAATTCAATATAAAACAAAATAAAAATAAAAATGTAGACCAGACGCCCCTTAGATAAAAGATAGAATAATCCAATATATAAGCATGGGAGAATCCACAGGGAGCAAATGGGTTAATAAATCGCCCTTAAAAATGTTCGCCTCCACAAGTTGCACATGCATGCGAAGTTTGAAGTATGTATGTGCAATGGCTACAAAATTATCGACAACGTTAAAGTTGTCTACAAATCAACAGACAGACAGGCAGACAGGCAGGCAGACAGACAGACAGAGCAAAAAACAATACCCCACGGGAAGGGGTAGGTGGGTGGGTAACAATTAGGTCCCTTCAAAAATTTGTAAAACAGAATTATCCTTAAATTCTCCACTGAACATATCTAGAAAGACATGCGATAGCTTGATGTAGGTCGCAAGTATATGAGCTTTCATCATTACTTTCGACCTGTATTAAGCTGTCACATCGAGAAAGTATCCAAGTTAGAAATAGGCTGACTCGAATTACCGTTATCTGGAGGTAATTTGTATGTTCCCTTAACCCTTTCCTCCATAAGTACGCCTTTCTATGCCTCTGTAATAGTCCATTGAAACCATTGTGATAAATAGAGCATTTGCTCGTATGGAGCAAATGCTCTATTTATCACAATGGTTTCGAAACTACACAATTCTAAAATTTTCATTTTCTCTAGTAAATGCTCCGTTTCAGTAGATTTATTCAAATAGGTTGGATCTAAGAATAGCCTTTGAGGTTATGGGTTAAAGTTTGGGATATCAAGGTTCAATTGTATCCAGAATGCAGTTTTCACATTTATATTTATATGTGTTACAGATGGTGCATTTATTACAAATTTATGCAGTTATGTCTATATATACAACCTCAATACTTGTATATGTGGTGAATGCATGGGCGCATGACCGCAATACATTAGAACTCAACATGTCATCAAAATGGGTCTAACTATGGATCTGTAATGCAGGTCGTAGCTTAATGCAGGTCAAAAGTAATACAGGGAGCTTCTATAGGAGCTTTCTGCCCTTCATTTATCTTGCATTAAGCAACTTCGTGGATTTAACCTTTAGCCTGCTATGGGCGGATGAGTGAATACATATGCAAACAGTTTGGATCCAGATGAGACGCCGAGTAACTCAGGATCCAAACTATTTGGCACCCTGATTGCATTTTGGTAGATTAAACTGATTAAAGCTTGTATTTTGAAAATGTAGTAGGTGAAACATTCTGTAGAAATAATTTGCTCAGCAGGCTACAGGTTAAAGACTCCTATGTTCAATAAATAAATGGCCGCTTAGGTCAGTTTCTACTGTATGCAAGTGATAAAATAACTGAAACGTGTCAAGAGAAAAAAAACTCCTTCGTTTTACAAACAGCGTAGACCCGAAAAATAGCTACGTTGCAAACTGTGGAAATCCACACCAATTGTGTTGTCGAAGCGACAGTCGAAGAGTATCCATTGCTTGACAGTCGCCTACACCTGTTTCATATCATTGTTCGAATTGATACTGATTCAGACAAGTCATTGAGTCTCTAATGGGGATGACTGAGTCTACACTGTTTGCAAAACACATTTACAATATATATTCATTCATAAAGATTTCAAGAGAAGATGACCCTTTACTTGATATTCCCACCTTTGTACGTTTTCCAAACATACAGTAGAACATGTCTTAAGCGGTCATAAAAAAGAGGTCTAATTATGGGTTTGTAAGGCAGATGATAGCTTAATGCAGGTCAAAAATAATACAGAAAGCTCTTATAGGAGCTTTCTGCATTACGTTTGTCCTGCAATAAGCAACTGTCTGCTTTTTAAGACTCTTATGTTCAATAAATGAATAGCCGAGTAAAATAGGTTATACTGTATTTAATGCAGATCACGCAGCCACTCTAGCTTGCTTGTGACAGGCCAGTAGTTCTTTCTACCAAGGTGTTTTTCTGTGCACGAAACAATGGAATTTGTTGCACAGACAGACAAATAAATATGCGGGGCCCACCTATACGTCTGTAATTAGCTGTACGCCGCGATACCGCTGAAATAAGCTACGTAAAACTCAGATACTAACAAACAAACAGCCACTGTAGGAGCTGCCGATCTGGATCTGCTCTGTTTGCATATACAGTAAAACCTCTCTATAACGGCCGCTAAATTACATCAAGAATTTTTGTGTTAAAGGCAAGTGGCTGCTTAAAGCAATGTGAAAGTAAAACAGAACGCTCCTATAGGAGCGTTCTGTTTTACTTTCACGTTGCTTTAAGCGGCCATCTGCCCTAAATACCAATTAATTAACACAATTTAGTGGTCATTATAGAGAGGTTTTACTGTAGGATAAAATACATCTGAATCCACAGTTTCTGTCTTGACCAAATTTCCCGTGTCCATATACCATTATAAAAGATATGCTTTTTATGGCTTTGCAAACAGAATAGACAGAGATCAGACATATCCTGTACGTATATACGCATGGTCTGCTCTGTTTGTTTTTTGGAAGAACATAAATCTGAGTCTACAGTATTTACCATTACCAAAATACGCCCTCATATGCCGCATAAAAACAAGATTTATTAGTTTTCAAAGTGAGCAGACCTAGATCAGACAGTTGATGCAAGTGTCTGGTGATGGTCATCACTGCTTAAGGGATGATGCCATGACCAACACTTCCTGTGTTAACCCTTTCCTTAATATAAACGATTTTTTACGCATTTGCAAACAGAGAAGACTTAGATCAGATCCTATAGGAGCCGTCTGGGTAGGGTCTGCTCTGTTTGCTAATGGAATTTGAAAGATCTGTTTCTTTTCTTTCTATAATGACTACAATTGTTTCCACCTTTCATATTTCGTCCATGGATATTCAGTAGGTATCGAAGTTTGGAATATACATAGAGCACGGAAAGGGTTAATTTGCCATTATAAAAATCAAGTGAATAGTAAAACTGCCTTATTGAATTTACAAGCGACTATATCGATATATGTTATGGGTTATTAATCTATTACATAATATATATCCATACCTGGAGCTGAGATTCCAAACAGCAGAAAAGTAAAGAAAATAAGAAACAGAGTGTTGCGATCCATCTTTCCTTTGCACAATCCACGAAAGATTATTTTGCATCAATGCGTATTGAAAAGCAAGTGTATTTTAGGAATCAAGATAATTATATGTATCAATTTATTTGGGTGGATCCGCTATTGCGCTGAAGCATGCAGCTGACTGATAATTTGATAGCCATCTGACGTAAGTGATCTATAGTAGTCATTTTACCTTGCGAGTTCGGCTTGTGCAAACTTATGCAGTTATGGTCTATATATACAACCTCAATACATAATTCTAAAATTTTCCTTTTTTCTAGTAAATGCTCCTTTTCGGTAGATTTATGCAAAGAGGTAGGGTCTAAAAATAGCCTATGCGGTAATGGGTTAACGCCTTTGCAAACACTCCAAACAGAGGTAGAGCAAAACTCTGTCTTGTTTGCTAATAGAAGATACAGATCTGGTATTACAGTTTTGATTCCAATCATTTCGTGTTCATGTGCCATTATAAGTATTAACCCATTCCTCCATAGGCTATTTTTAGACCCAGCCTCTTTGAATAAGTCTGCCGAAAAGGAGCATTTACTAGAGACAAGAAAAAATGTTAGAATTGTGTAGTTTTGAAACCATTGTGATAAATAGAGCATTTGCTCCTACATTACCCATGTAGCAAGCAGTGAAACACAAAGGTGAACATAGAATGCTGTAACGCTATAACCTGTCTTAACCCTTTCCTCCATGGATATTCATACGAGAAATAATGATGTCATAAATATTAATTGGGTTAATTTGCTATGATAGCACATGGACACAGGAATTTCTGGCCTTGACAGAGAAACTTTATAATCATATCTAGATTACATCATCAGCAAACAGAGCAGACCCTGATCATACAGCTCCTATGGGTTTTCTCTGTTTACAAAGGCACAGAAAGGCGCAGTTATGGAGTAAAGGGTTAAATTGACGATGTTTATACACATAATTATGTAGATTATACATATAAGTATTACAGTAAGCTCCCTCTAAACCGGACGTTAAAATAAGCATAAGTGTCGGTCTTTCAGACAGCTTTCTGCATGACTTAAAGGCATTTCGAAAGGAATGTTGACCCATTAACCCCATGCTGTGTATTTTGGGAGCTAACTGATACACAAACTGGTAAGGCGGGCTACCATCACAGAGAATCTAGGTATAATTGCATAACTTTATCTCTTATGGCTATGGACCCTGACTGGACACTGCAGGAGCACAGCTGGATACTGTGTATATAGGGGGGGGGGGGGGGGGGGGGGGGGGGTTCACTTATATAAGGAGCTTTGAAATGCCTTTAAATGTTCTTCATTAAAAGTCCGGTTTAGAGGGTATTTTATTGTATACGTATAAGTGTATCTCATTAACGCCCATGTAAACTACGCTGATTGTGAAATGGAAAGTGGTGTCATAATAGTATTTAAAACGCAGTTTAACCCTTCGCTCGCTATTCATGTCAATATACCTACCCGTAAATAGTGAAGACCAGATGAGACAGCTCCTGCAGGAGCTGTCTCATCAGGGTCTGTACTATTTACAAGTTGATTGTGACACCAGTACACTCCACAGCAGTGATTGAAAAGCGAAATACTTGTACACAGTGAAGATATATGTAATTATACAGCAGGGCATGGGAAGAAGGAGAAATGTATTTTAAAATTCAGCAAGAGAAGGGTTAATACTGCCAACAATAAAACCAAATTGTGATGACCCGTGCAAAAAGATTGGGTCAAGAAACTGATCGACGCATGACACGGTTGGTTTAGTTTTACAAAATTACAAATGAAGCTATGTATAGTAGAACATGTCTTTAACCATTAAAAAGAAATATAATTATGGGTATGTAAGGCAGATGGACTCAAATGAGAGATCGAGTAAGTAGCCTAGGCAACTGTTTGTAACGGTCCCTTGATGAAGAAAATGGGGTTTTTGTGTGAAAACAGTACAGACCCTGATCAAAGGGTCCCTTAGGAGCCGTTTGATCTGAATCTTCACTGTTTGCAAATAAATTCTATAGTAGGTGCCAACACATTAAGGGTTAGAATGGTTTCGTTTTTCAAATACCAACTATATTCTCTATAATACTACAACATTGAAAGTAGCCAAAGATGTGTGCTCAGGACAGGTGCTTGGATGTTCGTTAGCTATTAAATCTGGATCCAACTTGTTTGCAAAAGTTATCAAGAGCGCTGCATGTCAGTGTTGACTACAGGCGAACCTCCCTGTATATCATCGACGACTGTATGAATAGATGTTAGGTCGCACAGGAAGCTCCAATCGGACTCTTCTCTATAACGTTCATCATGTATTAAGTTACCAGCTGTCTTAAGCTCAACCCTTTCCCTCAGATAAACGTGTTTTCATGCATATGCAAACAGGTAGACCCAGGGTCTGCTCTGCTTGCTAATGGAATATGATAGATCTATTTCTTTACTTTCTAAAATGGCTACAATGTTCCACCTTCAATATTTCATTATTACTATTTTTGGCATAAATATTCAGTAGGTATTGGAATTTGAAATAAACGTAGAACAGAGAAAGGGTTAAGGCCCAGAATTACAGTTCTTTAAGTGGTATGTGCAGAGAGGTCTTACTGTGTCGATTCAGCAAATATTCGTAAAGCGTGACACCAAAATAATGTTTAACACATTATCCCCTAATGACGCATTTTTGCGCATCTATACAAATCACTTTATGAAACCATTGTGATAAATAGAGCATTTGCTCCTATATGAGCAAATGCTTTATTTATCACAATGGTTTCAAACTACAAAATTCTATTTTTTTCCATTCCTCTAGTTAATGCTCCTTTTCGGTAGACACATTCAAAGAGGTTGGGTCTAAATATAGCTTGGTTATGAAGCTGTCTTGTCATCTAAAACATGACGAGTGAAGAAATTATGTCCATCGAAACGTTGTCTGCTTCGAAATGAAGACAAAAGCTGCTTTCATACAGTTCCGATGTCAAACAGTTTTAACCCTGGTGAACCGCCGAGGAACTCCGGCGCTCAACAGTTCGCTAAGGTAATTATTACAAGTTCGCACTTAGCGCTCTAGATGGTTAATCTTTATGGTAACTCGAGTAACTCGGCGTCTCATCTGGATCCAAACTGTTTGTCACTCAGGGGGGTAAATGTACAGTCGGCTGAGCGGTCATTCGGACTGAAAGTTACTTTTTTACTCTGATACTATGTTTGAAAAGAAATGGAAAAATATGTACTTTTTAGAGTTGAAGCAGACGACAATGTACACAGACGACAATTACAGTGCTCCCTCTCTACAACGACACCCTTTGGGGTACGAATATTGTATGTGTTGTTCAGAGGGAGTTGTTATAGGGAGGGAAAATCAAACATAATTAGCTTGTTTGCAGATTCCCAGATACGGTGTATTTCGAGAACTAAAACCGTTATGCCTATATCAAACCCTATGTTGTGACCACTCTTTAGAATCGTCACAAAGTGATCCATCAAGGATGCGTAAAGAAAATACGATGGAAAAAAGTTGTTTCTGGAGTCTTGTTGTTTCGGAAACAGTGACATGCGTTGTTGTAAGGAGGGAATCGTTATTGAGAGGGCCGTTGTAGGGAGGGAGCACTGTATTGCTTAGTGCAGATGATTTCGCAACTTTCTAAATTATGCAATACATTTACTGGCCTGTAAAGCGGATTACTATGGTAATGGCTTTGAACTGATATATGGCCTCATAATGACAAGAGGGACATGATGGCCCTAAATCGCTCACCTGGTTACTATAGACATATTCATACATTGTATTTCTATGTAAAAATAAGTCAGCTTCAGATTGGGGCCAATATGAAACCAAGGGCCATCATTTTAGGTCTGGAGTTTAAAAATTGAACAATCTAAATAAAGGAACATTAGATGATGCTTCATATAAGTTTCAAAGTTCCGGGCCTTACAATTTCACAGAAGGAGATTTTAAAGATTTTCCTATGAAAAACTGATAAGCCAGGGGCGGGGCCATTTTGGTCCAGGAATCATAATTTGAACAATCTTGGTAGAAAACCACTAGATGATAATACATGCCAAAGTTCAAAGGTCTATGCCTTACATTTTAGGAGGAGAAGATTTTCAAAGATTTTCCTATGAAAAACTGATAAGCCCCGGGGCGGGGCCATTTTTGGTCCGGGGATAATAGTTTGAACAATCTTTGTAGAGGACGATTAGATGATGCTACATACCAAATATCAAATGTCCAGGCCTTATGGTTTCAGAGAAGGAGATTTTTTAAAGATTTTCCGATGAAAAACTGATAAGCCCCGGGCGGGGCTATTTTTGGTCAAGATGTCATAATTTGATGAATTTTTGTAGAGGACCAATAGATGATGCTACATACCATATATCAGACGTCTAGGCCTTACGGTTTCAGAGAAGAAGATTTTTAAAGATTTTCCAATGAAAAACTGATAAGCCCCGGGGCGGGGCCATATTTCGTCCAGGGGTCATAATTTGAAAATCTTTGTAGAGGATCATTAGATAAATAATGCTACATACCAAATATCAATGGTCTAGGCGTTACGGTTTCAGAGAAGAAGATTTTTAAAGATGTTCCTATAAAAACTGATAAGCCCCGGGGCGGGGCCATTTTTGGTCCGGGGTCATAATTTGAACAATCTTTGTAGAGGACCATTAGATGATGCTACATACCAAATATCAATGGTCTAGGCCTTACGGTTTCAGAAAAGAAGATTTTTAAAGATTTTCCAATGAAAAACTGATAAGCCCTGGGGCGGGGCTATTTTTGGTCAGGTGGTCATAATTTGAACAATCTTTGTAGAGGACCATTAGATGATGCTACATACCAAATGTCTAGGCCTTACGGTTTCAGAAAAGAAGATTTTTAAAGATTTTCCTATGAAAAACTGATAAGCCCCGGAGCGGGGCCATTTTTGGTCTGGGGGTCATAATTTGAACAATCTTTGTAGAGGACCATTAGATCATGCTACATACCAAATATCAAAGGTCTAGGCCTTACGGTTTCAGAGGAGAAGATTTTTTAAAGATTTTCATACGAAAAACTGATAAGCCCCAGGGCAGGGCCATTTTTGGTCCGGGGGACATAATTTGAACAATCTTTGTAGAGGACCATTAGATGATGCTACATACCAAATATCAAAGCTCTAGGCTTTGTGGTTTCAGAGAAGAAGATGTTTAAGTAAATTGTTGACGACGCACGACGCACGACGACGGACGCCGGAGCCAGCCCCCTCACAATACCTCACCTGGCACTTTGTGCCAGGTGAGCTAAAAATCTCATTTGTTGATTAAACGTTTCATAAAATAATATGGTTCGCGTGTAAATATGTAATTATATTTTATGGATTATATAGGATTGCACCATGGTAAGTTATCTCTTCCTCGGTCTCTCTGAAATTCAAAAACATTAGTTAAAATTAATTTATATTCATAATGTGCGGAGTCCTGCATGAATATGCATGAAGTTAAGGCTTGAAACACTATGTCTAATGTAAAAAGAATCGTCTGCAAGCAGTGTCGCCTGCTTTAATTTTCATCTTTAAATTTGTTTCTTTTGTATTTCAAAACCATAATCACAATAACACACATTTTGGACCTGGTGAGACGCAGAGAAAACCGTGATCACAGATTCGCTTATTACGAATGAATGAATTGAATGAATGAATGAATGAATGAATGAAAGACTTTATTTAAAGAGGGTTACCCGGTTAGTCAACAGACTAATCTACCCCAGGGCCCTCTAACACAAGCATTTCATACAAAATATTTTGTCAAATATCAAATTTAATTACAAGTACCGTGATGCTACATACCATATATCAGACGTCTAGGCCTTACGGGTGAGAGATGTAAACAAGAGGACCAAGATGGTCCTTAATCGCTCACCTGGTTATCATATTAAGAGTATAGCTGGGGAGCCCCAGGATGGGCCAATAGAGGGTTAATGCACGTTTTTTCGGGCAATAACATCTGCAGTGTCCCGAGGGACTGTTGTTGGCCCGAGCCCGAAGGGCGAGGGCAACAACATTCCCGAGGGACACTGCATATGTTATTGCCCGAAAACAAACGTGTATTAACGCTATTCTTGCATAAAACCAATTTTCTGCTCTCCTGCATCAATTTAATTCTTCAAAATACAAGCAAAACAACGGCAGCAAAACTATACACTTCTTTGACACTTCGGCGATTTATGCTGTTTCCGGGCCACTGTTTTCTTTTCGACGTCAATTCATGATTGTATCAAATACCGTTTACACGGAATTTCATTCAATATGTCTATCACTAAAAACAGTTCAAATACTCACACCCCGGCGTTCACCTAGCTTAGGTCAAAACGCTGTAGCATTCGCGTCCATTGTTTTCCTTAGGCCCGTAATAGGTATAATTAAAACCGGTCAACAACAGCGCGTGAGCACGAGAATCGCCTTGTTAATACATGGTCTAGCGGGACTACAACAGCACGTTTTATGCAAGAATATTGATCTAAGGGACAATATTTGAACAATGTTGATGGAGGAATATGAGTAGTGGTTCTGGAGAACAAGATTTCCAAAGATTTAGAATATTGATTTTAACAAGACAATCATTCTGATCAATTAAGACTGGGCTAAAAATGTGACCTCTAGAGTGATTTGTCTAAGATTTGACCTAGTGACCCACTTTTAACCCCAGTCATAATCAAACTAAACCTTGATATCACCAAGAAAAACATTCTGGGCAATTTTGAGGAAGATTGGGCTAAAAAGGTTGCTGCTGAAGTGAAAACAAGATTGTTCTAAGCTATGACCTAGTTACCTACTTTTTGGTCCCACTTAACCCACTTTCAAACTCGTCCAATATTTTATCAGGACACTCATTCTGACTAAGTTTCGTGAAGAGTGGGCAAAAAATGTGACCTATAGCATGTTCACACGGTATTCCTACCATCTGACCTAGTTTCTGAACCCACATAACCCACTTTCAACCTCGTCTCAGAATTTTTCCAGACAATCATTCTGACAAAGTTTCATGGAGATTGGACAAAAAAGGTTACCTCTAGTGTGTTCACAAGGTTTTTCTCTATTTGACCTAATGATCTAGTTTTTGACCCCACATGACCCACTTTCAAACTGGTCTGAGATTTTATCAAGACAATCAGTCTCACCAAGTTTTAGATGGTGTGGCTGAAAGTCATGCCAACCAAACGTTAATGCAATGTTAAATCCCAGTTTTGTTTGAACATCTAAGCTTAACCCTTTCAACACTGAATTTTCAAATAGATTGTTCCGAAATTCAAGCAAGTCAAGCTTACTGTGAAAATTCAGGGTTTTTTTAAAAGAAGAAAAGTGTAACATGACAAACAGTGCAGACTCTGATGAGCGCACTCCCCTAGGAGCCCTCTCATCTCGGTTTACATTTTTAACAAAGGACATAGGTGACTTTTATCCCAAAATGAAAGCATCAATGTACATTTACATTTATAGAAAATAGTTGATAGAATTGTATCAATAATGGCGTGTTATTTACTGTCACATATCAATGAAGAGTAAAGTTTCTAAATGACAATACAACTTCGTGTAGTAGAAATTTTTATTTGTATAAAAAAAACCTTCTGATTCTAAATGGTTTATATTTTTAACAGATATTGCAAGATAGTATTTTGTGCCTGGGGAAAATCACAAACATTATAACCTGTCTAAACATTCTGCACCTTGGGCAGTTGACATCTGCCAATATTGTCGTATGTGTCAATTCTAAAAGTAAATTTTCTCCATTTTATTTTTTAAAAAAATATGTGTCAGAAGGTCAAACAGTTTGGATCCTGATGAGATGCCAAATTACTCAGCGTCTCATCTGGATCCAAACTGTTTGAAAAGTTTATTCCAAAGTCACCAGTAGATTGCTGAAAAAATAAAAGTAATGCAGAAAGTTCCCTTAACCCATTTACTCATATTGAAGACTCTGTAAAAGCTACTTTGTGAAACCATTGTGATAAACAGAGCATTTGCTCCTATGGGAGCAAATGCTCATTTTATCACAATGGTTTCAAACTACAAAATTCTAAAACTTTCCTTTTCTCTAGTTAATGCTCCTTTACGGTAGATTTTTTTCAAAGAAGTTGTATCTAAAATAGCATATGAGGTAATGGGTTAATAGGTGGTTGCTTAAAAACAGGTTTAACTGTGCAAACTTTTCTTTCCAGCAGGTCATGTCACTATTCCTATACTGAAATCAAACTGAACACAAACTGATTTGCTTTACCCCCTTTTTCACCTGATAAAGTCATCTTTTTTATCGATTTGCAAACAGTAGACCTAGGTCTAACAGTTCCTGTAGGAGTTGTTTGATTCAGGTCTACTCTGTTTGCTTAATGTTTCATAACTGATCATTAATATTCATAAGCTCATTATTTCTCACATAAATATTTTTAAAGTAAAGCTTTTAGACAAATGGAAGCTTAATAAAGGACAAAAGAGGAAGAATATCACAACAGTAGTTCGTCTTCTGTGTGACTTTTAGTCTGCATCAAACAGCCACCTTCTTTTAACCCTTTCTCTCCTAGAATTTTTAGACCTAATGTCTGTGAATAAATCTCCTGAACATGAGCATTTACTGGAAAAAAGGATTTTTTTGGTTAGATTTGTACACTTTTGAAACCATTGTGATAAATAGAGCATAGGAGCAAATGCTCTATTTATCACAATGGTTTCAAAAAATGACCTTTACAGAGGCGTTGGTAGTAGGGAATGGGTTAACCCTTTACTAAATAGACATCTGCCTTGTAACACCATTACTAACCCTTTTAAAATATCTCCAACAGATGTCTGATCTCAAGTCTGCTGATGAAATAATAACAAGAGCTGTGTGTGGCGCCAAAGCTCGTCTGATTTGGTGCTTGTCCAGCTAAATTAAAACGTTTTGAAAAAAAAGGCCATAACTCCAAAATTTTGAAATCAAGAGTTATGGTTCTTACGAGGGGTGTTCCATAAATAATGTCATCTGTGCTTTATTTCGCGGAAATCGTGCAATTCATGCACAAAACCACCTCGTGTCGATTGAGTGATCACTGGCTCGTGACACAGGTAAATATCTCGTCCACACGTTCACTTGCCTCGGTACAGTGTACATCGTTTCATAGCCTATTCGTTAGACTATACACAAAATGACAGGAAAACGAGCTGAAAATGTTCTTGAAATTAGGGCCTATATAAAAGGTAGGTCATTACTCGGCATAAAGGCTGTAGATATTCACCGCGAGGTGTGTGACATTTATGGGGAGGGCCAAATGTCCCACAGGACTGTTTGTAGGTGGGTAGCTAAATTTAGTGCTGGGCAGCAGCAACTGAAAGATGCTGCTCGCCCAGGTCGTCCTGCAACAACTACGACCAAAGGTAACATAGAAAAAATCCGAAATATCCTCAAAACTGATGCTCGATTCACCGTAAGACAATTGGCTCGAATGACAAACTTGTCGTTAGCAAGAGTTCATGCAATTTTGAAGAAACACCTAAAAGTTAGAAAGATAAATGCAAGATGGATACCCCATTTGTTAACGGATGAGCAAAAGAAGACGCGTGTAACAATGGCAAAAAACCTTCTCAAAATGTACCCAAAATATAGTAAAAAGGCTTTTGATAATATAGTCACTGGTGATGAGACCTGGGTGTATTATTTTGAACCAAAGCGGAAGGTTTCCAACCGAATATGGGCCACTAAAAATGCCAGACGCCCAAGTATTGCCAAACGAATACGAACGGTAAAGAAGGTTTTGTATGCTATTTTTTTCACTAATAAGGGTCCAGCTATTCAAATCCCGGTGCCAAAAGGCAGAACGGTCACAGGCAAGTTCTATAAAAACGTTGTTCTGAGAAAATTGAAGAACTACTACAAAAGTAGTCGCCCCAAAACAGGACTTAAGTATGTCCGACTTTTGCATGATAATGCACCCGCTCACAAGGCACGTATTGTGACTGACTTTTTGGAGTCAGAGAAGGTTACCGTCCTTCCGCACCCTCCGTATTCGCCAGACTTGGCCCCCTGCGACTATTTTCTCTTTCCAAAACTTAAATATCATTTATCTGGAAGGAGATACATTCGAGAAATGCCCTTGGATCTGCTGTTTATCAGTGTCTGATGGGTGTCCCCATTGAAGAGTATGAAAAATGCTTCCAAAAATGGATTGACCGGCTAAAAAGGTGTATTCTGGCTGGCGGAGAGTATTTTGAAGGGCAGAGCAAATTAAAATGAACAAAAGCACTTCCGCTATATGAGCACCGATGCAAGTGACATTATTTTTGGAACACCCCTCGTATGTAGGGGCCTTCTACTCAATGAGATCTACCCACATATGAAGTTTCATGTTGATACCTCTTATACTTTTTGAGTAATGAGCAACATTAAAGTTTTTGCACGCCGACGATGACCCCAACGCCTACACCTACAATAGCTCGACATTTCTTTGAAATAGACAAACTAAATTTCTAACTCTACAGTTTCTGAAATGGTCTAAACCATTACCTGGTTCATTTGGTCATTATAAAAAACCGGTTTATGAATATTCATGAAGTCGTGATTTCTTGTATGCAGTAAAACCTCTCTATAACGACTACTAAATTGTGTTAATTAGTTGGTATTTTGGGCAAGTGGTTGCTTACAGCAAGGTGAAAGTAAAACAGAACGCTCCTCACAAACAAGACATACACCATCTAATGCAGTAAACTCTCTCTATATTGGGCAGGTGGCCGCTTAAAGCAAGGTGAAAGCAAAACAGAACGCTCCTATAGGAGCGTTCTGTTTTACTTTCACCTTGCTGTAAGCATCCACCTGCCTTTAACACAAAATACTTGATGTAATTTAGTGGTCGTTATAGAGAGGTTTTACTGTACATGTAAATATTCACATGGTAAAGGGTTAAAGACCAAAGTTTATTCACCTAGTGGCTACTCTTAACAGGACCTGAGGTTATACTACTTATATATTAGTAACGTTCTGAATCTGAACATTTTCTTCTCATTTTCCAGCCTGAAAAATAGCTGTCACATGTTATAGCACAAAACTTTGTGCTCTGGTGAAATAAAACAGACGAGTTAATAATGATATGCAAGTAAGGTTTCTTTATTAAAATTTCTTCGATCTCCCTTAACCCATTCCCTCATACTGACGCCTTTTGACTCCTCCGTAAAAGTCTCTATTTGAAACCATTGTGATAAATACAGCATTTGCTCCATAGGAGCAAATGCTGTATTTATCACAATGGTTTCAATACTACATAATTCTAAAATTGTCCTTTTCTCTAGTATATGTTCCTTTATGGTACATTAATTCAAAGAGTTTGTGTCTAAAAATAGCCTATGATGGAATGGGTAAAGCTATACATTTCAAAGCTCTGACCAATCAAAATGGCATATTTCTCTGTCAAGGCTTATCTTGGTGATACTCATTAACCATTTACTCCATAAATACGCCTTTCTATATCTTTGCAGACTGATTAGACCCAGATTAGATGGCTCTTATAGGAGCCGTCTGATCATGGTCTGCTCAGTTTGCTTATGATACGATATAGATATGATTCTACAGTTTCAGTTATGGCCAATATGCCATTATAAAAATTAATATAATATATATTCATGATGTCATTATTTCTTACATGGATATTCACGGAACATAGGGTAAAATCAGCACTCCAAGGCAATTCAATTGAATAGCAACATATTATGATTTGTGGAGAAATCTTGGAAGCCATTCTAATAAGTACCAACAGGAGAAATACAGAAATTAGGTAATATTATTATTATTATTACTTCCTAAATACAGTAAAGCTTCACTAATCTGAACTTTTAGTACAGGTCTCTGGTTTTAGCAGGTCTCTGCTAATGCAGGATGAAAGTCATGCAGGAAGCTCCCTAATGCAGGATTAAAGTCATGCAGAAAGCTCAAAGAGGAGCTTTCTGCATGACTTGACCCAGCATTAAGGTGTCACCTGCCTTAACCCTTTCCTCCATAAATACTCCTTTTTAAGCCTCTGTAATAGTCACTTCTTGAAACCATTGTGATAAATAGAGCATTTGCTCCATACGAGCAAATGCTCTATTTATCACAATGGTTTCTTTACTACACAATTATAACATTTTCCTTTTCTCTAATTAATGCTCCTCTTCGGTAGATTCATTCAAAGAGGTTGGGTCTAAAAATAGCTTATGGAGAAAAGGGTTCAAGACTGATAATGACACTTATTTGAGAGTTTAGATTAGCGATGTTTTACAGTATGCCTCGTATCTAGAGCTCTGACAAACAGTTGACCTTCTATACCTCAAACTCCGATAATATCATCCAGTCACCCTAGAGACGTTGCTTTGATTAAACAGTTGAACTTCGATATCTCAAAAAACTCGAATAGCTCAAAATTTGGAATAACTCAAAGTAAAAGTTCGGTCCTTCCAAAATTTACAATACAGAATTGTTCTAAAATGTATCATTACACATATATAGAAACACATGTGACAGCTAATGCAGGTCAAAGGTAATGCTGAAAACTCTTGTAGGAGCCATGAATCTCAAACTTGAGAAATTGTTTCGATTAGAAATCCAATGACTTGAACTTTTGTATGGTCACTTGAAGTTCGAGAAATCAAATTTCAACTGTATTTGAGATTCTTTTGAAGACACAAAAACAAATGTCAAGGAATGTTCCAATGGACAATTAAGTATCTCTCTTAGCAGTTCTGCCAATACTGAAAGTACTAAATCAAGGGATCATATACACATCACACACACAAATAAATCCACAATCTTTTTCAACAGCTGATAATGACTAGACTGTATGCTGACTCTATTTCTCCTTCTTTGTTTCCTCCTTCTTCTTTTGTGTCTTTGGCAAGGTCTGTTTGCACTGGTTGTAGATCTCATTTAGTTCAAAGTCTTTGATAATGTTTGGCTAATCAAAGGAAAAGAAAAGAAATAACATTAAATAATTGTAGATTACTTGGAGTTAATCAAATTGAATGATTGCCTATGCAAATACAGAGGCCAAATTAAAATGTGTGCAGAAGAACCTATCCTAAGTGGCCATTCATTTATTGAACAAAGCAGTCTTAAAAAGCAGGTGGTTGCTTAATGCAGGGCAAAAGTAATGCAGAAAGCTCCTATTGGAGCTTTCTGCATTACTTTTGCCCTTCATTAAGTTACCACCTGCCTTACAGACCCATAATAAGACCTCTTTTCCTAGTCTTACTTTACTTCTATATCAAACCCTAAGTTGTGACCACTCTTTAGAACTGTCTCAATGAGATTATTCCAAAGAGTAGTCACCACACAGGGTTTGAGGGAGAAATAACCATCTAGTAGATAAACACACACCTTTATCTATAGCTCTCAGAATGAGATGTGATGAAGATCTACTCGGTACAATGTCAGGAACTAAAGTATATGACACTCTGGTCAGAGATTTAGAAAAACAATCCAGAAAATGAACTTTAAGAATATGTAGCAGATGACAAAGTTTGCAGATGATATTTCTTAAGTGTAAAAGGGGTTAACCATTTCCCTGTTGAATATTCATGTAAGAAATAATGACATCATGAATATTTATCAGATTATTTTTTTATAATTGCACATCAACAGTGTACACAGTATGTCTTGATACAGGCAGAACCTGTAGAATGGGATCTTTCATAATGTCAAGAGCACACAGAGCAGACCCTGATCAGATGGCTCCTATAGGAGCCATCTGATCTGGCTCTACTCTGTTTGCAAATGTGTGAAAAGGTGTTTATAAGAAGGAAAGGCTTGAGCTAATATGCAGTCATAGCTCCAGATAAAAGGTATGTAGTTCTATCAAAATGTCTATATTTCTAAACTAAACCTGATCTTGTTGGTACACGGAATGGTCTCTCTGAGAAAATTCTAATGGTTAGCTACAAGATACTGTTTGCCAGAGAAACAATTAAACATTAATAGATAAATCATTGATTTCTTAATACATTACTCCATACATATGCCTAGCTATGCCTTTGCAAATAGAGCAGGCCAAGATCAGACTGCTCCTGTAGGAGCCGTCTGACCAGGGTCTGCTGTGTTTGCTTAAGAAATAATGTAAACAGTAAATCCTCTCTAGAACGGCAACTAAATTGTGTATATTTACAGCAGGTGGCTGCTTAAAGCAAGGTGAAAAAAAAAGAATGAAAGTAAAACAGAATGCTCCTATACACAAAACACTTGATGTAATTTAGTGGCAGTTATAGAAAGGTTTTACTGTAGATATGATTCTAGTTTCTGCCATTTTCAAATTTCCTGTGTTCATGTGGCATTATAAGACAAGAGAGCCATGATTGCTCTATATTGCTCACCTGCAAATATAGTACTAGATAGAGATAAATTGACAAGTCACAACTATTGCAGGAAAATGAAGATAAGAGGATAATAGTAGATTTAAATTTTCCAATTGAAGATTATTCAATTTGTTTAATATGCATGATGGTCTTAATTAATTCTCTATATAGGCACCAGAGGACTATCCCTACCAAACACAATTCAAATTTGACCACCAGTTTTGTAGAAGAAGATTTTTGAAGTTTTCCCTTTACTCATATAATGAAATTTTGCCTAGCCCCTGGTGGCTATGTTATTTTTTCAGATATCATGTTCTTTTTTCAGGTATCAGCATGATTTTGGCAATTTTGATAAAGTGTCACCAGCAGATTATTCCCACAAAATATCTTTAATTGGGCCATTAATTTTGGAAAGGATGGTTTTTAGTTTTCCATATAGACACATATGGAAATTTGGCCCAGTCCCTGGCGGCCATGTTTTTTGCATATCAACAAAGTTTCAGCAATGATGGAAAGGGCTAACTAAATAAAAACATCAAATTTACAAAAAAAGACTTATTTACAAACATTAACCCATTCCCTCATATTGACGACTTTTGATGACTCTGTAAAAGTCACTTTGTGAAACCATTGTGATAAATAGAGCATTTGCTCCTATAGGAGCAAATGCTCTATTTATCACATGGTTTCGAACTATAAAATTCTATAATTTTCCTATTCTCCAGTTAGTGCTCCTTTTCGGTAAATTTATTCAAAGAAGTTGTATCTAAAAATAGCCTATGAGGGGAATGGGTTAAGAAAAAAATATTCCATTATTTTTCTAAGATTTTGGAATATACCTTGGCAAAGGCATATTTTACAACAGTTCCTTTCACACTCATTGCAGGTCTTCTCATCTTCTCTTTGCCCTCCTGGAATAACACGATAGTTGGTAGCTGCTTGGAGAAGGAAGAAGTGCTAACTTTATACCTGTAATATCAAGCATTCATATTATATCACAGGTTCACATACAAGGCATACAGCATCTAATACAGTAAAACCTCTCTATAATGGGCAGGTGGCCGCTTAAAGCAAGGTGAAAGTAAAACAGAACGCTCCTATAGGAGCGTTCTGTTTTAATTTCACCTTCCTTTAAGCCTTTAACACAAAATACTTGATGTAATTTAGTGGCCGTTATAGAAAGGCTTTACTGTATAAACAATTCTTGTAGAAATGAATAAATACATTTGACAGTAAAACCCCCATTAACCCTATCCCTCATGTAAATGCATTTTTTCACACCTTTGCAAACATGGTGGACCCAGATCAGATGACCCCTGTTGGATCCATCTGATCAGGGTTGGCTCTGTTTGCTTATGAAATTTTAATTGATCTTACTCTATAGTACCTACCAAAAAAAATATTGTGTATGCCATTATAAAAAATCAGCTTATAAATATTCATGATGTCACAATTCCTTACATAAATATTCAACAGAGAAAGGTTTAAGCAACTATTTTTACTGATTATCTATAGGAGTCTTAACTAATAGGTGGTTGTTTCATGCAGGGTAAAAATTGCTGCAGAGCCTTTCTTGAAAAATTTGTGCATAACATCTGTCCAGTATTACGCTACCATCTGCCTTAGAGTCCCTGAATTCGATTTCTTTGAAATATTTGTTAAAGAAAGGTTTCCAGAGCAACAGATAAATGTTAGTACTCAGATGCTAAAATCTTCATTTCTCCACCAAACTCTATGTTGTGACCACTCTTCAGAAATGTCTTCTATAGGAGCAAATGCTCTATTTATTACAATGGTTTCAAAGTATAAAATTCTAAAATTTTACTTTTCTCTAGAGTTAATGCTCCTTTTCGGTAGATTTATTCAAAGTGGATGGATCTAAAAATAGCCTATGGAGGAATGAGTAAAAAATTATCTGGATGTCTAAGTTCTGCTGTAGTTTACAAACAAAGGGTAAATCTAACTTCCACACTTTTTTTTTAAAAGTGGAGGGCATGAAAATAAGACTGGGACATCATCCCGTAGACAGTAAATTTGAAAGTTCACACTCCAGCTACCAATGCAAGAAGATTGGTTCAGGGTTATCACAGTTATTTCCCTTATGTTACTGTTTATAAACAAAGTTTAACTTTAGTACAGCAAATGCTCATTAACCCATTCCTTCATAGGCTATTTTCAGACCTAACCTCTTTCAATAAATCAACTGAAAAGGAGCATGAACTAGATAAAAGGATTTCTTATAAGAATTATGTAGTTTTGAAACCATTGTGATAAAAAGAACATTTGCTCCATAGGAGCAAATGCTCTTTTTATCACAATAGTTCAAAAAGTGACTTTTATAGAGGCGTAAATATCAGGGAATGGATTGAGTTTTTTATTTTGTTTTTCATTTGAGCAATATGACAAAATGTCAAAATTTAGTGCTCTTTAAAACCAAAGTCACTGGGGCACATGCAAGCATACACTTATTATTTCAGTACTTAGCCTTTACTTCGTAAACATGCATATGTACACATTTGCAAACAGAGTAGACCTAGATCAGACTGCTCCTGTAAGACAGGGTCTGCTCTGTTTGTCTAACCCATTCCCGCATATTGACGCCTCTGTAAAAGTAACATTTTGAAACCATTGTAATAAATAGAGCATTTGCTCCATAGGATCTGATCTGGGTCTACTCTGTTTGCAAAGGTGTATTGATGGAGAAAAGGATTAAGCACAGGTATTACATATCATTTTAATTTGTTAAAACAATCACAAAGACATTGACATGTTAACCTATTCCCTCATATTGACGGCTATTGACGACTCTGTAAAAGTCACTTTGTGAAATCATTGTGATAAATAGAGCATTTGCTCCTATAGGAGCAAATGCTCTATTTATCACAATGGTTTTAAAGTACAAATTTCTAAAATTTTCCTTTTTCGCTAGTTTATGCTCCTTTTTGGTAGATTTGTTTAAAGAGGTTGCATCTAAAAATAGCCTATGAGGTAATGGGTTTACCTATTATTAACCCTATCCTTCATACAGGCTTTTTTCAGGCCTCTGCAATCAGAGTAGAGCCAGATCAGACGGCTCATGTAAGAGCCATATGATTAAGGTCTGCTCTGTTTGCTTATGAAACTGTAATAGATCCGACTCTACAGCTCTACTATTACCAAACAAGAGCCACATGCGGCGCCAACGCTCGTCTGATTTGGTACTTGTCCAGCTAAATTAAAACAAGAGCTGTCCGCAGACAGCGCGCTCCACTTTCTTTAGTGCTGGATAGTGTAGTGGAAGTCTAAGTCAGAAAGGGCAGATAACTATAGCAAAATTAATTTTAAGGTTACCTGCCCTTGTGGAATGGGTCCCCCTTGTAATAGTTAACATGCATACCAAATTTGAACCAAACGTCTTGGACAGTTTCTGAGACATGGACCTTAACATAAAACTTAACCAACAATTAAAATTCTAAGTCAAAAAGGGGCATAACTATGGCAAAATTAATTTTAAGGTTACCTGCCCTTGTGGAATGGGCCCCCTTGTAATAGTTAACATGCATGCCAAATTTGAACCAAATATCTTGGACAGTTTCTGAGACATGGACCTTAACATAAAACTTAACCAACAATTAAAATTCTAAGTAAAAAAAGGGGCATAACTATGGCAAAATGAATTTTAGGGTTACCTACCCTTGTGAAATGGGTTGCCCTTGTGATAGTAGACATACATACCAAATATCTTTGATGGTATCTGAGAAATGGACCTTAACAAAAAGGTTAACCAACGCCGACGCTGACGCCGACGAGAGGGTCATGACAATAGCTCCACTTTTTGAAAAAGTGGAGCTAAAAACTGAAAGTGACAAAGAGCCATAACTCAATAATTTTGTAATCAGGAGTTATGGTTCTTATGTAGGGCCTTCCCCTCAATGAGATCTACTAACATACGAAGTTTCAAGTTGATATCTCTTATTCTTTTCGAGTAATGAGCTACATTACATTTTGCACGATGACAACGAGGACGACAATGACGACTTCGAAACAGACGAGCTAAAAATCATGTGCACATAATTATGCCATTATAAAAATTCGGCAGGAGCTAATAAATATTCATGATTTCATTATTTCTGTCATAAATTTTCAACAAGGAAATGGTTAACTGATGAATATGAAATAATGACTATGAATACTAATTGGCTGATTTTTATTATGAACAAGGAAATTTTTGACGATGACAAAAAGTACCGGTAGAATCAATACTATTTTATTAACAAACTGAGCAGATCCTGATCAGACGACTCCTATAGGAGCTGTCTAATCTAGGTCTATTCTGTTTGCAAGCATGTCTCTATAGAGCAAAAGGTTAACCCTTTCCTCCATAGGCTATTTTTAGACCCAACCTCTTTGAATGAATGTACCCAAAAGAAGCATTTACTAGAGAAAATAAAATTTTACAATTTTGTAGTTTGAAACCATTGTGATAAATACAGCATTTGCTCCTATAGGAGCAAATGCTCTATTTATCACAATGGTTTCAAGAAGTGGTTATTACAGAGGCATAGAAAGCTGTATTTATGGAGGATAGGGTTAAATGGCATATCTAGGAGTAAAAGGTAAAATGGCATATCTAGACTTACTCTTCAGCTATCTGGGGAAACTTGCTCACATCCAGTTTTCCAAATTTTAAGTTATCCAGATGATATCTGAAACAAACCAATAACAAACACGTAGCATTAACTATTTGCATGCTAAGTAATTTTTCGTCTGCAACAATTGTCGTCTGCTTCAATTCTTAAAATAAACTTTCTCTCATTTTTTGGCAAAAATATGGTCAAGATGAAAAACAGTTTGGATCCTGATGAGACACCGCATTATGCGGCTTTTCATCTGGATCCAAACTGTTTGAATAGGTAATCACAGTTTCGCCGCTAGTGTGCAAAGAGTTAAAGTCAAATCAGTGATAAAATTACTGAGAGTTACTAAAATTTCTACTGTTGATTTTTTTTACATTTGATCAATAGGATTCATTCAAACACACTCATACAAAATAGACTGCCCCTTTCTCTAAAGAAGAGTACAGTAAAACCCCTCTAAAATGGAATTCTAGTAGAGAAAAAATTAGGCAAGTGGCTGCTTAATGCAGAGTGAAAGTATGAAGAAAGCCCCTGGGCGATTTCTGCATGACTTTAACCTTGCATTAAGCTGCCATCTGTCTTCAAGACAGATATTTATACTGAATTGAATTTCTCACATACCTTCCCTTATCTCCGAGTTAGAACAACAGGTTAAGATTTCCTTATCAGTAACACGTGTAAGATCACTTTAGAACGTATGACGTCATATATGACGTCAAGCCATGGAAACCTATGTTTACATGTCATTTACACGGCGAAAATACACTTTTTTGATATGTGAGAAAAAGAATCTGATGCTCGTTGTCTTTTAAGATCACATGTTCCTAAACTCACCAAGAAAATGTTATTAAGCTCGCCAAGGCTCCCTTAATGACATTTTCTAAGGCTCGTTTAGGAACATGTGATCTTAAAAGACAACTCGCAACAGATCCTCTATGTCAAGTTTAGAGGGTTTTTACTGTGCCTAAATTGCTCTACCTATATGGACCCTGTTTCTCCTCTCTACCAGTTTTCAAAGCTGCATAATTCAATTTGGCACCATTTGATACTTTAACCCATTCCCCATATTGACAACTTTTGACTCCTCTGTAAAAGTCACTTTTTGAAACCAGTGATAAATGGGGCATTTTCTCCATAGGAGCAAATACTCTTTTTATCACAGTGGATTCAAAACTACACAATTCTAAAAAAATTCCTTTTCTCTAGTAAATGCTCCTTTTCGGTAGATTTATTCAAAGAGTTTGGATCTAAAAATAGTCTATGAGGGAAAGGGTTAAATTTGACTGACATTGCAGGAAATAGTGTAGATCCTGATCAAACTACTCCTGCATTATTTGCCTAAAAATTGTCTGTCTGAATACTTAGGTAATTAGGGTAAATAAAAGATTTTAACTTAGGCTTGAACAACTAGTTCTATGCATGCTACCCATGATTTTAATGAATTACAAACGAATGAACTATTTCAATAGAGGGGTTATCAAAAGAAAATATTTGTAAAGAAGCAGAGAACATAGCTTGTGGTTTCGGAAGAAGAAATGATTATGGAAGACAGTCACAGTATATATTCCTTTTCTTGAAAGAGACACATTTTCACACCTTTGTAAACAGATCAGACAGCTCCTTAATCCATTCCTTCATAGGCTATTTTGATTCAATTTTTTTTTGATAAATCTACCGAAAAGGAGCATTTACTGACAAAAAGGGAAATTTAGTAATTGTGTAGTTTTGAAAACATCATGATAAATAGAGCATTTGCTCCATGGGAGCAAATGCTCTATTTATCACAATGGTTTTATAAAGTGACTTTTACAGTGGCGTCAAAAAGCGTCAATATGAAGGAATGGGTTGAGGAGCCGTCTGATCAGGGTCTAATCTGTTTGCATATGACATAACATAGGTGTTATTCTACAGTATCTGCCATGATAAAACATCCCTTTGATCAATGGCCATTTTAAATTATGAGCTAATGAAGATTCATGAAATCATACATTCTTTCTATTTGATTGCCATTTCTCCATGGAACAATTGTTTGGAAACTTTCCATTTGATTGCCATTTCTCCATGGAACATTTGTTTGGAAACCTTCCATTTGATTGTCATTTCTCCATGGAACAATTGTTTGGAAACTTTCCATTTGATTGCCATTTCTCCATGAACATTTGTTTGGAAACTTTCCATTTGATTGCCATTTCTCCATGGAAAATCTGTTTGGAAACTTTCCATTTGATTGCCATTTCTCCATGGAACATTTGTTTGGAAACCTTCAGCTAAACACCATTTAGGGTATATAATTACGCAAAATTCAATTTAAATGGGCCTAAAGTTAGTAAAGGGGAGATAATATTTTGGGAAATATAATGGGCGACAAATATAGGCTTATTTCAGTTTAACATTTTACACTATGAATACGCCTTTCTACACCTTTGCAAACAGTGTAGACCCAGATGGGAGGGCTCCTAGGAGCCCTCTCGTCAGGGTCTGCAATGTTTGTCATGTTACACTTTTCTTTAGAAAAATCCCTAAATATTCACCAAAAACTTGACCTGTTTGAAATTTGGAATAGTCCATTTGAAAATTCAGCTTTGTAAGGGTTAATGCACTTAAGGACCGACTACTTACTCTGCTGATATTTCAGAGAAGATGGGGGCAATGGTCACACATGAAGGTGCCCAAGCAGCATAGAAACACACCAACCATGACACCCGCTTATCTCGAGCAATCTCTGACTGAAAATATAGATATACATGTACACATGTAATAAACACACACTGCAGGCCTCAAATTGATGAAAAAGATTACAGGTACATGTGCGAGTTTAATTCAGAGCTGTAGATAACTTTTTCTTAAAATAGGGTATTTACTCCACTAGTTTTAAGGTAATTGCTTATTCCAGTTTTCTATTGAGTAACAATTATATTTTTACCCCACTGATATTTGGTTAATTGCTTAAGACAACAACTCATAGTGGATTTCTTAACTCTTTCCCTTATAGATTGTTTCAATGTTTAAGGCAGTTTGAAAGAAAACAAAACAAACCCGGTCCAAGACATCATCTAAAATTTGCTTTACGTCGGTTTCGCTACGAAATAAAATGTCTTGTAGGAGATCGTCGATGAGAGAACGACAAATTTTCTCACCAGTGTCCGCCTAGGGCGCGATGTAGCCTAGTAATGTATTTGTTTGAACATTGGCACTTGCCAATTTTCTTCGACCTCGCAGCATCGTGAAAACGAAAGCGGAAACGGAAATTTGTTATGAAAGACTGGTTTACAATAATCATAAGAAGAGACAAATGAGCGAAATGGACTGCCTCAGTTCTTTTATGCAGCCCGATATGTTGCAATAGCAATGATAAGAACAAGATTCTATACCAGTCTAACTATACCGAGAATTAACGCGCACTGACCGATGATGTAATGCAGACTGTCTGAAGCAAAGTTACGTCGGACGTTTGCTTTCCGTTACGCACTGCATTTCAAAGGAAATTCTTAGACTGCTTTTTGTTTTCTTTTTATTACGCTGACAGATTATAAAGAATTCTTTCTGGTCATTTTTTTTGCGTAAATACGCAAATACGCAGCTTATCTACAGCTCTGTAATTTCTATGAAGTTGGAGATTTTAATAAACAGAGAAGCATACATGTAAACCTTTCTACAGCCTACATTGGGAGATTACCTTTCTGACAGTGGGAGATTGGGAGACTTTTTGCTAACAAAATCAAGCTCTTTGATCGGGCATTACATACAAATTGCTCATTAAATGGGCTCTGTTAAAAAGATATACATTATTGTATCCACATTATTATTATTAAATACATTCAGACCTTTTCACATAATCATGTGTACTTCAAACAGTCATTCAAATTACACAACAATTATACTACAGTAGATCTTTGATATCTTGAACTTCAAGGGACCATACAAATTAGTTCGAGATAACAGAAGTTCGAGTTATCTTATTTCTGATCTGGACAATTTCTTAAGTTCACAGCTAAATGCAGTTCTAAAATTATGCTGGAGCTTTCAGCATTACTTTAGACCTGTATTAAGCTGTCACACATGTTTCTAGATATGCATAGTAATACATTTTAGAGCAATTCTATATTGTAAGTTTCAAAAGCACTGAATTTTTAGTTTGAGTTATCCCAAAGTTCGAGTTATCCGAGTTCGAGATATCCAAGTTCAACTGTATTCCTGAAATAGTGTGTTGAGATGATGTTTTAACCCTTTCCCTCATGTAAACGTGTTTTCCCGCATTTGCAAACAGAGTATACCCAGATCAGACGGCTCCTATAGGAGCTTCTGATCAGGGTCTGCTCTGTTTGCTAATGGAATTTGATAGATCGGTTTCTTTACTTTCTAAAATAGCTACAATGTTCCACCTTCCAGATTTTATCATTTTATGATAACTATTTTAACACAACCAAAATGGTATTTTTACCTTACCTGCTAACGTTTAAAAATACCATTCTGGTTGTGTTAAAAAGAATCTATACACATTGGATTTACCAAGCAGATGAACACATTAAAGGAACTTAGAAAGTTTATATTCAAAATAAACAGCAGACGTCAATTTGAGTGTTTAGTTTTCTAATTGGTTACCATGTTTACCAGAGTAACAAGGTTATAAAATCAATACTCAGCATCCCACTCTGGGGAGCAATGATGCAATATGAAGAAAAATACACATAGCTTCGTTGAGAAGAGAGGAGAATCCAAACAACTTTCATTATTAGGAGTTATTATATATGAATTAACCTTTTGCCAAAACTAGAAAATTTGTTTTCAAATTATGTGTTTCATTCAGCAAACTTGGCTCAGAGATTACAGCCTGTATACTTTTTCAGCATTATGTTATTACATGTATTTAACCCATTCCCTCATATTGATGACTCAGTAAAAGTCACTTTGTGAAACCATTGTGATAAATAGAGCATTTGCTCCTATAGGAGCAAATGCCCTATTTATCACGATGGTTTCAAACTATAAAGCCTAAAAGCCTATCCTAAGGAGCGAATGCTTTATTTATCACGATAGTTTCAAACTATAAAGTTCTAAAATTTTCCTTTCCTCTAGTTAATGCTCCGTTTCTGTAGACTGTAGCCTGTGAGGTAATGGGTTAAATACAATGCAATAATTTAAATGTGTCCCTTAGGGTATATATGACAAGGCATGAATGACAGCCTCACAGGTGTACTCGGAATTTGACTGTCAATGATGCTGTATAAGCATGTAAGTGGACTGTCAATTTATTGACACTTCTACAGGACACTTTTGTTTACAAATTTACACAAGCTTTGAAACATTTGCTGAAGTACATGTAGGAATAATAGTATTATGGAGTAAAAGGTTAACTTAATACGCTGGCTATTGATAAAAATTACAATGAGTCAAAATATAAAAGCCAACTTAACGCTGAAATATTGGGAGTGGGTTACCTGTAAATGTGGACCTCTAAAGTAGGTTATATACTCTGGGCCTTCATACACCGGCTGAGGTATGAACACAAAATGGACTGAAAAATGAAGAAAATACAACATATTCAACCCCTTTCCTCGTTGAGTAATCATCTAAGAAATATTGACAACACAGATATTTATTAACTGAATCAAGGGCATATGTACACAAGAGTTTTTGGTATTGGAAGAAACCATAGGGTCAGATCAATTATATTGTCATCAGTCATCTGGTCTGGGTCTACTCTGTTTGCAGAGGCGTTAAAAACTGCTTTAACACTTTCCTCCATTAATACGCCTTTCTACGCCTCTGTAATAACTACTTCTTGAAACCATTGTGATAAATAGAGCATTTGCTCCTATAGGAGCAAATGCTCTATTTATCACAATGGTTTCAAACTACAAAATTCTAAAATTTTACTTTTCTCTAGTAAATGCTCCTTTTGGGTAGATTCATTCAAAGAGGTTGTATCTAAAAATAGCCTATGGAGGAATGGGTTAATGGAGTAATGTATCCATAAATACGCTTTTCTATGCCTCTGTAAACATAGTAGACTCATTTATAACAATAAATCAAATGAATATTCATGATGTCATTATTTCTTATAGAAATATTCATGAAATAAAGTGTTAAATGGAGTTGACCTTTAACCCTTTCCTCCATAAATATGACACTGTAATAGTCACTTGAAACCTATGGAGCAAATGCTCTATTTATCACAATAGTTTCTATAGTAAACAATTATAAGATTTTCCTTTTCTCTAGTAAATGCTCCTTTTCTGTGGATTCATTCAAGGAGGTTGGGTCTAAAAATAGCCTATGGAGGAAAGGGTTAAAATGCTTTGGGAGATTTCATTACAATGGCGTAAAATAGTTAGAATAATTCTGAGATCAAAGAAACCTGAAAGGGATCTTGTCAAGAAAATGCAAGAGCAACCTATTTTGAAATCATAAATACTAGGTAGTAGTAGTAATGGATATTGCAAAAGACCTCTGTTAAATGTTGGCTAAACAGAGCTACAGATAAAGGTGCATACTCAAATACTACAAAGTTCTATCATTTCTCCACCAAACCGTATGTTGTGACCACTCTTTAGAATCATCTCAAGGGGGCGATCCTCAAGAGTGGTCACAACATAGGGTTTGGTTGAGAAATAAAGAAGTTATTCTTGAAATTGTTTTAATTTACACATCTTGTCTGGACTTCTGGCTAAAGGTTGACACAAAATTCACAAATCAACCCTTTGGATGTTGAATTTTCAAATATATGGAAAGGTCCAACATTGTATAACATAAGCGCTTATTCAGATTTATAAGGACACAAATCAGACTAGAGGGGAAATCCCTTATCAAAGGTTTTCTGAAGGTGTCCTCTGATCTTAGTCTTCACTATCTTAATTTAAATGCTACATGTAATTAATTTTTTCTTGCATTCATGGGTTTAATGCTGTGAATTTATGTAACTGATATGTATATTGCCTTTTGTGAGTGCCTCAGGACACAACACACATGACGAGTTACAAGGTGCTTGACACATGGCATGACAAGTTCATAAATCGTACCTTCACTTTGCATGGCAGTTTTCACCTAAGTATCACATAACTTACTGTTGGACATATCCCTGACAGTTACTTTGTATCTGGATGCTGTAATTTTGTTGTTCAATTTTATTTCAATATCATCCATGAATATTCATGTAAGAAATAACTGACATCATGAACATGAGTTTCATTATGGCATACTGAGGACATATCGAGGGCTTGGTGCAAAACTATTGTAACTCCTTCATTTTGTGAAGGAGTTACAATAGTTTTGCACCAAGCCCTCGATATGGACATATGAAATTTGGTCATGATAGAGACTGTAGAATCATATTTATGTTAGTCCTAGCAAACAGAGGAGACCCTGATCAGACAGATCCTATAAGAGCAGTCTGATCTGGGTCTACTCTGTTTGCATATGTGTTTAAGGACATATCTATGGAGTAAGGGTTTAATCAATACCGTTATATGGTCCATCATTGGATATTTCTTTCACAATAATGTCACTAAGAGTTAACCATTTATTTGATGAAAATTCATGCAAGACCCCCCCCCCCCCTTTTTCATTATGAATATCATTTAACCCTTTCCTCCATGATTAACTATTATAAGAGTACATGGACACAGGAAGTTTTGGCCATGGCAGATACTGTAGAATCATATCTATATTATATCATAAGCAAACAGAGCAGACCCTGATCAGACGGCTCCTCTAGGAGCCATATAATCTAGTTCTTCTCTGTTTGCAAAGGTGTAGAAAAGCGTATTTACGGAGGAAAGGGTTAATATACATGTAATTCTTGTATTAACCCTTTACATCATGAATATTCATGAAAGAAATGGTGACATCATGACTATTAATTAGACTATTTTTTAAAATGGCATATTGACACATGCATTTTTTTGCTAAAGCAGAAATTATAGAATCAGCTCTATAGTATTCCATAAGCAAACAGAGCAGACCCTGATTAGATGGCCCCTACAGGAGTCATCTGATCTGGGTCTTCCCTGTTTGCAAAGACATAGAAAGCGGTATTTACAGAGTAAAGGGTTAAAGTATTTAAGCAGAGAATAAGATCTGTAACATATAAGCAAACAGACAGACAGACAGACTCTGATCAGACAGCTTGGAGCCTCCTATGCATAAAATGTTGGAACTATCAAGGACAGGGTTACATGTAGGTGACCTGTGTGTTTCTTTCATTGAATACATCATGAATATGCATGTAAGAAATAATGACATCAAAGATATTAATTAGCTGAATTTTTTTCATCTAATCTAAGAATTACAGAAGATGCAATACTATAATGTGTAATATTGTACTTACGTAAACACAGGATGGCGTAGACAAAAGCATATGGCACACTGACTTGATAAAACAATACTATGTTCAGCACCTTGGCAAACATGCAGGCTACTGACACATACTCTGCTGTAGACACTGTAATGCATAAATTGATATTAACAAACAACAATGATTTACGTTTTCCTTGCTAAATACCTACCCTCTGCAATACTTTTCATCAATTACAAATTTTCAAGGCGTATAATTATTTTCTCCATTTTATTCAAACCCCTTGATCCAATAGTCCAAAGTATGGATCCTGATGAGATGCCCAGACTCATCTGAATCCAATAATCCAAACTATTTGCATATATTTTTACTAATTTGTTGCTAGTAAGCAAAGAGTTAACCCTTTCCTCCATAAATACGCCGTTCTACGCCTCTGTAAAAGTCACTTTTTGAAACCATTGTGGCAAATAGAGCATTTGCTCCATAGGAGCAAATGCTCTATTTGTCACAATGGTATCAATACTACACAATTCTAAAAAATTCCTTTTAGTAAATGCTCCTTTTTTGGTAGATATATTCAAAGAGGTTGGATCTAAAAGTAACCTATGAGGGAATGGGTTAAAATACCAAGGATCTATAGCATTTCGGGTTTGCAGTTAGCAAATCAACGAAAATTCATTGTTAACCCTTTACTTTATAACTACGCCTTTTTACACCTAAGCCAACAGAGTAGACCTAGATCAGATGGCCCCTACAGGAGCTATCTGATCAGGGTCTACTCTGTTTGCTTGTGAGATTTACAAATATTATTCTACAGTTTCTACTACAGCCAAAACTTCTCATGAGATGATGTGCTATTATAAGAATTAATTTAATAAATATTCATGATTTCTTACATGAATATTCATGGAGTAAAGGAATAGAAAACAAAACAAAAACAGTTACTGTTTACCTGATGAATATTCATGTAACAAACACTGTTGAATATTCAATAGCTAATTTTATATTATAATGGCATTGTGAACTAGGGAATGTAAAGTTCTGCACAAATCATACAAATAAAGACGTATGCTGCACAAATTTCTGCAAATTTTGCATTTCGAACTGACTTCAGAATTGGAATCTATCATAACACTTATTTAACGCTAAACAGCACGGCCAGTAAATGGTTGTTTGTGTCGAAAAAAACTAGAAAAATGGATTGCTACGGAAACCAACGGAACAGCCCTTGCCATTGGCCGGAATCTGTGGTAAGATTCAAATTTTTACATATCAGAAATAATAATTTGATGTACCTGTATGAGTAAGCTCCCTTTGACAGTTATATTTGATTGACACCATTGAGTGGTATATTTAGCTTATTTGCATGTAAATTATATGTGGTAAGATGGGCATATTACCTTATTTACTGAATAAAATCTATTATGTAGGCCAACAACCAGTGTCAGCCATTGTACATCGTAACATGTGGCAACAACCTAATTAATATTCAAAGCGTTGTTCCGAAATAGAATTGGAGTCATTCAGAACTTGGCCGAAGATGTCCGCTAATTTCCGTACAAAATCCCCATTTCTTAAAAAGGAAGCTCCTTTTTAAGAATTTAGCATTATTTGGATAGTGATAATATTTAGCTGAACAAATATATCCAGTCGGAAAATGGGTTGTAACCATTATTTTCATTGTATGTATACCTGTATAGCTTCTGGTGTTCATTGATTAATACGAAAAATACATATACTACATCTTTGATTTATTTAATGAACAGAGCAGACCCAGATCAGATGACTCCTAAAGAGCAATCTAATCTGGGTCTACTCTGTTTGCAAAGACAAATAATGATGTCTCTATCAGGTAAAGGGTTATAGTTGGCCAACTTGGATCCAATAACATCAATATGTAGTATGGTATACATTCTTTTAAAGTAACAGTTATAACTCTTTTAAAAATGGTTTAAACCTTTACTCCATCATAACAATTTAGGCTCCACCCTTTTTGCATATTTATTATCTCTAACAGTATTTGGTTTGTAAATATTGGTAATTTTTTGTAAATAAACTCATGACTATTTAAATGATCCTGAATGCAAACAGCGCATATCCAGATCAGACAGCTCTGGTAGAAGATGTCTGATCAGGATCTACACTGTTTGCAAAATGCATGAAAAAGAATGAAGTAAATTAATGGTTAACAGACAAATAAAACAAAATCTTTTACCTTGTTTTCTGTTCTTCAAAACAATAACACAACCTAAGAATGTCACCCATTCCCATTGTTTCTGAAATAAAATATTGAATATTAATAATTTTTATTTACTAAAATTCAATAATGTGCTTGGGTGCATATTGTTTCACATAAAAATAAATAGAAAAAACTGTGGTCTAAGGGTATTGCCCACACAATGCACGCATGATAAATCTATTTTCTTGAAACATCCATTCTTGAGGCTACACAGTATGTAGTATTTCAAAATTTCTGTAGGACAGTGGACCTAATACCATGAATTCATGATCCACAAGTTTGAGGGAAAAAGTCCAGTTAATTTATTTACATAGTGTCGATTAACAACAGACAACATGTAACTATATATGCATGTCAAACTATAAGCAAACCAAATGGATATTTTTCCTAGATGTATGTCACATTCCTATTGTATGTCACATTTTACTCTACAGTAGGCGAAATCTCAAAGACCTGTTTATTTCGCAATATATGCATCAGGTTTATTCACAGGACTTTTTTCATGAAGAAAGAAATGAATATGACCTGTAATTAGGGAGTGCATTAAATTCCTTTTAAGAATCAATTCCTCAGCAAACTTCTTTAGAAGACTCCAATGAAATAAAAAACATGTTCGAAGCAACCAAAGGCCGAATCAACAATCCACCGGCTACTTACCAATTCAAGGAAGCAGTTTTCAAAGAGAACGTCGCATATTGGTGATGCAGTTTTCACGACAAAAAATAACACTGACAAAAATATATTTGTAATGTAGTGTGGTATTAATACAGTCTTTGCTCTTGAAAGAAACAATTTCGGATCACAAATTCTTCTGATCGACTCCATCGCCGACGACATGAACCGGAAGTTTACTGAACACTGGTTCCCGAAAATGGCTATGTTTAAAAAACCCTCTTACACTCAGTGAAAATATGCGGTATTTTATGCGGACCTCGCACCCAAACATGCATTTTTGTGACACTTCTTGCAAGAGCGTAGCTGAATCCAAATGTAATCTCTGGTCAGTCTGTCTTTTGCTTATGAAATTACATAAAAAGTAAATTTATTTCGACAATTTTCTGCAATGGCAAAACTTCCCTTGTTCATGGCGCCTTTATAAAAAGACAACTACCTTGTAATCAGTATAGATCTAAACACATTAATTGTTTCTGACATGAATATTCATGGAGTAAAGTGCAATATTAATACTTATTTCAGTTCGTTCAAGTTTTTGAGAAACTATTAACTCTAGATCCAAGCTGCTTGCAAATGCTGAAAAGAGCAAGTAGCCTAATATCGAAGATGCTCATCTGTAGTACTCGGCATCTCACCAGGATACATCTTTTTGCCAAATGAAAAAATAGCTTCTAATATATAGCAAAACCTCTTTAACCCTTTCCCTCATACAAACGTGTTTTCACGCATTTGCAAACAGAGTAGACCCAGATCAGACGGCTCATAGAGGAGCCGTCTGATCCGGGTCTGCTCTGTTTGCTAATAAAATTTGATAGATCTGTTTCTTTACTTTCTAGAATGTCTACAGTGTTCCACCTTCCATATTTCTTTATAACTATTTTGATAATTAATATTCAGTAGGTATTGAAATTTGGCCTAAATACAGAACAGGGAATGGGCTAACCCACTCCCTCATATTGACGCCTTTTGACGCCTCTGTAAAAGTCACTTTTTTGAAACCACTGTGATAAATAGAGCATTTGCACAGTGGTTTCAGAGTTACATGATTCTAAAAAAAATCCTTTTCTTTAGTAAATGCTCCTTTTTGGTAGATTTATTCAAAGAGGTTGGGTTTTAAAATAGCCTATGAGGTAATGGGTTAACCCATTTTATCTCCATATTATTCAGGAAAACCCGTCTAGATCTTATTTTGGAATTCATCAACTTTAAAATACCGAGGGACACAGCAAACAATATATGTACTGATATAATCCATTGACATTGATGATTTCAGTTAACAGCGAATAACCCTATCTGAGGGTTCCTGCAGGAGCCCTCTGATCTGGATCTACACTGTTTTGCTTCGTCCTTTTAAACCATTCACTCCATAGACAATTATGTAAGAAACAATGTATGTATGACTATTAATTAACTTATTATTTATAAGGGCATATGATCAAGAAATGTGTTAGTGCTAGTAAAAACTGTAGATCGATAGCAGGTCTTTATAATTCCATAAGCAAAACAGAGCAGACCCTCATCAGACGGGTCCTACAGGAACCGTTTGACCTGGGTCTACTGACTAGTACTGTATCTGGAAAGGCGTTAAAAGGCGTATTTATGGAGTATATGGTACAGGGACACTGGGTCAATGGACGATGGACACGAATTAACCCATTCCCTTATATTGACGTCTTTTGACGCCCCGGCAAAAGTCACCAGTTGAAACAATTGTGATAAATAGAGCATTTGGTCCTATAGGAGCAAATGCTCTATTGATCACAATGGTTTCAAACTACAAATTTCTAAAATTTTCATTTTCTCTAGTTAATGCTCCTTTTCGGTAGATTTATTCAGAGGTTGGATCTAAAAATAGCCTATGAGGTAATGGGTTAAAGGGTTAAACTAGTACTAATAGTAAAAAGTTATTTGGACGACTTAGTCTCCCATTCCAGCTCAACTAAGCTTCTATACCCTGCAAAATAAACTTAAGCTAGATTACCAAACTTTTGGATAGATTATTTCTTTCGATTTTCTTTTTCCGAAATGACAAGATTGTCAAACAATTATGATACTGTTGAGACGTGCGCTCAAGACTAGGTACTAGTGATTGATAGCGGATAGTGCACGTACAAAATAAAAACAAAGTAACCCTTTTCCTTATACGAAAGCATTTCCACTCCTTTGCAATCAGAGTAGACCCAGATCTGACGGCTCCTATAGGAGTCGTCTGATCAGGGTATGCTCTGTTTGCTTATGAACTTATAATAGACCCGACTCTACATTTTTGACCAATACCAGGCATTTTTGTACATATTCCTTTACAAAACTGCAGCTAATGAATATTCATAACATCACGGATATTCAACAGGCAACGCGTTAAGGTCCGACCTTTATCTTTTTTATGCTGTTGGCAAATTGGAATTAAACTTTGCAAATATGTTAAATTCAGATGTACCACCACGTAGAAGGTTTTTTTTTACCAGGATCCAAACTGGTTAACTCATTCCCTCATATGCTGTTTTTATACACAACCTCTTTGAATAAATATACTGAAAAGGAACATTTACTGGAAAGAAGGACACTTTTAGAACCGTGTAGTTTTGAAATCATTGTGATAAATAGAGCACGTGCTTCTAGTATCACAATGATTTAAAAAGTGACCTTTGCAGAGGCGTCAAAAGGTATCAAAATGAATCTGATCTTGGTCTACTCTGGTATGGAACCATCTGCCTGCATTTTTTTCCAAGTCTAGCTTATCTGTTGTTTATCTAGCTTATTCACTGGCCTCATATACGGACTAAATTTAGATTGTTCTCTTTGTTTCTGTATCGTTTTTAGCAAACAAAACGCAAAATGATATTGTTTTCTATACAAAACCTCATGTGTAGCCATTTGAAAGCTATCAGAGCGCGGAAAATAATTTATATAAAAAACATAATGGGACATTAACCCTTCGCTTGCTGAATTTTAAAATACATTTCTCTTTCTTTACCTATGCCCTGTTGTATAATTACATATATCTTCACTGTGTACAAGTATTTCGCTGTGCAATTACTGCTGTGGAGTGCACTGGTTGCACAATCAACTTGTAAATAGTGCAGACCCTGATGAGACAGCTCCTGCAGGAGCTGTCTCATCTGGGTCTTCACTATTTACAGGTAGGTATATTGACGTGAATAGCAAGCGAAGGGTTAAGCATTGTGTCCCGCTACATAACCATTTACCTGGTAGAAGATTTGCAAGAGTACGAGTCGTCTAATTAGAAAAAAAATATTTGTATGTGCTTATTGAATTTCAGTAGAAGCCCTCTAGACCTGACGTTCAAGTACGTATTAATATCGGTCTTGGGAGGCAGGTGGCAGCTTAATGCAGGATGGAAGTCATGCAGAAAGCTCCTCTAGGAGCTTTCTGCGTGACTTCCACCCTGCATTAAGCAGCCACCTGCATAAAAGTATTTAAATTCTTCATTACGAGAATTCCGGTTTAGAGCGGTTTTACATGTATATAGACCTGGTTGTATACAATTACTGCCATAACTCAACAGTCCCGTGTTCATTTACTATTTGAAAAAAATTCTAATAAATCTTCATGGTGTAATTTTTATATGTTATTCGGGTAAAGGGTGGAATCACCGCTCTGTAAAAAAACATACATTTGTATTGATTTTCAGTCCTGACCGAAAATCAATACAGTAAAACCCCATCTAAACGTTTAATTTAGTATACATGTACATATCGGTCTTGGAGACTGGTCGCATCTTTATACAGGGCTCTAGGAGCTTTCTGCATGTCTTTCACCCTGCATTAAGCAGTCATCTGCCTTAAAGTATCCAAATTATTCCCTGCATTAAGCAGTCACCTGCCTAAAAGTATCCAAATTATTATCTGTATACAAGAATTTCGGTTTAGGGTGTGGTTTACTGTATGCTTTTAACATAGCGATACAGACACGGTCTAGATTAGACGGTAGAGTCTGTGACAATGTTTGAAAACAGTTTGGATCCAGATGACAATCTTGAGATAAAGCTTGTTTGCTATGCCATTCGTGATGACGGTATTGAAGGATTAATGTTATGCTCTTTTACTTTCAAGTTCTGAAAATGTTAGTTTTGTGATAAAAAAAAAAAAGACGCCTTTCAAAAATAAATAACAAACTCGTGTCTTTTAACAATTTTTATTCTCACAAGCACTCAATAATTCCACTGACCATGTTACCTGTTCATTTGTCTATACTTCTGTACACACTAGACATATATAAACTTAAGTCGGTGCTGCCATGACGACGGGTCGGTAATATCATATGCAAACGGTTTAGATCCAGATGAGACGTCGAGTAACTCGGCGTCTCATTAAGATACAATGTTTGGCACTCTTTCTTCTTTTTTTAAATAAAGAATTCGAACAGGATCCCACTCTAAAACTTGAAGCAGACGAAATTATGTCTAGCAGACGACAATGCTGACACTGAAGGGGTTAGTATACAAAAGGGAAATAATAGAGACAAACTGTGGGCTCGATTGTCGTCGAAATTAACCC